>WHVA01000221.1:0-173710 GCA_015179125.1 Gautieria morchelliformis | reverse complement strand
CTAACCCTGGAGGCGATACAGTATGCCCAACTTTATATATATGATCCAGCATTGGCTTTGGCACAGAGGAACGCGCGTAACCCAGGTCTGTCTCCAACTATCATGGGAGACTTGCAGGAAATGCTCCTCCTATGCAATCCTCATGTTCCCATATATAGACAAGCGGCTGAGAGGCTCAGAGCTCAGGGACAGAATGGTGAGATCCGGGCTAGGCTCACATACAGGGAACACAGGGATCCTAGGAGGTATAATATCCCTACTGCGGATGAGATTGCGGTGGTTCTTCCTGGAGATGGCATCATCCCTGAACCTAGGGATGTTATTGTCCAGCTCAAAGGTGGACGCTTTCGAAGGGTATCCGATATGAATCCAAACTATGCCTCTCTTCACTATGTCTTGCTCTTTCCCAGGGGAGAGTTGGGGTGGCAACCTGGTATTCGCTATCGCCAATTACCAGCGGGCGTGAGCGAAGTGGGCGTGTCACCCAAATTCAGTTCCATTCCTATCGTCTCTTCCAGAGAACAGAAGAACCTACAACACTCCTGCGCGCTGGCAAATTATTCCAGCAGTACATTGTAGACTCTTGGGCCGCTGCAGAGCAAAGCAGGCTGTGGTGGATCAGGACAAATCAACACACTCTCCGTGCTGAGATGTATAACCAGATGATGGATGCCTTTCATCGCAATGACAATGACAGAGATCCAAACAACTTGGGCGCAAGATCCATTCTGCCTGCCACATTTCAGGGGGGGACACGGGCATGCAGGAAAACCTGCAGAACTCTCTGGCCATTTCAAGGAAGCATGGTGTGGCAGATCTCTTTATTACCATGACTGCCAATCCCAACTGGCAGGAGGTATTGGATGCATTGTTGCCGGACAAACTCCTCAGGACAGGCCTGACCTGGTGTCGCGGGTGTTCCAGCTCAAAAAGAAATACCTCATTGACTTGATCGTCAAGGAAAAGATTTTTGGGGAAACCGTCGCTCGCGTCCACACCATTGAATTCCAGAAAAGGGGACTCCCACACATGCATATTCTTATCTGGTTTGAAAGAGATTCCAAGATCAGACATCCACATGAGGTGGATTCAATGATTTCGCAGAGTTCCCTGATCCAGAGACTCATCCTGTCCTCTACCGGTTGGTCTGTGAGCTGATGACACATGGTCCCTGTGGACAAATGAAACCAAACGCACCCTGCATGGAAAATGGCAAGTGCAAGAAAAACTTCCCAAAGCCATTCTGTGAGGAAACCAGTCTGAATGAGGATGGATATCCAAAATATCGTCGTCGCAATGATGGAAGGCTGCACAATGTCAGAGGTGACATGCTGGACAACAGATGGGTTGTGCCATACTCTGCTCTGCTCTTGCTCAAATTCTGGTGTCACATCAACCCTGAACTCACCATCAATGTGAGGTGTATCAAGTATATTCACAAGTATCTCTACAAGGGCCATGATCGGACCACCATGGAGTTTGGTCGCACCCAGGATGAAATTAAGCAGTACCTGGACGCTCGCTATGTCAGTGCTCATGAGGCCTGTTGGAGGTTGCTGGAGCGGGAAATCCACACCCAGGTGCCTGCAGTCATGGCACTGCCAGTCCATGAAAAGGACCATCACACAATCATCTTTGATCCCGACCAGGATGTGGACAACATCCTGGAAAGGGCTGAGGCGAAAAAGACACCGCTCATGGCTTACTTTGAGGCCAATGATATCTACCCTGAAGCACGTGATCTGCTCTATGTGGAGTTTCCTGAGCATTTTACCTGGCACTCACAGGAAAAGGTATGGACACCACGCCAAGGAGGTTATAGCATCGGTCGCCTTCACTTTGCAAACCCTAGATCAGGAGAGAGGTTTTTTGTGCGCACTCTCCTCACAGTGGTCAAGGGGGCTAGATCCTTTGAGGAGCTTAGGTCGGTGGATGGCATACAATATGCTACTTACAAGGAGGCCTGTCGTGCAAGGGGACTTCTGGATGATGATCAGGAGTTGAGGTTGTGTCTCCAGGAAGCCAGTGGCATGAAAACAGGTGCTCAGCTCAGACATCTCTTTGCCACCATCCTTGGCCATTGCAATCCATCAGGCCCCGGTAGACTGTGGGATGGCTTCAGGGAGCACATATGTGATGATCTCAGACATCAGCTCCAAATCAGACATGGTATGCAGGATCCACAGGACGATCAGGTTTATGATTTTGGCCTCTTTCTCTTGGAAAAAATCCTCCAGCAGGGTGGAATGTCCTTGAGCAGCTTTGATGATATGCCTCGGGTGGCAGGCGAGTGGGAGGCCCTCATTGGAAACAGGTTCATAGCTGAGCAGAGGGACTATGACCCTGTTGAAGAGAGACAGATGGCTGATGAGGAGGTTCCCAAGCTGAATGAGGGGCAAAGGTCTGCGCATGACCAGATATTACGGTCAGCACTGACCAGAGATGCTCATGGGAAACCTGATGGACAAATGTTTTTTGTCACTGGCTCAGGTGGCGCCGGGAAATCATTCACATGGAACACTCTAATCCACTCCTGTAGAGCGGAGAGCCTCATTGTGATTGCAGTAGCCTCATCTGCAATGGCTGCACTTATCCTCACTAAGGTACAACCTCTCATAGCATGCTTGGAATTCCCATTCCTGTCCATGAGCGCTCTTTCTCCTCCATCAAAAAGAACTCTGACAAGGCTGACATGCTGAGACGGGCCAGTCTCCTCATCTGGGATGAGGCTGCAATGCAGCATCGCCATGCCATAGAGGCCATTGACAGGACACTGAGGGATTTCCTTGACCAGCCTGACAGACCCTTTGGTGGCATCACAGTCGCCTTTGGAGGTGACTTTCAGCAGACTCTCCCAATTGTCCCTAAAGGCTCCAAGGAGGATATTGTGGGAGCTACCCTTCAGAAGTCATATCTGTGGCCAAAGATCAATGTCCTCCATCTGACAGAGAACATGCGGGTGAGAAATGACCCTGACAGAGCCAGGTTTGCAGAATGGCTGCAGAATGTGGGCCAGGGAAAGGATCTCCCACTAGATCATACGTTCTCACTGCCTCCTCACATGGTTTGTGGCCCTGGAATTGAAGATCTGATCCAGGAAATATACCCTGGCATTGGCAATCAAGTCCCTGCCCAGGACAAATACTTTTTGGAGCGTGCCATCCTCTGTGCCAGAAACACTGAGGTCAATGAGATCAATTCCATGGTGTTTAGGGAGTTTCCAGGTGATGCTCAGGTCTTGCACTGCGCAAATTCCATTGAAGAATCCGACGATGCAGATCGGTATCCTGTGGAGTATCTGAATTCCATAGAGGAGGGCTCTCTTCCTCCTGCTCGCTTGGAAGTCAAGCCTGGAGTGCCTCTGATGCTGTTACGCAATTTGGATCAGAAGCAAGGACTATGCAATGGGACAAGGTTGCGGTTGGTGAGGATAAGCATTAGAGTGTTGGAGGTCAGGATCATCTCAGGTCCATGTGCAGGCAATATTGCTTTCATCCCCAGGATCATCATTAAGCCATCAGAGGGAGAGTTGCCATTTGTGCTGCAAAGGAGGCAGTTTCCAGTGCGTTTGGCATTTGCAATGACTATCAACAAGTCTCAGGGACAGTCTTTGGGAACGGTTGGGCTGGACCTAAGATATCCAGTGTTTGGACATGGTCAGTTGTATGTTGGTGTATCAAGAGGGACCAATTGGAACAGAGTGAAGGTCTTGCTTGAGGAGGGTTTGGACACAACCAACATTGTATATAAAGATGTATTACTTAGAGCTCCTTGATTTTTAATATCCACTTCTCTTGATATGGTTTATGTGTTTGACTTCATTTTACTTGATGCAAATTGATTACTTTGGTTTTCCCCAATGTACTTGACCTTACTGATATGTTAGACTTACTGATGCATTTGACCCTACCGAGGCGCTTGACCTACACCCCCGCGTGAAGCGCGGGTACCCACCTAGTTCCTATAGGTGAAAGTAGCACGGTGGGAGGTTGTGGGCGCGCTGACCAATGCTGACCAATGCTTGGTCATTAGTTTGTCAGCGGAGCGCGCGAGCGGCGCAGCCGCGAGCCAAGAACGCTGCGCAGCATGGTCACGTGACCGTTTGCGTTCCAAATTAGGTCAGCGGCAAGCGGCGCAGCCGCGAGAGAACGCTGCGCAGTGGTCACGTGACCCATTCGCGACCAGAGCGCGCATACGCGAGTGTGGTCCGTGCACGACACGCGTGCACGGTATAAAGGCCGAACGGTAAGGACATAACGCCAGGAACCTGCCCAACCGGCGATTCCTCTGTCTGCTGTCTGCTATGTGCTCTGTCTGCTCTGTGCTCTGTGCTGTCTGCTCTGTGCTCTGTCCGCTGTCTGCTCTGTGCTCTGTCCGCTGTCTGCTCTGTGCTCTGTCTGCTCTGGGTGCTGTCTGCTGTCTGCTCTGTCTGCTGTCTCCTCCTTTAGCTGGCTGGCTGTCTATGGCTTTGGTTGGCTGACTATCTATTGGTAAGTAATATCTCTTTTTTAATGCATTCCAATGTATTTTATTTTATTTGTGTTTGTAATTTTATTGGTTCCTTTTTTTTTATCATATTGTATTCACATTTGCTTTATATTTTTGTTATTTTTTTCGAAAATAGATTTAAATAAAATCCCAAGACTGCTGAAAAAAATGTATTTTGATACATATATTTTTCAGGTTTTTTTCGAAAATAGGCATCAATAAGTTTCTTCTAAAATTAATGGCAATATGTTCTGCTTTTAAATGTGGTTTGTTTTGTTGTTTTATTTACTGTAAAGCTGCCAGGCACTCCTTCTCTGGCTATACTGGTGGCTGGCTTACTATGGCTTTGGCTGGGCTCTGGGTTTCTCTGTCAGTCTCTGGGCTTCTCTGGCTTTGGCTGGGCATTAATAACAACTTCTGCTTCAATGTACTGTACTTTGTTGACATTTTTTCGCAGATAGATGTCAATAAATTATCCTGACTTTATGAAAATTGACAACAGTTGGAGCTTAAATGTACAGTGCATTTTTTTGACATTTTTCAAAAAATACATAATCTTGACTTTGCTAAAATTAATAACAACTTCAGCTTAAACGTACTGGACATTTGTTTTGAGATAATCCTGACTTTGTTAAAACTAATGACAGCAGCTGCTTAAATATGGCTTCCTTTACTATTTTATTTATGTCTGTATATGTCACAAAATAGATATTGATACATGTCCCTGAGTTTGCGAAAAGTAAATGATAAGTAACAGCCTCTGCTTGCTTCACTTTGAGGCCCTTGGGATATGCTACACATGCCATTGGGACATGCTACACACACTATGCATGGGGACACGCACGCTATGCATGGGGACATGCACGCTATGCATGGAGACACATATGTTATGCATGGAGACATGTATGTTAGGCGTGAAGACATGCATGTTATGCGTGGAGACATGCATGTTAGGTGTGGAGACATGCACATTAGGCATGGAGACATGCGTGTTGTGCATGGGGACATGCATGTTATGCGTAGAGACACACATGTTATGCATGGGGACAAGCATGCTATGCATGGGCACACACACACTATGTATGGGGATGTGCACACTATATGGTGGGATACACTATGCTTGGGGACATACTATGCTTGGGGACATACTATGCTTGGGGACAGACACACTATGATTGGGGGACACGGTACAAACAAGAGACACACTACGCACACTATGCATGGGGAAAAACAAGGGACATTCTATACGTGCTATCCTTGGGGGACATGTTATGCATGGGGGACACACTGTGCACACTATACTTGAGGGAGAGGCTACACACACTATGTGTAGGGAGATGCTACACATGTGGACACGCTATGCATGGGGGACACACATGCTATAATTTATGGACACACTATGTTTGGGGACATGCTACAAACCAGGGACATGCTATGCATGTGGGACACACCATGCACACTGTACTTGGTGACATGCTACATGTGGAGACACACTATGCATGGAGGACATGCTACGCACACTATACTTGGGGACATGTTATGTGTGCATGTTACAAACCAGGGACACAATAAGCATGCTATATTCAAGGCTATGCACACTATACTTGGGCACATGCAGACATGCATAGAGACATTACCTATCTTGATGTGTTACTTATAGCTACTTTCATTGCAATGAGATGTGTTTTACTTATCCCAAGTTTGATTTACCCAATGCGTTTGACCTACACCCCCGTGTGAAGCATGGGTATCCACCTAGAGGTAAGGGGTCAAGAATTGAGTTAAATTGGATATCAGAAATCGAGTTGGAAGGCAGAGGTCAGAGAGACAGAGGCCTTGCAAGTACTTGCTGTGGTAAGAATAGGAAACAGTGCAAAGGGAGTCACATATCAAAGTCAATTATCTGATTGCAGAATAGAGGCACACATGACTGGGTTTTATACAAAGAGCTGAGACAACATGTCAGAAGGTAGAGGTAAGCAATTCCAGTGCAAGCAAAAGTAACTAGGATAAATGGAGTAAGTAACTAATACGGAACAAGAGGAACTACAAGGGGGTGCCGGGTGGAACTAAGTACAATCAATAGGCAAAAGAACAAGGGGAATGTGGGTCTAATTGATTGTTACGTATTGGAATTCACAGAGGTCGGAACTGGAAAGGACAACGGCTTCAACTTATGTGTTGTGTCCCTGATGAACTACCATCCTAAGTATTTCGGGATTGACTTGCGGATATCGGAGAAGGCAGAAGTCAGGAACAGAGTACTGAGAGTCAAGGTTCGAGGGTCGGAGAACAAAGGTCGGAAGAGGTGGAGGACAGAGGGTCGAGAGCGGAAGGAGACAAGACTAGCAAAACTCGCTGTGCTAAGAACAGGAGACAGTGCGAAGGGAATCACGTATCGAAGTTGGTTATCTGATTGCAGGAACGGAGATATACATGAGGGGGTTTTATACAAAGAGCAAAGAGCTGAAGCAACAGGTAATGGTATGGTACTAAGCAAATTCTGGAGAGTGCAGGAATCGGATAGATATACGGGGCAAGTAACTAATGCGGAACAATGGGATGACAAGGGGGGTGCAGGGTAGGGTAAGTACAATGGCAAGGAACAAGGCGAGTAAGTACAATAGGCCTCGGAAGAAATGGAATTACGGAAATGGTATCTTGCTGTGTTCAGGGTTGAGTATGGGGGCCGGTATCTGGAGGTGGCCAGGGGTACTGAAATCACAAGGGTTGAGGTAGAGGGTTGCAGATGGTGCGGATGTTATGGAATAGAGTCGGAGGTGGTGCGGAGGCGGTGCAGAGGTGGTGCGGAGGATATGCGGATATGGTGGAGATGGTTGAGCGGAACAGTCATAACATTGATTGTGGAACAAATGGATCTCCTGATGCTCCGGACTTGCTATGCTAAGGGTCAAGTAGGGAAGGCCGGTGAATAGAGTCAAAGGGGGAAGTATGTGAATAGTAAAGAACAAGGGGATCAAAAGGTCAAAGTGTGGACATTGTGGAATAGAGCCAGAGGAGGCATGGAGGTACCAGAGTTGGTCAAGCAGCATGGTCATAACATTACCTACCTTGATGTGTTACTTAGAGCTACTGTCAATCAATAAGATGCATTTTACTTATCTGAATGAAATTTTCTTATCCGAATGTGTTTGACTTATCCCAAGTTTGATTTACCCAAGGTGTTTGACCTTGCTGGTGCGTTTGACCTTACCAAGGTGTTTGACTTGCACCCCCGTGCGAAGCGCGGGTATCCACCTAGTTAAATAGGTGAAAGCAGCACGGTGGGAGGTTGTGGACGCGCTGACCAATGCTGACCAATGCTTGGTCATTAGTTTGTCAGCGGAGCGCGCGAGCCCCACCAGCGGTTTGCGCCACTCTTCCGGCTCCAGCGCTGCGCAGCGTTCTGGAGCGTGCGAGCGGCGCAGCCGCGAGCGGTTTAGGCCGGTCTGCCGGCTCAGGCGCTCAAAGCAGCGCTGCGCTGGCAGATCGCTGTGCAGCCAGCCGCTTTGCGCACTCCACCACCACCCTCCTCTCCTCTCCTCTCTGCCCACTACTAGATAGAATAAAAATTGCGTGAGAGTGAATTAATAGATAGCCTATATAGTGTAGTACACAAAAGATCTCTTCCCAGGGAGATCTCTGCAGTGAACTATTGGGGTTGACCTCTTCAGTGGGGCAGCTTTTTCTCTGCTAAGGAGCCAGGTAGTCATCCCAGGCTGCCTTAGAGGGAGCCACAATTGCATTGCAGTTCTTTCAGTGTTGACTTGCACTACTGGTGGCTGAAGAAGACATCTCCCCAGGACCAGGACCAGGACCAGGACCTTTTACTGGAATTATTCCAGTTGGATAGCCGAAGAAGACTTGGATATTTTCATCAAAAAAATTTCCCATCCCTTCCTTGGTACATATATTTCTCTGTGGTCTGGTGTGAGCCATCTGACATTTTTTTATTTTATTTTTTTAAATAGAAATTAATAAATTCCCTGACTTTGCCTAACAAACAGACTCCCTGTCCCTTCCTTGGTATGTATGTATTTCTCTGTGGTCTGGTGTGAGCTGTCTGACATTGATTTAATTAGAAATTAATAAATTCCCCTGACTTTGCCCAAGAAAAATTAACAACAGCAGCATCTGCTTGCAAATGTAAGTTGAAGTGGGGTAGCTTGATTGTTCCTCTAAGCTTATGCCTGCATTTCTCAGGGATCCTTCTACTCCAGAGAGAAATCGTCAGCAGGAGCGTGAAAGGGCGAGGGAGGAGCAGGAGGGTCGTATGACGTCGCCTACTGATCGGAGAGCGCGTGCCCTTGCTGTGGCTGCTGCCAGAGCTTGGAACCAGCCACCCCCTCCACCACCTCCTTTTGCCATCCCTCACCCTCCTCCTAGAAGCAATGTGGCTGATCCTTTTCAACAACCTGCTGCAGAGCCATTACGTCCTCCTGATCCCAGTCCTGGACAGCAGGTGGCAGCCCTTCGTGCTCAGTTAGCAGCAATCCCAGCAGCACAGCCCTTGAGAAGATACAGGCAGGAGCCGATACAGCCACCTCCTAATCTTCCTGTGGTTGGTTCTGCAGGAATTGCACAGTTGCGTGCTCAGGCTGCTGAGCAGTCTGCTATATTGCAGCAATTGGGAAGGGGTAGACAGGCAGCTAATCCTCCTGTAGTAGGTTCTGCAGGAGTGGCAGCATTGCGTGCTCAGGCCAATGCAATAAGACCGATGCCGCCGCTACTCCCTGCGCTTTTGCGGCCTCTTCAGCGACTCCCTGCACCTCCTCAGCTGCTCCCTGCACCTCCGCAGCCTCCGCAGCCACTCCCTGAACCTCCTCAGCCGCTCCCTGCACCTCCTCAGCCGCTCCCTGCACCTCCTCAGCCGCTCCCTGCACCTCCTCAGCCGCTCCCTGTACCTCGGCAGCGTCCTCAGCGACCTCCTCCTCCTCTTCCACTGGGTCGCTCTAGAATAATTGAGGCAGATGTGCAGCGTCATGATTTGGGTCCCATGGTTATTCCCTGCCCTGACTGTGGAGCATTACACTGGAGGGCAGAACGTCTGCAGAAATCCTCAAATGTGCGGCCCAGATTTGGTGATTGCTGTATGGAAGGAAAGGTGCAGCTGGAAGACCTGCCAGAGCCCCCTCAGCCATTGAAACAGCTCTTAGAAGGCCAGGACCCTGAGGCAAAAGGATTTCGCCAGAATATCAGGCAGTATAATGCTGCGTTTGCATTCATTTCTGTGGGGGCCGACTTTGACCAAGATTTGCTTCGGGAGGGTCGTGGTCCATATGTGCTCAAGCTACAGGGTGAACTGTATCATCTCCATGGCTCTCTCCTCCCTGACAATGAAGACGATCCAAAGTATGCCCAGCTTTACATATATGATCCTGCACTGGCTTTGGCAAAGAGAAAAAATCGTAATGAGCGTCTGTCTCCAACTATCATGGGAGACTTGCAGGAAATGCTCCTGCTATGCAATCCTCATGTGCGCACATATAAACAAGCAGCTGAGAGGCTCAGAGCTCAAGAACAGAATGGTGACATCCAGGCAAGGCTCACGTACAGGGCACACAGGGATCCTAGGAGATATAATGTCCCAACTGCAGATGAGATTGCAGTCGTTCTTCCTGGAGATGGCATCGACCCTGAACCTAGGGATATTATTGTCCAGCTCAGAGGTGGACCTTTCAGAAGGGTATTGGATACCAATGCAAACTATGCCTCTCTGCACTATGTCTTGCTCTTTCCCAAGGGAGAGTTGGGATGGGAACCAGGTATTCCTTATCATGAGCCAGAGTGTGCTCGGCAGGCCAATCCCAATCCAAACAGACGGACACAGGTCACCCAAATACAGTACCATGCGTATCGTCTGTTCCAGAGAGCGAGAGAACCTACAACACTCCTGCGTGGTGGCAAATTGTTCCAGCAGTACATTGTAGACTCCTGGGCTGCTGCAGAGCAAAGCAGACTGAGGTGGATCAGGGCCAATCAACACACTCTGCGTGCTGAGCAGTATAACCAGATGGTAGATTCATATGGAGGCTTGGACAATGACATTGGAGATGCAAACAGGTTGGGTGTAAAAGTCATTCTGCCTGCGACATTTCAAGGGAGTACACGGGACATAAATCAAAACTGCCAGAACTCCCTGGCCATTGCAACAAAGAAGGGTCCCCCTGATTTATTTATTACCATGACTGCCAATCCAAAGTGGGATGAGATAGTGGCTGAGCTGCTCCCTGGACAAACTGCTCAGGACAGACCTGACCTGGTGTCGCGGGTGTTTCACCTCAAAAAGAAATACCTCATTGACTTGATCGTCAAGGACAAGATCTTTGGAGAAACTGTCGCTCGCGTTCACACTATTGAATTCCAGAAGAGGGGGCTCCCACACATGCACCTGCTTACCTGGTTCGATAGGGAGTCCAAGGTCAAACATCCACATGAGGTGGATTCTATGATTTCAGCAGAGTTCCCTGATCCAGAGACACATCCTGTCCTCTACCAGTTGGTCTGTGAGCTGATGACACATGGTCCCTGTGGACAAATGAATCCAGATGCACCCTGCATGGAAAATGGCAAGTGCAAGAAAGGCTTCCCAAAGCCATTCTGTGAGGAGACCGTTGTGAATGTAGATGGATATCCAAAATATCGTCGTCGCAATGATGGAAGGCTGCACAATGTCAGAGGTGACATGCTGGACAACAGATGGGTTGTGCCATACTCTGCTCTGCTCTTGCTCAAATTCTGGTGTCACATCAACCCTGAACTCACCATCAATGTGAGGTGTATCAAGTATATTCACAAGTATCTCTACAAGGGCCATGATCGGACCACCATGGAGTTTGGTCGCACCCAGGATGAAATTAAGCAGTACCTGGACGCTCGCTATGTCAGTGCTCATGAGGCCTGTTGGAGGTTGCTGGAGCGGGAAATCCACACCCAGGTGCCTGCAGTCATGGCACTGCCAGTCCATGAAAAAGACCAGCAATCAGTCGTTTTCAATCCTGATGCTGATCCGCTCACCATCATGAACAGGGTTGAGGGGTCAAAGACAGCGCTCATGGCTTACTTTGAGGCCAATGCTGCCTACCCTCATGCACGCAATGTGCTCTATGTGGATTTTCCTGAGCATTTTACCTGGCAAAAAGAGGGAAGGGTATGGACACCACGTCAAAGGGGATATAGCATTGGACGCCTTCACTTTGCAAGCCCAAAATCAGGAGAGAGATTTTATTTGCGCACTCTCCTCACGGTGGTCAAGGGGGCCAGATCCTTTGAGGAGCTTAGGACGGTGGATGGCATACAATGTGCTACTTACAAGGAGGCCTGTCTTGCCAGGGGACTTCTGGAGGATGATCAGGAGTGGAGGTTGTGTCTCCAGGAAGCCAGTGGCATGAAAACAGGTGCTCAGCTCAGACATCTCTTTGCCACCATCCTTGGTCATTGCATTCCCTCACAGCCTGACAGACTATGGGACGCCTTCAAGGAGCACATATGTGATGATCTCAGACATCGGCTCCAAGTCAGACACAATATCCAGGAGCCACGGGATGATCAGGTCTATGATTTTGGCCTCTTTCTCTTGGATAAACTCCTTCAGCGTAATGGAATGTCCTTGAGCAGCTTTAAAGATATGCCTCGGGTGGTAGGCGAGTGGGAGGTCCTGATTGGAAACAGGTTCATAGCTGAGCAGAGGGACTATGACCCTGTTCAAGAGAGGCAGATGGCTGATGAGGAGGTTCCCAAGCTGAATGAGGGGCAAAGGTCTGCGCATGATCAGATATTACGGTCGGCACTGGACATAGATGCTCAGGGGAAACCTAATGGACAAATGTTTTTCGTCACTGGATCAGGGGGCGCTGGGAAATCATTCACATGGAACACCCTAATCCACTCCTGTAGAGCGGAGAGTCTCATTGTGCTTGCTGTAGCCTCATCTGCAATGGCTGCACTTATCCTCACTAATGGGACAACCTCTCACAGCATGCTTGGAATTCCAATTCCTGTCCATGAGGGCTCTCTCTCCTCCATCAAAAAGAACTCTGACCAGGCTGATATGCTGAGACTGGCCAGGCTCATCATTTGGGATGAGGCTGCAATGCAGCATCGCCATGCCGTAGAGGCCATTGACAGGACACTGAGGGATTTCCTTGACCAGCCTGACAGACCCTTTGGTGGCATCACGGTCGCCTTTGGAGGTGACTTTCAGCAGACTCTCCCAATTGTCCCTAAAGGCTCCAAGGAGGATATCGTGGGAGCTACCCTTCAGAAGTCATATCTGTGGCCAAGGATCAAGGTCCTCCATCTGACAGAGAACATGCGGGTGAGAAATGACCCTGACAGAGCCAGGTTTGCAGAATGGCTGCAGAATGTGGGTCAGGGAAAGGATCTCCCACTAGATCATACGTTCTCACTCCCTCCTCACATGGTTTGTGGCCCTGGAATTGCAGAGCTGATCCAGGAAATATACCCTGGCATTGGCAATGCAATCCCTGCCCAGGACAATTATTTTTTAGAGCGGGCCATCCTCTGTCCCAGAAATATTGAGGTCAATGAGATCAATTCCATGGTGTTGAGGCAGTTTCCAGGTGATGCTCAGGTCTTCCACTGTGCAGATTCTGTCAAGGAAACCGACTTTGCAGAGCAGTATCCTGTGGAGTATCTGAATTCCATAGAGATGGGCAGTCTTCCTCCTGCTCACTTGGAAGTCAAGCCTGGAGTGCCTCTGATGATGTTGCGCAATTTGGATAAGAAGCAAGGACTATGCAATGGGACAAGGTTGCGGTTGGTGAGGATGAGGAATAGAGTGTTGGAGGTCAGGATCATCTCAGGTCCACGTGCAGGAAATACTGCTTTCATCCCCAGGATCACCATTTCACCATCAGAGGGGGAATTACCATTTGTGCTGCAGAGGAGACAGTTTCCAGTGCGTGTGGCATTTGCAATGACCATCAACAAGTCTCAGGGACAGTCTTTGGGTACGGTTGGGCTGGACCTGAGATATCCAGTGTTTGGACATGGTCAGTTGTATGTTGGTGTTTCAAGGGGAACAAGCTGGAACAAAGTGAAGGTCTTGCTTGAGGAGGGTTTGAACACAACCAACATTGTATATAAAGATGTATTACTTAGAGCTCCTTGATTTCTGATATCTACTTGATGCAAATTGATTGCTTTGATTTTCCCCAATGCACTTGACCTTACTGATATGTTAGACTTACCGATGTGTTAGACTTACTGATGCATTTGACCTTACCGAGGCGTTTGACTTGCACCCCCGCGCGAAGCGCGGGTATCCACCTAGTCTAAGAGTTAAACGAGCACGGTGGGTGGTTGTGGGCGCCGCTTACAAATAATGTTACGTAAAAAGTAGGTCAGCGGAGCGAGCGGCGCAGCCGCGAGCCCTAGGCCCAGGCCCAGCCCAGACCAACCGGTCTCTGGGGCTTGCCGGTACACCGCTGGGTGACCTGGCAGACGCTGCGCAGCCGGTCCCCTCTGCCCTCCTTCTACCACCATCCCATCCCATCCCATCCCTCCCACCACCTGCATCCCTTCCATTAACATCCTATCTAGGTTCTTTCTGGTGAGTTTGATGCTACTGAAACTGCCTTTTTATGTTGGTTATTGTTAATTTCGCTTTTTTGGCCTTTTTTAGGCACTTTTCAAGTGATATTTGTCCTGTCACTGGTGCACTGAGTACCTGGGTGTTTCTGGTGAGTGTTATGCTGTTGTATCTGCCTTTTCCTGATGCTTATTGTGTTCTTATTTGCTATAATTTCGCTTTTTTGGCCTTTTTTAGGCACTTTTCAAGTGACATTTGTCCTGTCACTGCTGCACTGAGTACCTGGGTGTTTCTGGTGAGTGTTATGCTATTGTATCTGCCCTTTCTTGATGCTTATTGTGTTCTTATTTGCTATAATTTCGCTTTTTTGGCCTTTTTTAGGCACTTTTCAAGTGACATTCTTCCTGTCACTGCTGCACTGAGTACCTGGGTGTTTCTGGTGAGTGTTATGCTATTGTATCTGCCTTTTCTTGATGCTTATTATCTTCTTATTTGCTATAATTTCGCTTTTTTGGCATTTTTTAGGCACTTTTCAAGTGACATTCTTCCTGTCACTGCTGCACTTGCTACCTGGCTGTTTCTGGTGAGTGTTATGCTATTGTACCTGCCTTTTCTTGATGCTTATTGTGTTCTTATTTGCTATAACTTTGCTTTGTTGGCATTTTGTAGGCACTTTTCAAGTGCATTTGTCCAGTCACTACTGCATACCCTACCTGGGTATTATCCCCTTTCTGGTACGTTTTTGTAACTGTATCTGCTATTTGCAGTATTTATATTAGGATCAGTGGCTTTGCAATCCGTCTGAGATACCCGCACAGCCTGTTTTCCCTGAGTTTGCCTTAGTCTGCTTGCAATGTAAGTCTGATATTGATATCTTTATCCTCTCTCTACTCTTATGCCTGCATTTCTCAGGGATCCATCCACCCCAGAGAGCAACCGTCGGCGGGTGCGTGAAAGTGCGAGGGAGGGGCAGGAGGTGATGACACCACCCAGTCATCGGAGAGCGCGTCGGAGAGCACATACTGGAGCTCAGAACCAGCCACCCCCTCCACCACCGCCTTTTGCCATCCCTCACCCTCCTTCTAGAAGCAGTGCAGCCGATCCTTTTCAACAACCTGTGGCAGGGCCATCACGTCCACCAATGCCTGCGGGGCCATCACTTGCTCCTGATCCCAGTCCTACAGAGCAGGTGGCAGCCCTTCGTGCTCAGTTAGCAGTTATCACACCATGGCAGCCCCTGAGAGGACATAGGCCAGACCCTGTACAGCCAGCTCCATTGCGCCCTCCTACGCTTGCGGGGCCATCATATCCACCTGATCCCAGTCCTGGAGAGCAGGTGGCAGCCCTTCGTGCACAGTTAGCAGGTATCCCACCATTACAGCCCCTGAGAAGAAATAGGCCAGACCCTGTACAGCCAGCTCCTGTAGTAGGTTCTGCAGCAATTGCTCAGTTGCGTGCTCAGGCGGCTGGAATTGGACAGCCTGTAGTAGGCTCTACAGCGGTGGCAGATTTGCATGCTCATGCTGCTGGTATACAGCCTATCCCGGCACAGCCCTTGGGAAGACACAGGCAGGCACCTTTACAACCAGCTCCTAGACCTCCTGTAGTAGGTTCTGCAGCGGTCGCAGCATTGCGGGCTCAGGCTAATGCAGTAAGACCAATGCCTCGGCTACTCCCTGCACTTCTGCGGCCTCTTCAGCGACTGCCTGCACCTCCTCAGCCTCCTCAGCCACTCCCTGTACCTCGGCAGCGTCCTCAGCGACCTCCTCCTCCTATTCCACTTGGTCGCTCTAGAATAATCGAGGCAGATGTGCAGCGTCATGATCTGGGTCCCATGGTTATTCCCTGCCCTGACTGTGGAGCATTACACTGGATGGCAGAGCGCCTGCTGAAATCCTCAAATCGGCGGCCCAGATTTGGTGATTGCTGTTTAGAAGGAAAGGTGCAGCTTCCAGAGCTGCCAGTGCTCCCTCAGCCATTGAGACGGCTCTTAGAGGGCCAGGACCCTGAGGCCAAACAGTTTCGCCAGAACATCAGGCAGTACAATGCTGCATTTGCATTCACTTCCTTGGGAGCCGAGTTTGATCTAGATTTGCTTCGGGAGGGTCGTGGTCCATATGTCCTCAAGCTGCAGGGCGAACTGTATCATATTCATGGCTCTCTCATCCCTAACCCTGGGAGGCAGATACAGTATGCCCAACTTTATATATATGATCCAGCATTGGCTTTGGCACAGAGGAACACCCGTAACCCAGGTCTGTCTCCAACTATCATGGGAGACTTGCAGGAAATGCTCCTCTTATTCAATCCTCATGTTCCCATATATAGACAAGCGGCCGAGAGGCTCAGAGCTCAGGGACAGAATGGTGAGATCCGGGCTAGGCTCACGTACAGGGAACACAGGGATCCTAGGAGGTATAATATCCCTACTGCGGATGAGATTGCGGTGGTTCTTCCTGGAGATGGCATCATCCCTGAACCTAGGGATATTATTGTCCAGCTCAAAGGTGGACGTTTTAAAAGGGTATCCGATATGAATCCAAACTATGCCTCTCTTCACTATGTCTTGCTCTTTCCCAGGGGAGAGTTGGGGTGGCAACCGGGTATTCGCTATCGCCAATTACCAGACGGGCGTGAGCGAAGTGGGCGTGTCACTCAAATTCAGTTCCATTCCTATCGTCTCTTCCAGAGAACAGAAGAACCTACAACACTCCTGCACGCTGGCAAATTATTCCAGCAGTACATTGTAGACTCTTGGGCCGCTGCAGAGCAAAGCAGGCTGTGGTGGATCAGGACAAATCAACACACTCTCCGTGCTGAGATGTATAACCAGATGATGGATGCCTTTCATCGCAATGACAATGACAGAGATCCAAACAACTTGGGCGCAAGATCCATTCTGCCTGCCACATTTCAGGGGGGGACACGGGACATGCAGCAAAACCTGCAGAACTCTCTGGCCATTTCAAGGAAGCATGGTGTGGCAGATCTCTTTATTACCATGACTGCCAATCCCAACTGGCAGGAGGTATTGGATGCATTGTTGCCCGGACAAACTCCTCAGGACAGGCCTGACCTGGTGTCGCGGGTGTTCCAGCTCTAAAAGAAATATCTCATTGACTTGATCGTCAAGGAAAAGATTTTTGGGGAAACCGTCGCTCGCGTCCACACCATTGAATTCCAGAAAAGGGGACTCCCACACATGCATATTCTTATCTGGTTTGAACGAGATTCCAAGATCAGACATCCACATGAGGTGGATTCAATGATTTCGGCAGAGTTCCCTGATCCAGAGACTCATCCTGTCCTCTACCGGTTGGTCTGTGAGCTGATGACACATGGTCCCTGTGGACAAATGAAACCAAACGCACCCTGCATGGAAAATGGCAAGTGCAAGAAAAACTTCCCAAAGCCATTCTGTGAGGAAACCAGTCTGAATGAGGATGGATATCCAAAATATTGTCGTCGCAATGATGGAAGGCTGCACAATGTCAGAGGTCACATGCTGGACAACAGATGGGTTGTGCCATACTCTGCCCTGCTCTTGCTCAAATTCTGGTGTCACATCAACCCTGAACTCACCATCAATGTGAGGTGTATCAAGTATATCCACAAGTATCTCTACAAGGGCCATGATCGGACCACCATGGAGTTTGGTCGCACCCAGGATGAAATTAAGCAGTACCTGGACGCTCGCTATGTCAGTGCTCATGAGGCCTGTTGGAGGTTGCTGGAGCGGGAAATCCACACCCAGGTGCCTGCAGTCATGGCACTGCCAGTCCATGAAAAGGACCACCACACAATCATCTTTGATCCCAACCAGGATGTGGACAACATCCTGGAAAGGGCTGAGGCAAAAAAGGCACCGCTCATGGCTTACTTTGAGGCCAATGATATCTACCCTGAAGCACGTGATCTGCTCTATGTGGAGTTTCCTGAGCATTTTACCTGGCACTCACAGGACAAGGTATGGACACCACGCCAAGGAGGTTATAGCATCGGTCGCCTTCACTTTGCAAACCCTAGATCAGGAGAGAGATTTTTTGTGCGGACTCTCCTCACAGTGGTCAAGGGGGCTAGATCCTTTGAGGAGCTTAGGTCGGTGGATGGCATACAATATGCTACTTACAAGGAGGCCTGTCGTGCAAGGGGACTTCTGGATGATGATCAGGAGTTGAGGTTGTGTCTCCAGGAAGCCAGTGGCATGAAAACAGGTGCTCAGCTCAGACATCTCTTTGCCACCATCCTTGGCCATTGCAATCCATCGGGCCCCGGCAGACTATGGGATGGCTTCAGGGAGCACATATGTGATGATCTCAGACATCAGCTCCAAATCAGACATGGTATGCAGGATCCACAGGACGATCAGGTTTATGATTTTGGCCTCTTTCTCTTGGAAAAAATCCTCCAGCAGGGTGGAATGTCCTTGAGCAGCTTTGATGATATGCCTCGGGTGGCAGGCGAGTGGGAGGCCCTCATTGGAAACAGGTTCATAGCTGAGCAGAGGGACTATGACCGTGTTGAAGAGAGGAACATAGCTGATGAGGAGGTTCCCAGGCTGAATGAGGGGCAAAGGTCCACGCATGATCAGATATTACGGTCGGCACTGACCAGAGATGCTCATGGGAAACCTGATGGACAAATGTTTTTTGTCACTGGCTCAGGTGGCGCCGGGAAATCATTCACATGGAACACTCTAATCCACTCCTGTAGAGCGGAGAGCCTCATTGTGATTGCAGTAGCCTCATCTGCAATGGCTGCACTTATCCTCACTAAGGGTACAACCTCTCATAGCATGCTTGGAATTCCCATTCCTGTCCATGAGCGCTCTTTCTCCTCCATCAAAAAGAACTCTGACAAGGCTGACATGCTGAGACAGGCCAGTCTCCTCATCTGGGATGAGGCTGCAATGCAGCATCGCCATGCCATAGAGGCCATTGACAGGACACTGAGGGATTTCCTTGACCAGCCTGACAGACCCTTTGGTGGCATCACAGTCGCCTTTGGAGGTGACTTTCAGCAGACTCTCCCAATTGTCCCTAAAGGCTCCAAGGAGGATATCGTGGGAGCTACCCTTCAGAAGTCATATCTGTGGCCAAAGATCAAGGTCATCCATCTGACAGAGAACATGCGGGTGAGAAATGACCCTGACAGAGCCAGGTTTGCAGAATGGCTGCAGAATGTGGGCCAGGGAAAGGATCTCCCACTAGATCATACGTTCTCACTGCCTCCTCACATGGTTTGTGGCCCTGGAATTGAAGATCTGATCCAGGAAATATACCCTGGCATTGGCAATCAAGTCCCTGCCCAGGACAAATACTTTTTGGAGCGTGCCATCCTCTGTGCCAGAAACACTGAGGTCAATGAGATCAATTCCATGGTGTTTAGGGAGTTTCCAGGTGATGCTCAGGTCTTGCACTGTGCAAATTCCATTGAAGAATCTGACGATGCAGATCGGTATCCTGTGGAGTATCTGAATTCCATAGAGATGGGCTGTCTTCCTCCTGCTCGCTTGGAAGTCAAGCCTGGAGTGCCTCTGATGCTGTTGCGCAATTTGGATCAGAAGCAAGGACTATGCAATGGGACAAGGTTGCGGTTGGTGAGGATAAGCATTAGAGTGTTGGAGGTCAGGATCATCTCAGGTCCACGTGCAGGCAATATTGCTTTCATCCCCAGGATCATCATTAAGCCATCAGAGGGAGAGTTGCCATTTGTGCTGCAAAGGAGGCAGTTTCCAGTGCGTTTGGCATTTGCAATGACTATCAACAAGTCTCAGGGACAGTCTTTGGGTACGGTTGGGCTGGACCTGAGATATCCAGTGTTTGGACATGGTCAGTTGTATGTTGGTGTATCAAGAGGGACCAACTGGAACAGAGTCAAGGCCTTGCTTGAGGAGGGTTTGGACACAACCAACATTGTATATAAAGATGTATTACTTAGAGCTCCTTGATTTTTTTATATCCACTTCTCTTGATATGATTTATGTGTTTTACTTCATTGTACTTGATGCAAATTGATTACTTTGATTTTCCCCAATGCACTTGACCTTACTGATGCGTTTGACCTACACCCCCGCGCGAAGCGTGGGTACCCACCTAGTTCCTATAGGTGAAAGTAGCACAGTGGGAGGTTGTGGGCGCGCTTACAAATAATATTATGTAAAACTTATGTCAGCGGCGAGCGGTGCAGCCGCGAGCACCAACGCTGCGCAGCGGTCACGTGACCGCCAGACCGGCGTGAACCTGGAGCGCGAGCGGCGCAGCCGCGAGCCCCTGGCGGTTCACGCCGATCTGCGGGCTCCAGCGCTCAACCCTGCGATGCTGCGCAGCGGTCACGTGACCCGTTCGCGCGTGGTCCGTGCACGACGCGCGCGCACGGTATAAAGGCAGAACGGTAAGGATGGAACGGTAGGAATCTGCCCACTGGCAATTCCTCTTGCTGGTGTCCGCTCTGTTCACTGTCTGCTCTGCTCTGTCTGCTGTCTGCTCTCTATGGTGTCTCCTCCTTTAGCTGGTTGGCTGTCTATTGCTTTGGCAGGCTAGCTATCTTTTGCTTGGCTGGATTTCTATTGGTAGGTAATATCTCTTTTTTAATGCATTGCCATGTATTTTATTTTATTTGTGTTTGCAATTTCATTGGTTCCTTTTTTTTTTTCATTATATTGTATTGTCACATGTGCTTTATATTTTTCTGATTTTTTTCGAAAATAGATTTAAATAACATCCCCAGACTGTGGTGAAAAAATTGTAGTGTAATATTTATATTTTTCAGGTTTTTTTCGGAAATAGACATCAATAAGTTTCCTCTAAAATTAATGACAATAGGTTCTGCTTTTAAATGTGGTTTGTTTTATTGTTTTATTGACTGTAAAGCTGCTTACCTATACTGGTGGCTGGCTTACTATGGCTCTGGGTGTCTCTGTCAGTACCTGGGCTTCTCTAGCTTTGGCTGGGCATTAATAACAGCTTCTGCTTCAATGTTCTGTACTTTTTTGACATTTTTTCGCAAATAGATATCAATAAATTATCCTGACTTTGTGAAAATTGACAACAGCTCCAGGTTAAATGTACAGTGCATTTTTTTGACATTTTCGAAAAATAGATAACCCTAACTTTGCTAAAATTAATATCAGCTTCAGCTTACATGTACTGGACATTTTCTTGACATTTTTTCAAAAAATAGATAATCCTGACTTTGCTAAAAATTAATGACAGCTGCTTAAATATGGTTTCCTTGACTATTTTATTTATGTCTGTATATGTCACAAAATAGATATTGATACATGTCCCTGAGCTTGCTAAAAGTTAATAAGTAGTAACAGCCTCTGCTTGCTTCACTTTGAGGCCCTTGGGGATATGCTACACATGCCATTGGGACATGCTATGCATGCTATACTTGAGGGGCATGCTACACACACTATGCATGGGGACACGCATGTTATGCATGGAGACATGCATGTTATGCGTGGGGACACGCACGCTATGCTTGGGGACACGCATGCTATGTGTGGAGACACTCATGGTATGCATGGAGACACGAATGTTATGCGTGGGGACATGCACGCTATGCTTGGGGACACGCACGCTATGCTTGGGGACACGCACGCTATGCATGGAGACATGCATGTTATGCGTGGGGACAGGCATGCTATGCTTGGGGACAGGCATGTTATGCGTGGAGACAGGCATGCTATGCATGGGGACACACACGCTATACTTGGGGACACCCATGTTATGCGTGGAGACACGCATGTTATGCATGGGGACAAGCATGCTATGCATGGGGACACACATGCTATGCATGGGTGCACGCTATGCATGGGGATGTGCACACTATATGTGGGGACACACTATGCTTGGGGGACACGGTACAAACAAGGGACACACTACAGGGGAAAACACTACAAACAAGGGACATTCTACACATGCTATACTTGGGGGACACGCTACAAACAAAGGACATGCTATGCACACTATACTTGGGGGACATGTTATGCATTGGGGACACACTTTGCACACTATACTTGAGGGAGATGCTACACACCCTACATGTAGGGACATGCTACACATGTGGACACGCTATGCATGGGGGACACACATGCTATAATTTAGGGACACGCTATGTTTGGGGACATGCTACAAACCAGGGACATGCTATGCATGTGAGCCACGCCATGCACACTGTACTTGGGGACATGCTACATGTGGAGACACACTATGCATGGAGGACATGCTACACACACTATACTTGGGGACATGTTATGTGTGGGGTCATGTTACAAACCAGGGACACAATAAGCATGCTATATTCGAGGCTATGAATGGAGGACATGCTATGCACGCTATACTTGGGCACATGCAGACATGTGTAGAGACAGTACCTATCTTGATGTGTTACTTATAGCTACTTTCAATTGCAATGAGATGTGTTTTACTTATCCCAAGTTTGATTTACCCAATGCGTTTGACCTACACCCCCATGTGAAGCATGGGTATCCACCTAGAGGTAAGGGGTCAAGAATTGAGTTAAGTTGGATATCAGAAATCAAGTTGGAAGGCAGAGGTCAGAGAGACAGAGGCCTTGCAAGTACTTGCTGTGGTAAGAATAGGAAACAGTGCAAAGGGAGTCACATATCAAAGTCAATTATCTGATTGCAGAATAGAGGCACACATGACTGGGTTTTATACAAAGAGCTGAGACAACATGTCAGAAGGTAGAGGTAAGCAATTCCAGTGCAAGCAAAAGTAACTAGGATAAATGGAGTAAGTAACTAATACAGAACAAGAGGAACTACAAGGGGGTTCCGGGTAGAACTAAGAACAATCAATAGGCAAAAGAACAAGGGGAATGTGGGTCTAATTGATTGTTACGTATTGGAATTCCCAGAGGTCGGAACTGGAAAGGACAACGGCTTCAACTTATGTGTTGCACCCCTGATGAACTACCGTCCTAAGTATTTCGGGATTGACTTGCGGATATCGCAGAAGGCAGAAGTCGGGAACAGAGTACTGAGAGTCGAGGTTCGAGGGTCGGAGAACAAAGGTCGGAAGAGGCAGAAGAGGTGGAGGACAGAGGGTCGAGAGCGGAAGGAGACAAGACTAGCAAAACTCGCTGTGCTAAGAACAGGAGACAGTGTGAAGGGAATCACGTATCGAAGTTGATTATCTGATTGCAGGAACGGAGACATACATGAGGGGGTTTTATACAAAGAGCTGAAGCAACAGGTAATGGTATGGTACTAAGCAAATTCTGGAGAGTGCAGGAATTGGATAGACATATGGGGCAACTAACTAATGCGGAACAATGGGATGACAAGGGGGGTGCAGGGTAGGGTAAGTACAATGGCAAAGAACAAGGCGAGTATGTACAATAGGCCTCGGAAGAAACGGAATTACGGAAATGGTATCTTGCTGTGTTCAGGGTCGAGTACGGGGGCCGGTATCTGGAGGTGGCCAGGGGTACTGAAATCACAAGGGTCGAGGTAGAGGGTTGCAGATGGTGCGGATGTTGTGGAATAGAGTCGGAGGTGGTGCGGAGGCGGTGCAGAGGTGGTGCGGAGGATATGCGGATATGGCGGAGATGGTTGAGCGGAACAGTCGTAACATTGATAGAACAAATGGATCTCCTGATGCTCCGGACTTGCTATGCTAAGGGTCAAGTAGGGAAGGCCGGTGAATAGAGTCAAAAGGGGAAGTATGTGAATAGTAAAGAACAAGGGGATCAAAAGGTCAAAGTGTGGACATTGCGGAATAGAGCCAGAGGAGGCATGGAGGTACCAGAGTTGGTCAAGCAGCATGGTCATAACATTACCTACCTTGACATGTTACTTAGAGCTACTTTCAATCAATAAGATGTGTTTTACTTATCTGAATGAAATTTTCTTATCCAAATGTGTTTGACTTATCCCAAGTTTAATTTACCCAAGGTGTTTGACCTTGCTGATGCGTTTGACCTTACCGAGGCGTTTGACTTGCACCCCCGCGCGAAGCGCGGGTATCCACCTAGTCTATAGTATAAAGTTGCTGGAAGGGTGGTTGTGGGTGTTTTACGTAATAATGTTACGTAATTTGCTGAGTTTGAACGCGAGCGGCGCAGCCGCGAGCGCCGTTCCTAGCTGCGCAGCCTGCTCTCTCTCTGTCTGCTACTGGCCTCCTCTGTGTCTGCTACGGGCTGTCTCTGCCTCCTGCCTGTCTCTCCTTGCCTCCATCCATTCCTGGCTGTCATCCCTGGCCCTGGTGTGTCTTCTTTTCCATTAATTTTCGCTTTTTTGGCCTTTCTTTATTATTGTTATTTCTTCATTTATTTTTGCTTTTTTTGACTTTTTTTCACCCCAGGTTTCTCCTCTCCTTGCCTCCATCCATTCCTGGTCGTCCCTGCCCCTGGTGTGTCTTCTTTTCCATTAATTTTCGCTTTTTTGGCCTTTTTTTATTATTGTTATTTCTTCATTTATTTTCGCTTTTTTTGACCTTTTTTCACCCCAGGTTTCTCCTCTCCTTGCCTCCATCCATTCCTGGCTGCTGTCCCTGCCCCTGGTGTGTCTTCTTTTCCATTAATCTTCGCTTTTTTGGCCTTTTTTTATTATTGTTATTTCTTCATTTATTTTCGCTTTTTTTGACTTTTTTTCACCCCAGGTTTCTCCTCTCCTTGCCTCCATCCATTCCTGGCTGCTGTCCCTGCCCCTGGTGTGTCTTCTTTTCCATTAATTTTCGCTTTTTTGGCCTTTTTTTATTATTGGTATTTCTTCATTTATTTTCGCTTTTTTTGACTTTTTTTCACCCCAGGTTTCTCCTCTCCTTGCCTCCATCCATTCCTGGCTGCCTCCCCTGCCCCTGGTGTGTCTTCTTTTCCATTAATTTTCGCTTTTTTGGCCTTTTTTTATTATTGGTATTTCTTCATTTATTTTCGCTTTTCTTGACTTTTTTTCACCCCAGGTTTCTCCTCTCCTTGCCTCCATCCATTCCTGGCTGCCTTCCCTGCCCCTGGTGTGTCTTCTTTTCCATTAATTTTCGCTTTTTTGGCCTTTTTTTATTATTGTTATTTCTTCATTTTATTTTCGCTTTTTTTGACCTTTTTTCACCCCAGGTTTCTCCTCTCACTGCCTCCCTCCTGTCTGCCATTGCAGGTCAGTTTTATGCTACTGTATCTGCCTTTCTTCATTTTTGTTATGTTTTTATTTCTTATATTTTCGCTTTTTTTGGCATTTTTTAGGCTCTTTGCAGTTGACTTTGGTCCTGTAACTACTGCCCATCCTACCTGGCTATTGCTCCCCCATTCTGGTGAGTGTTATGCTACTGTATTTGCTATTTTAAGTATTTATATATCTGCAATCCCTCTGGTAATTATAGTTGTTTCCTTCTGGTATTTTTTGTTGTTTTATATCGCTTTTTCAGCCACAATTTGACTTCTTATGCCAGATTTGTTCTTCAGTCTGTCATTCCTTAGGTATGGTCTTATTCTTATGGAACTTTGCCTTTTTGGGGCCTATTTGGGCTTGGTCCCTGACTGATTTGCTATTTCTTTCAGTCAAGCCCTGCAGCTATTTGGTAAGGTTTTGCAATGCATATGTTGGATTTTCAAGCTAATGTTTTAGATTCTCTCCTTGGTTTTTGGCGTGCTCTGTGCTGTGCTAATCTCTGACCTTCCTAGAGCAGTTTGCGTGGTCAGTTGGTTGTATCATGGACTGGCATACTCTACTGCATTGCAGTTTGATTCTGGCCAGAGTTACAACTCCAGTGTGGTCTGTGGACTAGGATTGGTTTGGTGGTGCACATTGGAGTTAGGCGGTTTAAGTGGACATTGACCACCTTGCTGGTATCTGTAGTGGATTTGTTTGGTTGGGTGTTTGGTTGGTTGGATTGTGCACTGGGAGCTTGCATTGCAGTTTGATTCTGGCCAGAGTTACAACTCTGTTAGCCAGTGTGGTCTGTGAACTGGGTTTGGTTTGGTGGCACACATTGGATTTAGACGGTTTAGGTGGACATTGACTGCCTCCCTGGTATCCCCTATTGTTGGTCGTGAGCTACAGTCATTGTGAAAATGTGAGTATCCTTTATATATATATATTTTGGCTTGATTTGAAACTGACTGTAATCTAAGGGAACCCTCTACACCAGAGCGTGATATGCAGGAGGAGCATGCTCTGGAGCGTCAGCGTCGGTTGCCAATGACGTCCCCTTCTGTGCGTCGTCGGGAGAGGGTTCTTGCTGCAGCTCAAGAACGTCTTCGAAATCCTGACCCTCCACCTCCTCAGCCATTTCCTCGACCTCTACTCCCTCAGGACAATGCAATTCCTTGGCCTCCTGTGGCTGGACCTTCAAATGCCATTCCACCTGATCTAAGTCCTCGGGATGCTGTACGTGCCATACAAGAACAGTTAGCTGATATGCCTCTTGCACCTGTGCGTCAAAGACAGGCCCAGGCAGCACCTCCTCCTCCTGTCCCTATAGGCTCTGCAGCTGTAGCTCTGTTGCGGGCCCAGGCTGCTAATCTCAATCCTATGCCTCTGCCACAACGAGGACGGCCACGACGACGTGCTCAGGCATTGAATCCAAACCCTGAACCTCTCCCAGATCAAATGCCACTCCAGCAGCAGCCTGCACCACAACAACCTGTGCTTCCACAGCCTCCACATCCACCTGCTCATCCTCGGGCCCCTCCACTTCCACTGCCTCATCAGCCTGCTCCACAACAACCTGTGCCTCCTGTTGCCCCTGTGCCCCCTGTGCCTCCACACCCTCTGCATCCACCTGCTGCTCCTCAGCCCCCTCCACTTCCACCGCCTCCACCAATGCCTTTAAGAAACCTTCCACTAGCACATCGCCCTTTGATTGAACAACAGATTGCACCTCATGACCTTGGTGCTATGGATGACAAATGTCCAAAATGTAAAGCATGGCATTGGAAGGCAGAGCGTCTGGCCGACTCTACCATTGCTGAGCCCAAATTTGGTATATGTTGCTCAAAGGGCCAGATACACCTTGAATTGTTGATGGAACCTCCAGAACCACTAAAGACTCTTTTGGCCAGCCAAGACAGGCGTGGAAAACAGTTTAGGGAAAAGATTCGGAACTATAATGCTGCACTGGCATTTGTCTCTGTGGGAGTGAACATAGATGAAAATGTCGTGAATAGACCTGGGCCATATGTCTTCAAAATTCAGGGAGGCCTCTATCATATTCATGGCGCTCTTCTTCCTACTCAGGGTCAGGATAGGCCACCCAGCTATGCGCAGCTCTACTTTTATGATCCAGCAGAGGCTTTGCGACGTAGGGAGGCCAATAACAGTTTTGATCCTTTGGATTCAGATGTTTTAAGTGACCTCCAGGAAATGATGCAGGCTCACAATCCATTGGTTCCAATCTATCAGCAGGCAATGGAAAGGCATAGGAACCAGCCAGATAGGTTGACTGTGGAGGCCAGACTCACCTACAGAGCACATACAGACCAGAGAAGATATAATATTCCTACAGCGGATGAGATTGCCATTGTGCTCCCTGGAGAAGGTGTGCCTGGAGGCACTAGAGACATTGTCATTCAGCTTAGAGGTGGAGAACTGCGACGAATTCAGGCCGAACATGCTTTGTATGCGCCACTACACTATGTCCTTCTCTTTCCCAGAGGTGAATCAGGCTGGGATTGGGACATTCCACAGATAGACCAAGCTCTTCCACGACAAGGCCAGGAGGGGGAGGAGGAGGAGGACCCTTCAAGTGACAGGCATGTGACCATGTCAAAATACTATCGTTATCGTCTTTTTCCAAGGGAGGGTGAAGCTGAAACTCTCTTCCTGGCTGGCAAGCTCTTTCAGCAATACATTGTGGATGCTTGGGCAGCGACTGAACAGCAGAAGCTAAATTGGATCAAATACCATCAACATGAGCTGCGAGCTGAGGTCTACAATCAGATGATTGATACATTTGGACCTGAGGACAATCAGGCCAATCCAGCTAACTTGGGACAAAAGGTCATCTTGCCTGCTACATTTACTGGGAGCGCCAGGGATATGAACGAGAATTTTCAAAATTCAATGGCAATCACTAGGAAGCATGGTCCAGCAGATGTCTTTGTGACAATGACAGCAAACCCCCAGTGGAAAGAAATCAAAGATGCTCTCAAGCCAGGCCAGACTCCCAGTGATCGTCCTGACTTGGTTGCAAGGGTTTTTCATCTCAAGAAGGAGCAATTGATCAAACGTATCATGAAGGATGGTATCCTTGGTCGCACAGTTGCATGTGTCCATGTGATCGAATTCCAGAAGCGGGGGCTCCCTCATATGCACCTTCTTATATGGTTTAAAGAGGAGGATAAGATCAGGACACCGGAAGCTGTGGATGCTTTGGTTTGGGCTGTCTTTCCTGATCAGCAAGAGCATCCAAGGCTCTACAAATTAGTTTGTGATCTAATGACTCATGGCCCCTGTGGACAAGCGCGTCCTCGGGCTTCTTGCATGACAGAGGGCAAGTGTTCCAAACATTTCCCAAAGGAATTTCGTGAGGTGACATCTGTCACTGAAGATGGCTATCCACAGTATCGCCGTCCTAATGATGGCAGACAGCATAATGTCAGAGGCAACATCATGGACAACCGCGACGTGGTTCCCTATTGTCCCACCCTCCTCTTGGAATTTGAATGCCATATTAATGTGGAACCCACTTTCAATGTGCGCTCTATCAAGTACATTCACAAGTATATGTACAAGGGGCCTGACAGGACCACAATGACCATTAATAAGGAGAGGGATGAGGTTAAACAGTACCTCGATGCACGCTATGTCAGCTCACATGAAGGTGCTTGGAGACTGCTGGAATATAAAATGCATGTTCAGGTCCCTCCTGTCATGGCACTTCCAGTCCATTTGCCAGGCCAGCACAATGTGATATTTGATCCTCATATCGATCCAGGCATGGCTTTGCAGATGGCAGAGGATGCTAAGACCATGCTCATGGCCTATTTTGAAGCCAATAACAGATATCCTGAGGCACGTGAACTACTCTATGTGGAATTTCCTGAGCACTATGTTTGGAAAAAGCAAGCCAAGCGGTGGCAACCTCGCCAGCGGGGTTTCAGTCTCGGTCGCCTTCATTTTGCAAGTCCAGCCTCTGGAGAGCGCTTTTTCTTGCGAACCCTCCTTACAGTTGTCAGAGGCGCAACGTCATTTGAGGAGCTTAGATCATTTGATGGTGACCTTTGTCCTACTTACAAGGCTGCATGCCTGGCAAGGGGCCTGTTAGAAGATGATTCAGAGTGGACACAGTGTCTTCAGGAGGCTGCACATATACAAACAGGTTTCCAGCTCAGGAGGTTATTTGTCACTATTCTCCTTCGGTGTAACCCTGCTCGGCCTGCTCAAATCTGGGAGGAGTTTCAGGAGCATATCTGTGATGACCTGGAGTATCAGCTTCAAAATAGGCATGGCATTCACCATCCTACCAATGATCAAATCTATGACTTTGGTCTCTTTCTCATTGACAAGATCATACGTCAGGGGGGGAAGTCTCTGGATGAGTTCCCAGATATGCCACAGATAATGGGGCACTGGGAGGGATTGGTTGGGAACCGTTGGATAGCTGAGCAGCGGGACTATGACCCAGCTACAGAGCTGGAAAAAGCCGCCACCAATATTGACAAGCTTAATGCAGAACAGAGGCGTGTCCATGATGAGATCCTCCATTCAGCCATAAATGGAGAGGGTCTTCTGTTCTTTGTCAATGGCCCTGGTGGTACAGGCAAAACTTTTACCTGGAACACCCTGGCTCATTCTATCAGAGGAAGGGGTCTTATTGTCCTATGCATTGCATCTTCAGGAATTGCAGCATTGCTTCTGATTGGGGGCAGAACATCACATGCTATGCTCAAGATTCCAATTCTGATTCATGAGGGTTCTCTATGTGACATCAAAAGAGGCTCACCATTGGCAGAACTTCTCAAGCAGGTCCATTTGATCATATGGGATGAGGTGCCTATGCAGCATCGTCATGTAGTTGAAGCTGTCGACAGAACCTGCAGGGATGTCCTAGAGCGTCCAGATCGTCCATTTGGTGGTATTACTGTGGCTTGGGGTGGAGATTTCCAGCAAACTCTGCCTGTCGTTCCTCGAGGTAACAAGGAGGAGATCGTGGGTGCTTCTATCCAAAGATCTCCTTTGTGGCATCATGTCAAGGTCCTCCATCTTACTCAAAATATGCGAGTCGACCCTCATGATCCCCAGAGTGAACAATTTGCTCAGTGGCTCTCTGATGTTGGTCAGGGAAAGGATCTCCCTTTGGACAATTCATTCACACTTCCTCAGCACATGATCTGTGGACCACAGGTGTCAGATCTCATTGCAGCTATCTATCCTAACATTGGTACTGGGGAGGCACTCCAAGACAAATACTTTTTGGAACGTGCCATCCTTTGCCCTCGCAATATGGAAATGGATGAGATTAATGCTGAGGTGCTCAATGTATTCCCTGGGGAGGAGCGTCTCTATCCCAGTGCAGACTCAGTCAAAGGAAATGAAGATGGCAATGTGTATCCTGTGGAGTATCTCAACTCACTCAACATGGGTGGGCTTCCACCATCTCAACTCAGGCTTAAACCTGGAGTGGTACTCATGCTTCTTCGGAATATTGACCTTGGTCGTGGACTCTGCAATGGTACAAGGTTGCGTCTCATCAATATGACCAACAGGGTACTCTTTGTGAGGATCATTTCAGGACCATTTTCAGGAGAGACTGCATTTATCCCTAGGATTACAGTGACACCCACCTCAGACCAATTGCCATTTGAGCTCCAGCGTCGCCAGTTTCCTGTCAGGCTGGCCTTTGCCATGACTATCAACAAGTCTCAAGGGCAGTCTCTTGGCACGGTAGGCATAGACTTGCGATACGTGGTATTTTCACATGGACAGTTGTATGTTGCAGTGTCAAGAGGCACTAATTGGAACAGAGTCCATATTCTTTTAGGGGAGGGGAACAAAACTTCTAATATTGTATACAAAGAAGTGTTGCTGAAGCCTGATTAAATATGTATTTCCATTTGTATTTAATGTATGTAGTTGCATTTCACCAAATAATTCTTTGATTCTATTAACTACCCATGTGCAATGTTAACCCTAAATAACCCGGTGCGAAGCACGGGTCTATTGGCTAGTATATTATAATATCAATACAATCCTTTATGATATTTGCGAGATTTTTCTGATGCTGAACGGCTTGTCTCTCTCCAAATTAACTGCTCAGTAACAAATGTTTGTAACAAGACTTGTAACAAGACAGCCATCTGCCGCATTCTTCAAAGTTTTAGTCAGGTTTGAAGTCACGTGGTCAATCTCGCTCGCGTCCTTTCATCCTCTGGCCTCAGGCTTCGGGCCTTGGCAGCACCCCCTTCACCTTGAAGCTTGGCTTGATAACCTCGAGGTGTTTGCTTTCTCACCCGGCCCTAACCTCACTCTTGTCCATGCACCGTCTTGGGGCAGATCTCAAAACGCTCCTCCCAAATGGCCTCCATTTCAAACCCTTATCTCTCTCAGCGTTTCCGCACTCTCATATGGTCTTGTCTCGACTTTGACCTCCTGAGGACAGCCACCTTTTTCGCCGAACGGTATTTCTATGTCGATCAGGAAAACCATGAAGCCCGCCACCTTTTCGCTTTAGCTCTTCTCAAAAGTAGCCAGGCGCAGTCGGCACTCCATCTTGTAGATTTACCCGCCGAGGCTAGATGTAGTAGCTGTGTGGAGATCTATGCACAATGTTGCAACACACTTGGGCGGTACAGGCAGGGACGCGAGGCCTTAGAAATGTGCGTCAATAATGGTGGGCCATCGGACCTTGGTGCGTGCGCTTTTATTGTTTAGCGGAATGTGGCACATCTTATGAGCTCGATGCTATCATCGTAGCTATACCTTTGTCTAGAGAATCGCATGTGGTTCCCGATGAAGCTATTCTACAATGCCGGGCTGGGTCGTTGGCCCTCAAGGCGAATCTTTCGGAAAAGGCTGCGGCCAGCTTCACTCGCGCACTTACGCTTAATCCCCTCCTTTGGGAAGCGTTCGAGGGCCTTTGCTCTGTTGGTCAGTCTCAAGCAGTAGTGTCCTTAACTTTTGACCATCAACTTTGGCCTAACTCTTGTCTCTAGGTACGTTCCCAGACATCGAAACGTTGTTCCCCGCGCGGTCAAAAGCTTCAAGCAAGCAGCCTGATGAGTCGGTTCTATCCGTTGCTTCAGAACGTAGACCCGGACCGGTGACTACAGGTATGGGTTTTTTTACCCCAGAAGGGCCGGTCGCCAGTAGCTCGAGTGGTGCTGGAAGAAGCTGGATACCCCAAGCGTTTCGTATGGATCCGCATCAGCCACGAGATTCCATGTAAGTAACTCCTGTTACGCTGTGATCGAACGCTTCAATTTAAGCAGAGGTACTGCCGAGACGTCATTGATGTCTGCTGATGGTTCAATGCTAGCATATGGCGCAAGTCATGGGCGGGCATTATCTCTTCCACAAACACAAAGAACGACATCGACGTCTGGGCTGCCTTCACACTCTAATACACGCGTTTTGTCCTCTGATGAAGGTGGACCCGCGCTCAAGAAGGCACGGGCCGCGAGAGGAGACCCTGCGAGCTGGAAGGACTCGACGTCGACTGAAAAGATACGTCAGAGTACCGCCGCCGGGATTGTCAAGGCACGCGACGTATTCATCTCTATGAAAAACATCTCATCCGGTGGGCGTGACCAGAACAACCTACGTCGATCCACCCGGCTACTTAACAGCGCTGGTGGCGGGAAGCAGACGCACTCCGTCAAGGTCAGTGATCAAGCTTGGAATTAATCTATGGCCTCAGTTGGCAATCATAGCATCCACCACAGCGAGATCGACGGAAGGCTCATTATCGTGCGAGATCCACCTCAGCTGGATCCGACATGGAGGAAGACATGCTGGATTCCCCGAATTCACCTTCTGTTTCTTCTCTAGCACAGTCGCCGCGCTCTGATGCATCCCCAGCACCCAGTAATCTCACAGCAGCTCAGGAACAAATAGCACAAGAAAGAATCGAATTTGAAGCCGCAGATAACTATATCTACGAGTTGATGAAAATTTTTGCGAGGGCAACTCAAAATCTTGCATGCTATCGTTGTCAAGCAGCAGTGGAGGAGCTTGACAAGCTGCCCGATGACCAGCAAAAGTCACCATCGGTTATGGTCCTCGTTGGACGGGCACAGTATGAGCTGAACGAATATGCAAAGGTGAGCAGCGTTTAAAATAGCTAAGCCTAGTCTAAATCAGGCGAAGGCGGAACGTGTATTCCAAGAAGCGCGAAGGTTAGAACCACATCGATTATGGGACATGGAGACGTATTCGACCCTGCTTTGGCACTTACAACGGACTGTCAAATTGTCCTTCCTAGCTCAGGAGCTTGTCAGTATCGATGCACGATCCCCGCAAGCGTGGATCGCCGTCGGAAACTGCTTTTCTTTGCAAAAAGAGCGTGCGCAAGCATTGACCTGCTTTCGAAGGGCAGCACAATTGGACCCGCGTTGCGCGTACGCTTACACGTTAAGTGGGCACGAATGTATCGATGAGGACGTGGACAAAGCGATCGGCTTTTTTCAGTCAGCATTGCGAGCAGATCCTCGGCACTACAATGCATGGTTCGTGCACTGTTGCTTCTTGCGGCTGTACTGCTATTGACGTGTGACATTAGGTATGGGTTGGGCACCTGCTACCTACGGATGAGCAAACTCCGCTTGGCAGAGTACCACTTTCGGAAGGCGGCAGATATACACCCAAACAATGCTGTGCTCCTAGGTTGCGTGGGAATGGTGAGTATTTGTTAATCAAAACTAATAATCCTGTCGACAACATAAACTAGGCTGTGGAGAGGCGTGGTGCAAAGGAGGAGGCGTTCGCCTTATTCGATAACGCCGTACAAATAGCACCAGATAATGTGCTGGTGCGCTATCGGCGGGCAAAATTGTTGATTGTCATGAAGCGATACAATGTGATTTTAGGTTCAGACTGTCTCTGACTCGAATGTTTCACTGACCCGATTGCAGGCGGCCATTGACGACCTGAAGACACTCCGGGATCTTGTACCCGAAGAAGCCAATGTTGTGTTCCAGCTGGCGAGGGCCTACCGGCTAAAGGGCCAGACGCCGGAAGCACAGCAAACGCTCCTGGTAGCGCGCGATATTGCACCAAAAGACATGAACAAACTGAAGCGGCTAATGGAGATGACCAAGGATGAGAGTGGGGCAGCAGAGTCACCAGGGGCGAAGATGGAAGAAGGTTAGGGCGAGCCGATATGAATGACTGGAATGTAAGATACTGTATGAGCCAAGGCTGGCTTGCTTGTAGCCATAGATCGGTTGCTTATCAGACGGAGTTCAAAGTCTAACTTGTACAATCTGGCGAATGACTCCGAACATAAACGCCCGCCGAACTCAGCTCCGTGTATAAAGATTGGGGTCAGCAGCTCTATCTCCTAGCACCCAACACCAACCCCACCACCCCCACCACCCCCATGTTGCTCTGAATGTCGCCCCCATAACCAATAAACCCAATAAACAAAACTCTCCCCTTTCTTTCTCCAAAGGTCTCCAGTCCACCCCAGCATGGTTAACACGCACCGAATCGCCGTGCTCTTCAACCCGTTCACAGAAGCCTACCGCATATCTTGAGTCAACGTCGCTGCGTTTCGTGTATGTGTTCATCTATACATGAGGTTCATTTTCTTATTTTTCTGACCTCGCAGTTCCCTGTCCATCTCTGCACAGACGCCACCCTCGACCATAACATCTATTGCTATGCCAAGCATCTCTTCTTGGCTGTCAGATATCTCCCGCAGGAAGCTGCGTACTGCAGCTTCCGGCCGCGATGGCTTACGGGACTCCATCAATCTCCATCGTTTTGTGTTGTTGAAAAACTCTATCACTCATGCAGAGTCACCATCCCCTTCTCTATCCTCGCAGTCTTCATTACTTGTTCCAGATGGTGACCACTCAGAGGTCATCGTATTACCAGATACCAAGCCTGTGACAATGTCGCTAGGCCGTCACCCGGACACGACCCCAACCGTCGATTCTGAAGAGAAGTGGCTGGAGAGCGTGCTCGAGACCCTGGATGATGATTTTGATCGTGAGGTTGAGGTTGAGGTTCATCAAGTTGATGATAATGATCTAGATTTCCTCGACTCCGCCTCGCAAGACTCATTTGAATCCTGGGTACCCCCTTATGATGGCCTTCCTATTCCTTCGGATAATTTTCTTTCGGCCCCCACACCTGTACTATCACCACAGTTCCAACCACCACCATCACTCCAGTTCCTTCTCAACTCGCCTGACTCACACTTTAACCAACCATATGTCGAACCTCGCTATCCTGAGGCCGATCTCGACTTGCCTCTCTCCGAAACCAATTCGGACAGTGAATCAGACGATGATGACGGTCCCTTGACGCCGTACAGCGGATCACAACCATCCCTTGGAGAGCACAGAACTGCAGAGCCTGAGGTGTACATCGAGCATGATTCCTATTTCTTGTATCCTTCCGAGCTTGATCCCATCTTGCCATCTGTTTACTATCAGCAGTGTTAGATTCATTGTCCGTCCTAATCGACTCCTGTCTTTCGCCCTTAAATGTCCTTCTAGGTAATTGTCACAATACTCTTGGGTGAAAGATAGCAATATTATGGGAGGTCACACGACCCCTTTATTCCAATGAGCATGGTTTGGGTTTCCCTATGTTACCTCTGCCGAATGCATCTCTTCCGCCCCAGGGGGCGGCAGATTCCACAGTGCATCTTCGTGGGACGGAATGGAATTGGGGTTGATATACTGCAGTGCCAGATTGTTGAATGCCAGGGGAAGTGTTTCCATAGGGGGGATGAGATCACAGCTCAGGTATTTGCCTGTGTCATATAAACCACGCAAATCAGACCCGCTGTTGAGATGATCCACGAGGCTCACATATGCGGGACAGGCATGGCATCCGGTGTTCGAGCTTCCATCGAGGCGTCCTGGGGTCTCGACTAAGAAGTTGGATGGCGTTCGTGATATTTAGGGCACCTACATAGTTTCATATTCCTGCAATACATTTCCAACGAGGAGGAGGCGCTGCACGTCATTAGCGGTCCAATTCTGCCGCAGAATGTTCTCGTATAGCTCTACACCGCAGTGTGGCATGAATAGCATGGTTCTGCCTTTTACCGTGTACTTGCCGTGCTAAAGGGGCCCAGACAGCGTGAGAGCCGGCGATAGGAGATGCGACAAACGGCACATGCTTTATTTTCGGCCAGAACGTTGAATCCCATCACAAGTAATCCCTGGATGTCTTCTTGGGTGAAGTGTGGGTCGAAGAATTCAATTCTGTTGGGAGCCTGGAAGGGTGTTTGCGAGAGCCGGCATTGAACTTATATTCGGACATACGATGTTCAAGGCGTGGCAAATGGAAGTGAGAAACACTAGTTGCGCGGCTGCACTTTTGGACTCCATGGGGCTTCCGAGGCCAAGGCAAAGCACTTGTACCTCGTGTGTGAACCACCGTAGGGCCATAAAGGACGCTTTGACCTGTTCTAATATCTTTCTTAAGAAAGGGCTCTCTCGACCGTCCGTAAAGACACACTTTCACGTTCTTTCATCCATTCGGTGTGACGAATTTCACACTCCATCTTTGTCAACCGGGAAGCGAAAGTCTCAGGATTAATATTTGCCACGCCTCTCCGAGTCCGCTTCTTTCGAGGGTAAATTCGCTGAAAGTCACCATCAGGTATTATGGTTGGGAGCGACATCCGATCATCCCGGCATCCCCCGGCATGGATAACGAGTCTCCATGAACAATCTATTCGAGTCCGTATATAACTTAATAGGCCAATGCAAGACAGATCAACAAGGTACAGTACAGAGTAGTTCAAAAGGGAAAGGGACAGCACGATAGCGAAGAAAACGAATGGAAATACAAACACCCAATCACGATGCAGAAATGCCTCACACTATATTTCCTCGTCCTTATCCTCTAGCTGGCTGGGCTTCAACATCCCAGGAATCCGCATAGCCGCTTCAAGCTCTGTCTGGGCCCGCTGCTGCGCCTCTTTCTCCTTCTCTTCCAAATAGAGTTCTGCATTGTCACCAGAGAACTCCTTGAGTTGGATGAGAAAGTCGCGTAATGCCAACTTGAACCGCGCGGCATCGCCGTGATACTGCAGTAGATCAGTCACGAAACTTTGAATTTGAGGACTGCGGGACTGATGAGTCCTGTGTGGCATTAATCAATGAGGGCTCACAGTTGCAAGTGGGGAAACGCTGATTGAAGAAGTTTGACGCAATACTCTCGAATAAATTCCGAGTTTGAGATGTTCGGGTCCGATACAGTGGCTGGATCGAACAGTGGTAGCTGAACTTGGCCTGTTTCCACGAATTCAAACATCCCGGCTAGGAGATGACACTGAAGCCGAAAGCCTGGGATAATTCTTAACTTTGGGATATGGTAGGTGTTACTATACGCACCGCTCTTGTGGTCTGCGTCCGTTAATACCCAAAATATATCCTGCAGGAGGCTGAGATAGTATTGTCGGTAAAAACCGTTTGAGATTTCCGGGGATTCAGCCGAGAAATTATACACAACCTCCGTACACACTGGACAGAAGATATGTCAGTCAAGCAAAAGCGCATGAGTGGCTGTCAGCATCGCACAATTAAGACCCATGTCTGCAATGTCACGCATGGTGTGTTTGATGGCCCAAATAACGCTATCCATAAAAAGTTTGAACTGGGAAGGCGGAACTGCTAAAAGAGCTTTGAAAACAATTTTTAATTTATTTATTGACAATAATGTCGTGAGTCATACCTTCAAAGCAGCAAAGATTGACGGCGCGTAAAAGCTTGTAAAGTCCACCACGGTGCTCCGGAAATTCTGTAAAATCTTTGTTGATCATGTTGAGAGTAGGCTCAAACACTGCGTCTAATATCGCTGGGACCTGGGGTGTAATTCGACCCTACGGTAGCAGACACGAGTCAATGGACAGAAAGACGAAGGGCAAATCATACCTCCAAACGACCAATGATAGTTGCCATAACATTAAGCACTTCAGCCTCACGAGCACCAGGGGAGTTGTTGGCATAGTCGCCGAGTATGGCATCAAGCAGGGGAGGCATGAAATTCTGGTTCACTGCATCGAGGTCCTCGGCCTTTTTCACGTAAGTTTCCATGAGCTTTAGGACTTCTTTCTTGATAGTGCGTAAGCTTCGGACTTTGGGCGTCTTGGTAGCAATAGGACCATCTTTTGCAACAGCTTCACTGATGATACCACTAACGGCTTTGTAGAGACCGAGCATATCCAGATAGATGCGTCCGAGTTGTGGCAAATAAAAGCTACCAATTGATGTGCACGCGGATACGTTCGTTTTCAAAACGTTGGCAATGATCTTGAGGTTATCCGTGTTGCCGAGGACGTCGATGTTAGAACCGGCCTGCGCCATCAAAGAGTCCCAGGCATTATTTGGGAGCTCCATAAGCCGGGCGATGAGCTTTTCTTGTGTTGGCTTATTGGGCTGGGCAGAGATCATGTATCCAACAGCTTCGTAGAACGTGTGAACCTATAAATTATAAATATGCCATGTCTGTATCTGTGTGCTTTCGCTTGACCACACCGTCCTACCTGTAGCGGAGACAGATCGACAGTAATTCGGTGTAAGAGCCGCAGTATTTCGTCTATAAAAGGCTCGTTTTCGTTCGCTTGCTGCATGACGAAATGTCTCCGACACTTCTGTGCGATTTTGATGAATGTGTCGCATGCCATGTCTTGTACACCTGAGAAAAACAATGAGATTCGTAGATGAAACTCAAGACAAACTGGATGAACCTTCATGCGTCTCATGCATGAACTCGAAGAGTTTGTTGACCACCGTCTTAAGGAATTTCCAATGTGCTTTCAGAAATCGCGGATACTGGCCAACAGTATACATGATATTTGCCGCCACCACCGCTTTGTTGTCTTTGCCACGTCTCATTTCGCACAGACCCAGCAGATCCTTGATAACTGTAACCAGGAAGCGTTTTTCGGTTTCCTCGTCTGACCAAATAATCAGAATGCAATGGTAGAACAATCGGATGTATTTAGAGCAAGAATAGAAACGCACTCATAGCACCGGAAATGGAACCGATGGCCCAGCACAGCGTATTCAAGTTGTTCCAGGACCATTCCGAGCCGTCAACTTGCTTAGCCAATTTCTCCGTGAGGATGGTTTCGGTATCGTTAACATCGAGATGTGTGAGGTACACAAGGAGTTCCCGCATTGATTTGTACAGCACAATCGTGTCGCTCTCCCTCATGAATTCTCGCACAATCTCGCCTTCATCGTTCTCAACCACAAGCACCTGTATTACGGGAAATGAGATAACCATAGTTTGAGGGACCTAGATAAAGCATACCTCTTCTGGTTTTACCATCCTCTCGATGACCACCAGGCGTAGATTTGATAGAACATCGACATAGATATCTCGCCTCAACGGAACACCGTCAAGCATCCCCGAAGTGCCTCCTAGGCTGAGGCTTTTGAGCAAGCCTTCCTCACCGATTGGCAGATTCTGAATTTCCTCGTAGAGTTCCGCAACAAGCCGGATCCAGTATTCCATACATATTTTGAAGACTTCACGCTCCTCCACCTGACTAATCTTCACAACATACAGATGGGCATTGAGAAGAACGTCTTTAGAGCGTGAGGTCTCAACGGCGCGGAGGTGAAACGAGAGAAAGTTGGAGAGAAAAAGTGCAAGGTTCAGAACGAGCTCTTGGCCGCTGTCTCCTGAAGATTCATAAGCATTCGCGATATCTAGAAACGTATGAGTAGCGACCATATTCAGAAGACAGGAACATACTAGTACTGGGAGGAATCATGCGGTTCACAGAAGTCATGACCATAGCAAACAAAATGACAAATTTTGGGTCATATTCCGGCCCAACAGTAAGCCCTGCAATCTCTGAGAGGCATCTCAGTGTTACATTCCGAAATTCAGGAGCTTCCAGAAACTGTTCAGCATGTCATTAAACAACACAAACCAACTCCACGTTATTTACGTACCCGAGTGAGTAACATATCGATGATTGAAGTCTCAAAAATGTAGCCCAAAGGAATCCAATTCAGGAACCGTAATAGTGTCTCTAGTGTCGCCTTGATCAACGACGCCTTCTGCGCTTTTTCAAGCACCTCGGAGCACAATTGGAATATGTCAGAGAATTCGCCACACATCGAATTCTTGAGGTTTTTGCTCTTGGTCTGGGTCATCTGATCTGCCGAATAGTCAAAGATTTCCTCGCTCAGAAGCTTCAGAATAATCATATTGTTCTCGCATAGACTCAGGTTTGTTTTAGATGATTGAACTAGTTCCGGGATAAACGTTGGCCAGTTATGAGGCCACTCTTGTTTCAGTATCTGGTGAAAAGGCACGTAAAGACTCGCCCAGGTCGGAATTCCTTGAACAAACCTGCACGAGAATCAAATTCAGTTTGTTCATGAACGTTTTTTCCTTGCGCATTCTGGCTTCCTCGGAGGCAACTGTCATGATGAGCCCAACGATAAAGTGGCGTATTCCTAAAAAGCGTCGTGAGGGTGATGTATCCACTTATGTAAACGCATTCTCACCTTGTCTCTGTGTGTCTGGTAAGGCCTTCCATCGCGTCTGTATGAGTTTTTCCAAAATCTGTAGGCCAAGATACTGTCCAGCGAACAGCGTGAGAATGCATGCTGGCGATGCATGGAGAATGCTTGGCTCACTTTTGCCTGCGGAAATGTAGATTCCTCTAGGACTTTTGGGACACGTTGCCAGGAATCGGGGCTTTCTTGAAACTGGGTCAAAACTTGCTGAGCCAATTGACGCTATGCCAGGGGGAGACGATGAAATACAACAACAATTTGGCTAGGAATGAGCCACCTACGTCTTCGCCTGATCCAGTGTAGAATACCGTAACGACCCTGTCAAAGAGAGTGACATCCATGTCGTTGGAGAAGTCCAGGAGGGCCTAAATGGAATTGCAACAATGAGCACGTGCTAGGGTTCAGGAAGAACGCGGCTTGCCTCCATGGTTGTCAAGTCAGGCTGAAATGTTGGTCAAAGGGGTATATGTGACACGGAGTACAGACGTTTGCAAGTCGTGCTTCGGGGGTGGCTTCAGAGCACGTGACCGCGAGCCCGCCGTCACTATAACTATAAACTGCACCTCAACTCGCGATGTTCAAAAAGTAAATAGTCGACATACCTGCATTCTTGGCGCTCATTTTAGCGTAGGTTCACGCCTTCATCAGATATCTCAGGACAAACAATTCTCAAATCTTCGGTTCAACGCTCCATCAGGGCAGATCTCCTTAGACAGCTTAAACTCGATGCTGACACTCTTGAGCAAATATGGCCAAAAAAGGAGCCCCTCGTTCATGTGAAGTGGTGAGCTCTTCACCCTCACTATTGACGCAACTTAATGTCGCCCAGGAGCAGAGAACACATCTCATTATTTACGTTGCATGGCGAACCATTATTCTTTCAGCACTTTGACGGGCCTTACTTTCCGACACTGAGGCTATTGCATCAATGTGCGTTCCTTCCTAACTCACTTGAGCTGTACTCGATAGCAGCATATTTTCTCCAGACCCTTTCCTACTCCCAGCGGTGAGAGTCGATCGTGGCGCAATTCGGTTTTTGTTGTCTGGGGCACACATGATGTGTCCTGGATTTACGTCGGTGGGGGGACAACTTCCACCTCCAGAAGAAGCTCTTGCCGAAAACACACCAGTAGCCATACATGCAGAAGGCAAAGAGCACGCTGTTGGGGTCGGCATCACAAAGCTCAGCACGGAGGACATGAAGAAAATAAACAAAGGGGTAGGCGTCGAGATTTCATGTTATCTTGGCGATGACCTGTGGAATATCAACAAACTGTAACGATCACATTCTTAAATACTTCACAGTGGAATATTACTACAGCACGGTTAAGACGAAGCGAGATCCCAGAACAACTGGGTGTATTCCACGTCTGATTTGTGGTCGTCCAGCCTCACGGAATGTACCTCATTCGATTCCGACCCTGCACTGTGGTAAGCGATGTGACTAGTCCGCAAAAGTGATGACTCACGAACAAGCATTTTAATAACAGTCCCAGCCTCGTCCAATACAGGTTCGAATCCCAAACTACGGCAAATCTGCAATCTCAATCTGCCCAGGAGCAGTTCATGTCATGAGGTCCCACTGAAAGTCGACAGTACTCACGTCGTCGAGTCTAAATTATGATCTAATGCCACATCTTTATCCTCTAGTACTCGTTCTTGCTCCCTCAAGCGTAAGAGCTCGGCCTCTCTGCTAGCTAGTAGTCCTTCGCCATCGTTAATTGCCTTGCCCAACCCCATGCGTGTGTCTTCAAGTTCGTTCATCAAACCAGCATGCTCCTGCTCTGTTGCCGCATTGGCGGGTCGAGCGGCGGAGATTTTGGCTTGTTCTAATTGTCTAGACAATGCTGAATGGTCTCGAGTCGATGGAAAGCAACAGCAAATGCGAATTCAGGCTTACCCCGAAGTTTGGCTCGTGTATCTTCAGCCGACTTCTGTCTCGCGGCAGCCTTCATCCGCATATGCTCTTCAGCGTCCGTGATCATCACATAGTCATCCTCAGGATCCATATGTTCAGTCATAGTGGCGATTATAGGACTGCTCCGTGCAATGAGCCAAGATCTTTCTCAAGGAAAATCAGTGCCTACATTGGTCCCAACCAAGACATGGCAGCTTTGAAGTTCCAACGCGTCGTGACATTGATCACGTGACTCAGCGTCACAGTGTGCTCGGGAGATTATCGTGGCCACTTTTTATATTCGAAGTAAAGTAGAGAGAAGTGGTGATTTTGATGGTCAGCAGCGACTTCAGGCTGCCTTAAATACACGAGAGCCTGTTCTAATTATACTATGTGTCCATTGTCTGCAGCCACTGTCTCTCCGCCCGCCCCATTCCTTGTACTCACAGCCACCGCCCACCGTTCCTTGTCTCAGTATCAAGACACGTCAGCGTACCGAAGTGCGTGTCAGAGTCATTAAAGAACACCATATTTAACCGACACGCAATCCGTGTTCAGCACAAGTAGGCTCTTATGCGGGCATACAGTATGATAGCGGCTCAGTGTTAACATCGTCCTGTAATCAATTTGAGGGAGCATGTTTCTCCTCAACATTTTTATTATGCGAAGTTAATAGCCAAGTACTAATGAGTCACCACTAGTGACCATGTGGGTCCCGATCAGCTTTTGGCTCTGTTAATTAATACAAATGTTGATCAGTAGGCTGCAAATGTGATAAACCCTCCAACTCACCCGGCACGCAATGTATCGCATCGTCAATGCGCAGGAGCGATACTGCAGCCTCAAACGCGGATTTAAGGCTGCGTACCTTGCTCACAGTAGGCTCTAGGACACCCGCTTTCACATTATCTCGCACTTCTCCATTCAACAAGTCGAGCCCATAGTGCAGCAGCGCTTTCTTTGGGTCTCCAGTAGGTGCATTTTGGGCAGAGTTATGGTATGACCGAAGCTTGGCGACTAATTCGGTAGAGTCTTTCGCAGCGTTTACAGCAAGGGTTTTTGGAATAATGAGGAGCGCGTTCGCAAACTCGGCAATGGCAAGTTGCTCGCGTGAGCCCTGCCACCAAATGTCTCAGTATATTGACCCGACGACATGGCACACGACTAACCAATGTAGTAGCAAAATTTTCCAGGTAAATGCTCAGCGCTGACTCGACAGCGCCACCGCCTGGAACGACAGCGCCACTCTCCAATGTCCGCTTGATGATCGATAAAGTGTCATGCAATGCCCGTTCCATTTCATCGAGCATGTAGTCATTGGCACCTCGCAATACGACCGAGGAGGAATTGATGACTTTGGTGCCTCTAATTAAAATGAGTTCGTCGTCCGATATGCGCTCCTGCGCGACCTCCTCGGCGATTCCCAAATTGCTCGCTTCAAACGTCTCTTCTCCCTCGAGATTAGCCAAACTGGATACCAGTGTTGCACCCGTTGCCTTGGCAATACGTCTTAGGTCTTCCTTCTTGCAACGTCTAACAGCCATTGCACCAGCTTCAACGAACTCTTTTAAGCATAGATCATCGATGCCCTTGGTTGTCAGCACGACATTGGCACCAGCGCCAAGAATCTTGCGGATCCGCTCAAGCGTTATCTCTGACTCTCTGAACATGCAATTTAGACAGCAGGCCAAAATCGAATGTTTCTCCTACCTTTTGCGAATCTCTTCTAGCTGATTGGGGTCGTCAATCAAGATCTGTACCCCCAGATGCATACGGCTCTTTTGCAAATTGATGTCCAAGCATGCTATTTTAGCGTTAGGAATCCGAGTTTTCATGGCTGTTTAGGTGAGGTTAACAATACTCGCAGTACATTGTGAATCACTTACCTTGACTAGCAACAGTGCAGTTGAGGGCATATCCTTTAACAAAGAGTGATTCGCGAGCACTTTTTCCGTGAGCCTTCAGGACATTGACCGCTTTCACGGGGTATTTTATTTCCCCTCGGTTATTGATTGTCCGGACCGCCAACATGGCATCGACGGCCATGGGAGCAAAGAGATCATCATCACTAGAATAAATTGGTAATTATCAATGAAAATAGAGGGTAAACAGACCATGGACTCACCTCCCGATAATCTTGCTCGACATGGAAGTCTTGGCGGCATTGATCAAGGCTTCCTTGCCCAGCGAATCCACCTTCACGCTCAATTGATCGACCATAAACTTACAAGCTTCTCTGCATGCCAAGCGATAACCTGTGATGATAGTTGTTGGATGGATTTTAGTCTTGACTAGCTCATTGGCCCTTCGTAACAGTTCCGCAGCAATAATGACCACTGATGTAGTCCCATCTCCTACTTCTCTATCCTGTTTTTGTGCAAGATCTACGAAAATGCGTCCCGCTGGATGTTCAACCTCCAAAAGACTGAGGATAGTAGCACCGTCGTTGGAAATTGTAACTTCCTAATAGCAAAGTCAGAGACAGTTTGGAAAAATATAGACGAAGGACATACTCCGATATTGTCCACTAGCATCTTGTCCAGTCCCAATGGACCTAACGAACTTTTCACGATGTTTGCTATGGATTGAGCCGCCACAACTGCCTGGCGCGTCGGCTTCCATGCATGCGTTAAGTGGGATTCTGAGGCGTACCATTCTGATCACGAATTTCCTGTCCAGACACTCGGTCGCCCCCAAGAAATGCCCCAGCTCTAGGGTCACGTTGGAACATGGCCATCCTTTGAAAATGAGCGGGTAACTACAGTAAGCGCCGTCAAAACAAACAAGCGCCCACCTGTACGGCACCAAACTGTAATCTAGTTAGACGCACACCCCACATGTGTGGTCTAAGTCTAACTAGCAAATTCCTCGTGGTAGGTCTATTCCGTAGTTTATTCCGCGAAACTGTGTCCAGGTAGTTCCCTTGACCTGTATAGCCCTGTGGTCCCCTGCTGTGTGTGTCTGTACGGCACCGTCCGCCGTCAAACTCCGCCACCACACCTCAAACCACATATGCTCGTCGTCGCTGACGGCGAGCACAACATTGTCTTTATAAATAATTACCCAGACATAAAAAATATATCACAAATATGCTAAAAATCAGGAGATGACAAATATAGCTAGTTCGTCGTTCCGTCCTAAGCACCGATCCCGTGCTCGCCGTCTGCAACGGCGAGCAGGCCGTCTACTTCATAAATAAATAGCCAGATAATAAAAAAATACCATAATTTTAGGAATTCAGGGACCTTGAATATAGAATTAGGTGGCATAAGCTCCAATCCCGTGCTCGTCATTGCAGAGGCCGTCTACCTCAAAACTAAATAGTCAGATAATAATAAAATACCATAATTTTCCTAAAAATTCAGACCTTAAATATCAAATTACGTGGAGTCGAAAACACAATCGTTCCGAGGAATGATGTGTGCGGCACCCAAAACCAGCAGAAAATCAATAAAAATTCAATTTCAAATATGAAATTACAGGGACTTGTCCCAAATAGGATTCCAAATGACGAAGGCAGTAAGAACCTGCCTCGCTGTCTCTTATTGTTAGTCCTCGCTGATAGAAGCCTGAGAAGCCTCAGGCTGTTTATTACCAGTAGTGTCTTTCTTTTTCGGAGCAGCCTCAAAGCTACGAGCTATGGTAGGTATTGTGGGCTTGTAGTCATGCAACATATACCAGCTAGTAACGCTACATCTTCTTTATAATGTGCGTCGTTCGCGAATTAATAGGGATGCCAAAGCACTCACGGCATGTTGGCCAAAGGTATGTTCACATCTTCAATGCTCGATGTTTCTGACGGTTTAAGTTGTCTGCTTTTGCGCATGGGGTCGCTGAACACTATGACCTATGACTCCTCTCGCTGTATCAGCCCTGAAATTTTATTCCGATGTCCCATCATCCATGGCAGCGCGTAGTTTCCTTTGCAGGGCAGATTTCTACCCATGGTCCACTCACAGAGGGTGCAACCTGTCAGAGAGGTTGACATTGGAGGCGGAGGGCATAGAAGTAAAGCAGATGCAGGTCCCCTGTGGCGAGTATGGGTGGTTTCCTGAGAGTATCGATTTGAAAGTGGAAGAATAATATGTTGTCTGGCAAATGTGTGTACTTCTGAGTGACAGCACGCAAGCCGACTCGCCTGACTGCGTTTTCTGCATGTAATGGAAAATGGTGCTTCTGATATATGCGCCTCCACTTATGGTAAGTCTGGAGGCGTCAAGTCATGAAGCAACTAAGTTGTAAAATCGATCCGCACAGCGTAGGATGAAACACCCTGCCAATACATCAGGCTAGGTTGAACCACCAGAAAATCAGCCACCTCACTGCTGTGAATTTAAATCAGTTTGACTGTTCGAGTCGATATCATAAGTCCGGTCCCTTGCTAGCTTGGACGTACTATTGTAACCTTAGCACTGTGCCTGTAACTAATTGCCATGCATCAATTTATTGGCATGTATTCTTCACTGGTTTTGAACCATATCTAGGTCCTATATGTCATCTGTACTAAGTGGTATCTGCGTATCTGCAGTGTTTCGTACCCCGTCTGGTGTTTACTGTAAAAGTTCGCTTTCCAACTGCAATAGCGCTCCCATTCACGACGCCACAGCGATGACGACGTTGGACGAAGAGGCAGACTCAAGCAGAACCACAAGGACTGACTTGGTGCTTGGCCTCTTCTTTCCACACGTTGCAGCGCCGTTCCACTGCTTGGCTTCAAGTATATTTCTTGCCCTTGCTTTTGAAGCTGCCTCTCTGCTTCTTCCACAGTTCTTTGCCTCTTGTTAGAATTACTGTTCGCCTTGGACTCCGAGTTGGAGTCAGCAAGTCTGATTCAGAAGCTGCTGCAATCGCGCCGCCTCAACGCCACCTGTACCTTACACTAGCGCTTGCTATTTAGGTGGCGACAGCCGGTGTGTAGTCCCGGCCTAATACGGCCTCGTTCGAGAGGTAAGCTATGACGCGAGACCAATCTCAAGAAAACCTTCACCCCGTAGTAATATTGCGTGACTGATCCTTGAGATAGGTCCAGGCTCCCAAAAGGTCACATGACCGGTCCATTGTGTCAAAGCCAAGACCTACCAGCCTAAATTTAGCAACGAAGTAGATAGCCATAATAGGATATAGGATATGTTCGGCCCATCGCTAGTAGTCCCTCCTCACCGCTGCACACGACGGCAACCTATAGAGGCCATCCCCTTGTCTCAAAAAAACCCTAATAAATCTTAAAAATATTCGCATCTGTCATTCAATTCCCACAGAGCTGATCCGGCGTCACAAGGAAGTGCGTGCTCGCTATTGCACACGACGAGCATGCAACTTTGCTCTACAGCTTCCGGAAAATTATGAAAAATCACCAGAACAAATGATTTTTATGACTAACAACTTATCACATTCAAAATTCATCATTAAGAACTCTGTGTTGGGGTAAAAGGGACTGCTGCCGTCCCTTCTCGGACATCAGCAATAACCTCAGCCTCCTCCCCCTTCTTTCTCTTTCCTTTGCTCTTGCCGTTGCCTCGACCGTTACTCTTTACCTTGTCCAATGGCTCATTCTCTTTATCAGTTCTTGCCTTAGATTTCTTCGTCGGCTGTGCTGTGATATCGTCTGTCGATTTGCGCTTCTTTGAAGCAGTTTTCGAGTTCTGCCCTCCACGGGGCACATAAGGATCGTCCCCGGCATTGAGCCTTCGCAAATTCCCTGCCTTGCGAGTGTCTTGTTCTTCCTGGGTAAGGCGTACCCAATGACAAGTTCCCTCACTAAGCGCGGCATGGACTTTATTTAAGTCGGCAATCCGGGTGATCTTTGAAGGGTTCGCGAACAGGATGTCCTTGGGCCAGCCAACCAAGTCAATGCCATGGGCTTCAACAAGCAGCCGTTCAAACTGAACATATTCCATATCCAGATCCGCCCCAGCTGCTGCAGCTAAAGTGACAAATTAATAAGTAAAATGGACATCTATCAATCAGAACGTACCAAGGCCAGTTCTAATCAACTGCCGTATTTTCAGCCTTAGTTCACCAAGCCGCTCGTTGTGATTTAGTACCACTCCTAAGAATGTTAACAAATCAGCTGTTATGTGGTGCAGTAGCAGTGATAGGTCAGGTCCTTCTTACCTTCGGCACTTCGCAGTGTGTACATTTCGAATTCCCTTGACACCCTATCGGGGTCAAGTTTGAGAATGTTGACAAGGAATGACTCAGCCTTAGGCGTCATGATCACCGTCCCATCTTGGTGATGCTCATCTTTACCTTTGACCGTAAACATGAATACCTCTGTTGAGGTGCGAGCATTGAGATGATGCAACTAGAGATACCAATTAGCACAAGGAGATAGCTGAATGAAAATGAGTGCACCTCTTCTTCTATGCTAGTCAATACATGACGGGTGTCATGGAGTACACCTATGGGGCGAACATGAGGAGCCGTGTGGACATGGGCTCGTGTGGCTGTCAACCTGTTCGTAAGCAGCTCGCGGTCCTCTGCAACCAAGTCCTTGGCAAATTCTGGGCCACCAAGCCCTCGGATCCTCTCAACGACAAGTTTGATACGCTCATAGTCTTCAGGTGAGATTTCCAAGTCTGTCCTGAAGTCAGTGTACCGCTATACATGTACATTATTGGATACTCTTACCCTGTTTCTCATTTTCCTTTTCTACCAGACAAATGGCATGTTGTGCCCCATTGAAGATGTTAGGGCTTCTTTTCATCCGGGAGAAACGTCCCCCTTGATGGACTTGCTCGAGGAAATATCTAGTGCTCTTCTTGTGTTCCAATGCGAGACGAGCCACCTCTCTGTCAACCATATCAAGGACCTCATTAACTGAATCACGGATATTCTGTCGTCTCGCCTTGGCGGCCTTTGAGGCAACTTTACGCTGCTGATACGAGAGGTTCTTGGATGGCCCTTTACGGGTTTTCAGGCGTGCCATTGGTGTGGCGAAGGTGTGTTGGGAGATGTCTTCGTGGTTTAAACCAAATTCACAGGCACGTGACTTGCAATAAAATAAAAGTGATCCAAACTCAATTCAAGACTATCAATTTCATACAAGTTTCTAGATAACTATTCCCAATTAGATCGCATCGTCAGTGGCAATGACAGTCTGAGTCAGTCTGACAAGGTCATCTATTTTATCAGATGGGATGCGCAGTACTCGCTCCATGTGGTTAAACATATCAGGCGTCCAAGAAGCCTGCTGGACAGCCTGCTGTAGCCAACGTACCGCATTGGTAAGAACCTTCTGGCTACTGTAGATCCTGTAAGTCTCCAAAAACTCCACCAGGGACGTTACAGCCATCTCGTTGGCATGTAAGGCTTCAATCCTGCCAAGATCGACTTCCTGCATTGCAGCCAATGTCTTGGCATCGTAGAATTCGTCCGAGCTTGATGGACTAGGGGCCTCGGCTGGGATGAACTGGCTGGTGCGGTATGCATTCAAGGACTCGTGGAAAGAGCGTGTAGGTGTCTGTGGATTCAGGGGCACATAAGAGTGGCTGGCACCTTTGCCGGCAAAGTTTGAGGACATAGGAGGGTAGGCATTGAGAGACTGGTGGGATGAACGAGAGGGGGTAATAGTTGTCAACTCGGGTTGTCGGCTGTGGTGGGATGAACGACCAGGTGTAATAGTTTGTAACTCAGGTTGTCGGCTCTGGTGGGATGAACGAGAGGGAGCAATAGTTGGTGACTCAGATTGTCGGTCTCGTGTGTGGGAGTGAGAAAACCCTATGGAATGTACATTAGCAAATGCTGCAACATGAACATGAAACTTACGTTTGAAGTATCCTGTATTTACAGTTCGCCGCTCCCACTCCTTAACCCAGGAATAGCAAGTGTGGTCACGAAACGAGCACCAAGGTCATCTATAGCCTTGGAGACCAAATTGTCAGTCTTCAGCTTATGGTCGAACCAATCGGACACCCCAATAACTAGGTTCTTGCGCAGGGTGGCTGCATCCAATTGGTCTCCAGGACGGCATTCTGGGTGTAGTGAGAAGAGAATGCATGCTGAACCGCTGAGGCGGCTGTAGATGGCACACTAGCCACTTCTGTTAGTGTGCAACCCTAAATGAACAAAATAATTCTTACCGCGTCATCAATGTCTTGAAGGGCAATGGCGCGGTATTGCCTGCGCTCATCAGCATTGGAAATCCAACCCATTGGAAGCTCTTCAGCACTCATTCCAAAATCGTACGAAGCTCCCTGGCCAAAGCGACGTCGCGCCCGTTCTACGGCCAGATCCAATGCGTCCACTGTTCGTGGCTCATTCTCCTGCCATTTTCGTAGGGCGGATGGATGGGAGTGCTGAGGGTGGGTCGTGAAATCTGGATCAACTGGGGAGCGGTTGGCAGCACGAGACGGATAAGTCTGCCAGAGCATATCGAGGTTCCAGACAGCCTTGTTTGGTGAACACAACCGCCCACATGGACCAACATAGGTAACTACACAGCCGGGATGGCATTGGAGCTCCTTAGTAGAAATATAATAAATAATTGGTTACCCCTGCAAGTCTTCAAATGCGATGTCTGGAATTTGGCAAAGAGGCTAATTTCACCATTCTCCATTGTGTTGGAGTAACAAACACATGACTGCCCAAACACGTGACTACCTGCGCGTGATGCCGCAAGCTCGTTTGTTCTCTATATTTAGGTATATGCATCTCTGTTATGAGACACCCCTTTTGTTTTCTCTTTTATTCAGACAATTGTGATAGAAACTATAAGTAACAATAGTTAGGACCACTTTCCTCAGTCGTTTGACACGCCATCGCGTCCAAACACTGAGGTAAGAAACTCTTACAATTACTATGTATTTCCCATATTCACCTGTACACTATAGATTACTGCATCAGGTGAATAAATAGTCATTTGACACGCCATCGTGTCCAAATACTGAGATTACTGTATCAGTTATTGCGCAATCTTTACACATTGCAGTGTCACAGTTAACATGGCAATGGACAGGTGCATTGTATGCGCTTTCAATAATGAAATCACGACTCATGCTTTATAGACAAGAACAGCCTGGCATGCATTGTGCATTGCAAGTAGAGACTAACTAAGTAATGAGATCATTCATTGATAAACTGGAGATATAATCCTCCAGACGAGACATTTCTTCATTATCCTCATCATCCTCATCTTCATCCTCATCGTCCTCACGTGCTTTGGCTACTCCATGATGCGTAGCCTGGGAGGATGAAGGTAGCTTTATCGTTATTCGTGTAGTACCCAGTTGTGTACCAATCTCGGAGGAACCTGTGTAACCTGGTAAGGCAAACAGGGCCTTGAGCTTATGTCGGTGATAGTCATTGAGCCGTCGCCAAGTTTGGAGCTGCTCCTTAAGCTCTTCGCACAACAGTGGTTTGTGGGCCTGGAGATTATGGATCTGCATTTCGTATTCTGTTTCGCTATCATGGATCCAAGTGTTCAACCGTGCCACCTCCACATTCAACCGAGCTATTTCTTCTTTTGCACGTTCCAGTCGCAAACTATATATTGTCACTTGGCGATTGACTGTGTCAGCCCACGGAAGCTTACGGATGTCCTCTCGTGCTGCTGAGCGCAATAAGTCAAATTCTGCCAGGGTACCATATTCAACGACTTCCTGCCATTCGAGCCGGGGTCGTGGAGGAACTAGCTTGGCGGCTGCTTGATTATAACGCTTGAGAGCTGACTGGATAGCTTTGCATCGTGTCTGCAATGATTTGCTGATGTGTACCCGCAGCTTGTACCCTGTATTGTATTAGCTTGGATCCTATCACAACATTGGCAATTACGCACCAGTGCCAGACAAATTGGCCTTTGTGAGCTCAAACAGGCGTTGTACAACTAGGCCTTCAAGCTTATCAACTGCTAGCTGGTACTCCCGAATCTTGTTGTAGCTCATGGCCACCTCCCATTCATGGCATCCAGGAGTCCAGCGTTCAGCGATATCAAGAGTTTCTTCTATAGACATAACTTCCTTTTGCAGGAACTCATAGGCCTCCCATGCCTGTTGACGAATAGCTCTTACACGACTCGTGGGCGGTGTAAACTGGCAAGTTGCATCGAACATATGCCTTCACTCTAAGTTAATGCCTGAAAAAGTGAACCAAGGAATAATAACATACTTTGCTAGCTGCATCTTTGTGAGAACCGTCACATATTGGCCCCTGGCTATATCACTGTCCGGCTCGATCTCTTTTGAAGCCAAATAGGTACGTTCCTGGTCCAGCCATTTCTGATAGTGTGTGTCGGCCACAGACTGATAACCAGTCAGTGCTGCAATTGCAACAGGCATGTCATGAATAAGACCAAGAGCTTGAGCATAGTTGTTGTATAGGAATGTCGCTGCTCGTGTAATTATAGACTGCTGGAGAAACACTAGATGATGCTACTTACATAGTAGTTCATATTTATCTTCATCGTGTTGGCGAAAATACATATCAATTGCCTGATGGCGATGGAATCGTGAAGTGTGGCGTATAGCACTTGCAAGCGCATTGGAACCCTTGAAGATACGTTCACATACCTCCAAGTCTTCGATGCCAAACCCGTGCAGATACAGGGGATGCCACTGTAACTGGCATCTCCGATTGTGTGCATATCCATGGAAAGCTGGTACTACAAAGCGGAGCTGTTTCTCTTGCGCATGTGCACCCAGCGAGCTGTTTTTGACAGTTGTGGCGAAAGAACAAGCGATGTCATACCCGATGGCCAGATTTGAGTCATACACTTCAATGATCTTGTTGAGGTGAGCCAGGGGGTACTTTGCCCTGGGTGAACATGTGAGTATAAATATTAGGATTTGAATTGCATACCCACAATTCCCCGCTACGGACCATGTCTGCAATGAGAATGATAAATCCATGGCGGCATGCAGATAAAAAAATGCCTGATTCATCAAATTCCTTGTAAGTGGCCTTGACAGCATCAGCATTTGCTGCCTTCCATCGGTCGGTGCATGTGGTATCTCCATACGTTGTATCCACCTGCTCGGCCTCCTGCCACAGAGTTGGACCTTTTGCCTTAGGGCGTTTCCTAACTTCATCCTTGAATTGATCAACCTGATCAACGGTGAGATAGTAGTCGCTTAGAAATGGCTTGTTGATATCTTGGCGACCAGACCGTGCGAGCCGTTTCAGCGAGTTGTTACCATCGAGAGCAAGAAGCATTGATGGCTGAAGCTCGGTCTCTCCATTGAGCTGGTCTAAGGGTAGATCATCAATTCCTTCTTGGCCACAGTTTGGCACTAACCTTGTGACAGCATGAGGGACACATGTGCTTCATTCGCCAATTGGGTGTATCATGGGACATAATTGCTTTTACCTTTGCATCTACATGTCGTAGTAGATCTAAGTATGTATCGAATGCCCGAGTGAATTGCTCCCGCAAGTAGCGTCGATAATTAATCTAGAAAAGAGCGGTCAATGACATTGGGTGTGATAACCAAAGAAAGGAATACCTTGCAGACATCACAAAGAACTCTTACCCATGCCTGGATACTCACGTGGGGACTTCGAAGACGCAGCCGACGAAATACCTCAAGTGTCGCAACTTCAAATGCCATCGACGGGTCGACAGGATTGCAGGAGATAATGCCATAGTGGATGAGTGTGACACTGATGTGAGAGACTCCGGAGATGTGGCTAAATTCTCGTTCCATGCAAGCTTCCAATGCAAAGGTGAGCAAGTGTCGACATTGATTCAGAGACTTACCGCCAATTCCCATAACACTCAAAATAAATTTCCCTCCACTAGTTTCTATGCGAGTTCCTCCGTGCTTCCAAAGTAAGTAGGCATCTGCTAAGGCAGGCATCTGTGCCTGCCATGCCTGATCTCGTCGATGTATCACTTCTGCCCAAGTGCGCCCGTCTTTTTGCTTTCTATAGAGATTATTTGAGATAATGGAGTCTAAGAACAACGTGGAAAGGCTAACCTCATTCTAATATGCCGGTCATATTCACAAGTAGCCAAATACTCGCCTCCCTCATGGCTAATCTCTCGATTGTTATCAGGGCAGCCAATACCATCGATATTTTCGACCACATCTTCCCAGCCGTCCATCATAGTCTCATCATGGTTGCTGCGACCTATGTCTTGAGATACCTGTTCCAATGCGCGGCGAGTCGATTGATGAAGATCTTGACTTCGGCTCAGTAAGTCTTTCCTGTATATTAGGCATGGAACATCACCTTGATTATATTCTTGTCTCTTCTCGTCCCATCGTTCTGCGCTCACTCCAAGTTTGGCTCGCATGACCCGCTCATGTAAAATGCCTGTTCGAACAGGTGGCCGTGCACCTTCGCCAAGGGTGGTAACTTGATGGCGCACCCCGAGACGACTAATCTTGACACCTTGACTCAATTTGCTCTTAACCTTTCGACGGTGAGGAGCTGGTCTGAGCGCAGGCATAGCGCAAGAGAATCCAGGTATGGGATCACGTGATTGATGATTGATCTGCACATGATGCGTGTTCAAAGAAGACAATAATATCTTGTGAATCGTGTGATGCCTAAATCAGAGCTCATTGGATGTTATAAATCATTTGTTCTGGTGATTTTTCATAATTTTCCGGAAGCTGTAGAGCAAAGTTGCATGCTCGTCGTGTGCAATAGCGAGCACGCACTTCCTTGTGACGCCGGATCAGCTCTGTGGGAATTGAATGACAGATGCGAATATTTTTAAGATTTATTAGGGTTTTTTTGAGACAAGGGGATGGCCTCTATAGGTTGCCGTCGTGTGCAGCGGTGAGGAGGGACTACTAGCGATGGGCCGAACATATCCTATATCCTATTATGGCTATCTACTTCGTTGCTAAATTTAGGCTGGTAGGTCTTGGCTTTGACACAATGGACCGGTCATGTGACCTTTTGGGAGCCTGGACCTATCTCAAGGATCAGTCACGCAATATTACTACGGGGTGAAGGTTTTCTTGAGATTGGTCTCGCGTCATAGCTTACCTCTCGAACGAGGCCGTATTAGGCCGGGACTACACACCGGCTGTCGCCACCTAAATAGCAAGCGCTAGTGTAAGGTACAGGTGCTCAACGCGGGAAACGGGCCCCTCGCGCCGCTGACTACATACCTTCAGCGGCGTGAGGGATCCCCAGGTGGTGGGTCGGCGTTGCATTTGCCAGCACAGTCAGTGTGATCGCTGCTGGAGGCGGAAAAAATGTAGCACGGGGGAGATATTCCCCACCCTGGCCGGCATCCGCCTGCGCTGTATGTTCCAAGCAACCATATGATGACGTCTGAATAAGGGATATTCTCATGTCAATTCCCCCTCGGCCGGCTCATTGTTGGCTCCGGATGCGACAGCTGAGTGTAACAACCACCAAATTTCTATAAGTAACCACTGAGATTGAACCGACTGGTAGCAGCCATGGCAGTTATCAACCCTCGCATTCTGTTCAACAGCTATCCTGAGGGCTATCCAGGAGAGACCACCATATATGACATACTCAGAAGATTGATCTCAACGTGACATCTCTCAATGGCAGCGAGCTTAACAAAGTTCTTGCCCGTGCCGCACACATCATTCGACGCCACGTAATTCAATATTCAAGGTACCTGATTTTTCAGGGAATTTTTATTATTATCTGGCAACTTATTTATGAAGTAGATGGCCTGCTCGCCGTTGCAGACGGCGAGCACGGGATCGGCGCTCTGGTACGGAATGACGAACTAAACCATATTCGTCATCTCCTAATTTTTAGAATATTTGTGATATATTTTTATTATCTGGGTATTTAGTTTTGACGGCCTGCTCGCCGTTGCAAACGGCGAGCACGGGATCGGCGCTTAGGACAGAACGACGAACTGAACCATATTCGTCTGCTAATTTTTAGAATATTTGTGATATATTTTTACTATCTGGCTATTTAGTTTTGAAGTAGACGGCCTGCTCGCCGTTGCAGACGGCGAGCACGGGATCGGTGCTTAGGACGGAACGACGAACTAGCTATATTTGTCATCTCCTGATTTTTAGCATATTTGTGATATATTTTTTATGTCTGGGTAATTATTTATAAAGACAATGTTGTGCTCGCCGTCAGCGACGACGAGCATATGTGGTTCGAGCCAGAGGCCGTGTGGTGGCGGAGTTTGACGGCGGACGGTGCCGTACAGACACATACAGCAGTACAGCAGGGGACCACAGGGCTATACAGGTCAAGGGAACTACCTGGACACAGTTTCGCGGAATAAACTACGGAATAGACCTACCACGAGGAATTTGCTAGTTAGACTTAGACCACACATGTGGGGTGTGCGTCTAACTAGATTACAGTTTGGTGCCGTACAGGTGACAGCGACTAGGACTGAAGCTATGGCGGGTCTGAAGGGCCGTTTTATGCTCTGCGACACATCTTTTTCATGACTTGGTTAGTTTACCCTTTCTCCATCATATTGGTATTCCCTTCTAAACCTTGGTTTTGGGTCTGTATAGTAGTAGGGCGTTCGAAAGGTCACGTATTCCCGATCGTGTGTTTTGTTCTAAGCTCAAGTATGTCATACTTCCCCGAATTTTCGTGTGGAGCAGCGACAATTGGTCACGTTCTCGTCGAAACTTCTACCCAGCCCTGTTCCAGTGATGCATTCATACTAGGCCGAGTTCCCAAGGATGTCGCGTAACGTTGCAATACACCAGCCAGATTGCGCCATTGCTATAAGTCATCTCCATCGGCCCGTTATCTGCGTCCCATGCCAGCTTGCTGCTTGATAAATGCTGACAGGAAAATTTTCGACAATTCTCTTCTGGCTTGCTCGAAATTGGTGCTAAGCCTGAGATTCGTCCCGTCCGGCAGAAAGTAGTGTTGAACTCGACTGGGGACCTCTCGTGATAATTGATTTCTCAAAGTTCGATGAACCAGGTGGAAAACAAGCTCTTGCGGATGATTTGCACCAGGCGGTTCGGCGCTGGAGATTCTGGACAGTCGTTATGTAACACTGGCATCGATGATGCACTGGTAGTCCGCCAATTGAACGTGAAAGAGAACATGGAGATGTTAAATATGCCTAAATTCACTCCACATTATACCCAGATTCCCCAAACAGACTTCATCAAGGCTTTCCATGACGAGAGTGGGCCATTTCATCGGTTGGTTTGGGATAATATTGCATTGGGTTTACTACAGATATTAAGGTTACTCAACGCACCATCATGATCAGGTGATCGGGTGCTTTGCATTCAGGGATAACGATACACCGTGTTTTACGGGCCTCCCGACCAGGTTCTGCTCGAGCGTCTGGGTCTGTTCTATTTTGCACGTCCCGGTGACAACGTACCTATTATACCTGCGCCTAGTCCTCTGCCAGCTCAAGAGACTTGGTCTGCTAACTCAAGAAGACAGTCTAGCAAAACCCGTTACAGGATTTGGCAAGTTCCCTACTCTGTATTGCATGGTCTTTCTAACAATTAGCAACTTAGGGCAAGGGTGACTAATGTGCACAATGTCTGGCAGACGAGACATGATCAAGGCGTCAATCAAGAGCTTCGGGTGGGAAACCTTGCTGTGCAGGACCGCTATGAATGATTCACCAATGAGTATACAGTACTTATATAGAAGCTTTATATTCTAGTAGTGAATATTATGCATCCGGGGAACATATGGTATGTAACATAAAAGGCCCAATAGTCCGAAGGTTTGCAGACGATTAGGCAGCCTCTTTAAAACCATTGCGGCGATTTTCACGCGTTGCGGCTTCTTGGGAGATTTGCCTTGGAATAAAGGCGAAGCCAAGGACGTACAAGATGGGCATGACCTAACCGTAGGGATTAGTTGGGAGTTCAAGGCAAGGGAGGGGCACTTACAATGACCAGCGCCATCCAGGCTCGGTTAACAGATGGTGGAGGAATCGTTTGGATGAAAGTGATCCATTCAACCTGGTAGCCCAAGCGGACTTGGTAGAAAGACATGCCAATGATTGCCAGGCCCAGTGCAATGTGGAGGAGCTGCTGCGGTGAGCGGTGGAATAGGAAGCGGGAGGAAGGAAATTTGATCAGATGGGAGAAGAGGCCAAGCGTTATCTGGACGAAGTAGAGGATGAAAATGGCAAGGCCCATTTTCTACAAGACATGAACCATCATTAACGTGACCTGGGTGTGTGTGGTGATACTTACCATGTGAGCGTCACTCCAGTTTGTGACGCCACCAAGACTGACAGTCTGCTGTACAGCCATGTAGCCCATGGCGAAGCCAGCCATGATGATAGGCCCCGCAATAAAGAACTGGAAGGCTACATGGAAGTAGAACCAGTTGTTGGTGAATGTGCGCGCGTAGCGAGGGATGAGGATGCCGACGGGGAGGAGGATGATGAAGCCAATGGACATGAGCGTGGCATGGACTCGTGCCTAATAAGCGTGGGTTCAGTCGGCCAGCTGCAAGGGCATGGGACATACCTCATGCTGGACGGTGTCAAAGTCGAAAGTCATGGCGGAGAGAGCTGGAAAGTTGCAGATGAACGCTCAGCCCAGCCTTTATGAAGCGCGAAACGTTCAAACATAGACGCGGAGAGGAAGGTGATGAGATTCGCTCCAAGGAATCAACGGCAGCCGCCACGGCTGTGGCAAGGGACCAATCAGCCAGCGGAGCTGAACCATGCCGGGACACCCGATCCGCAGCTTATACTTGTACTTATAGGGTCTAAAATAGGACATAAGTGCCGCAAACAGCTGCCTTTCCGTTCCAGCCCGTCCTCTCTGGGAACTCTGCTGCGCACTCGGACTCGATAAAATCGTGCAATGGGAGACAGTAAGCAGCAGCTAGCCACGGGTTGAAGCACGCCGGTCGCCGTTTATCCATCAAGGTACGGTCTGTCATGATGTGGAGCAAGCGCAGACGCAGCTGTGAACGACAATACAGTATTGACGCCATGGCTATCGACAATCCGCCACGATAATGGACCCCACTCCATTTGAACCACATCAGATACTTATATAACCATGTGTCAAAAAATAGACAGGAACAGCGACCCTGCAACCACTGCTGTACTCATGTTACAACAGTCACAACGACCTTGCCTTTGGCATGGCCCGACATTATACGGGCATATGCTTTAAGCACGTCTTCAAAGGCATAAACCGAGTCGACCAGTGTTTTGACTTTTCCTGTAGGCTGTTTAGCTCTCTGAGTTGTGTCTGGGACACTCTCGAGACTGACCTTCTTCGACCAAGTTGCGGATAGCCTCCAGGTCTGCCTTTTTATTATCGACGAGAATGAACCTGGACAATTTTCCATGATCCGTGCTTCGCAGTCAGCCGAGAGTTGGTGCTTACTTGTAGGTTCGTCGGGTACCCCCTAACCATGCAGGCCATATCATCGTCTTGAAAAGTCCCACCAACAAGTTCGCCACACCACCTCCAGAGGCGCCGACAGAAGCAAATATGCCGTTGCCGTCCAAATAAGCTGGAGAGGACGTGAACAACTCGGTCGATCCAATGGCATCTGCCGCACGTATCCTCCGTCAACAAGCTACGGTCACAACCTGTAACGATATTACCAAATACAGCGTGGAATTTAGGACTCGGTGGGTTTTTCACAAAGTGCTCGGCTACGGGTGTTAGCTTATAGTCGATTACCTGGGATATAGGCCGCATCAGAAGGGAAGAAACAGTGACTTGGAGATGCTACCTCGTCTGCTCCGAGGCTCTTGACAAGCTCCACATTGGCAGTGGAACAACTCGAAACTACTTTGCACCCCTTCGCCTTTGCAATTTGAATGGCAAAACTTCCAACTGAGCTTGAGCCCCCATTGACGAAAATCGCTTGACCCGCCTTTATCTTGGCTAATTTCAAGCCTTGATATGCCGTCATTGCTGCTAGGGATATGCCTGCGGCTTGTGTAAAATCAATGCTCTCGGGCTTGCGCGCAAGCTGATCGGCGTGAACACGCGCATATTGGGCAAGTGCGCCTTGGCCCGTCTTGAGAGTCATAGCTTGACGGTGACGGTCAGGATGTGAACTGGGTGAACTCAACAAAACAGGCCCAGCCACGTACGGACAGGTAACCATCCGAAAACCTCGTCGCCTTGCTTGAACTCTGAATCATTCGGATCAACGATGACACCCGCAAGGTCATGTTCAGCAACATGTGGGCTACGTGCGATAAAGTTGGGCAGGGTTTGCATTACTTTGTAGCCCCTGTAATAATGTGGTTTCTGTTCAGTGTCATGCACCCCTTCGCATCGTATATTAATGCCGCACAAACGCACACGGGGTTAAGAGCTGCTGCGTGTACCTATAAATCAGTTCTCAGTACCAATGGTAGGGTGGATAAGCATACATCATTCACATACCTTCACAAGGACCTCGCCTTTACCGAGCTGGGAAGGCACTGATACATCCTTCTTCAATACTATTGACTGGCCAGGTGACCCGCGTCTAACGATGAGCCAGGCGTTCTGCTTCGTTGGGATGGAGTCCGTCGACATGACAGGAGTAGGATAGGAGCTCCAGGGAATGGTGGGCCCCGAGTCGACGCGTCATCGCAACTATCTTGGTACAGTACAGTACAGGTATCTGACGCTCACCACGATCGCATCTGACTAATCAACCCTTCCGTGAACTCAACAACCTCTACCTTAGATATGGAGGTGTGCAAATAACACCTAGTCTTTATCTATATTGTTTATTCACGATGGGATGCTGTACATCAGGGTATCCTCGACTTCTCAAAGGATCTGGAAGTGCCGTTGTTCGATAATGTTGTCACCGCGTTCTATTCCGGTGTGGGACCAGAGGTAGGTCTCGAATCGACACCTTAGTATTATTTTCTTCAACCAAGCGGTTTGCTTACAGCAACAAGTGGCCCAACGAGTTCTAACGCAGTTCCAAGATAGTCCAGACGCGTGGCAGAGGGTGCCAAAGGTGCTGGAAGAATCGTCTCATCCACAGGCGAAGGCGAGCCTCCATTCCACTTTACTACGCCCAAATATCTCATCGATCTTTATTTTAGTATCTTGGATTGCAGATTCTCGAAAAGCTGATTCAGACACGGTGGAAGACATTACCGGAAGCGCAACGGCAAGGCATGGCTTTCATCTGTCATATGGTAACGCTGTGGCTCATACATGAACAGGGATCCGGAACTTTATTGTGGGCATTATCATGAGAGTGGCCTCCGATGAAACAACAATCCGAAAAGAGAAGACATACATGAACAAGCTAAATCTCATTCTCGTCCAAGTGCCTCTCAATGTTTGGATTGTTCAATCAGAGATCTTACTCACGCCCATTTTTAGATCCTAAAACAGGAGTGGCCACACCACTGGCCAACCTTCATGCCAGAACTTGTGCAGTCTTCAAAGACCAACCTGACACTCTGCGAAAACAACATGGTCATACTCAAATTGCTTAGCGAGGAGATTTTCGATTACTCGGCCGAGCAGATGACTCAGACAAAGACAAAGAATCTCAAGAACCAGATGTGCGGAGAGTTCTCTGAGATTTTTCAACTTTGCTCAGAGGTGCTGGAGAAAGCACAAAAGTCCTCGCTCATAAAGGCCACATTAGAAACGCTATTGCGGTTCCTCAACTGGATACCCCTGGGCTACGTATTTGAGACCACATTAATTGACATGCTGTTGGAACGAGTGGGTAGTCCCCAGTATGCGCCTCTGCACGTTCTCATCACCTTGCAGTTTCTAGAAACGCCAGAATTTCGCAACGTCACATTGAAGTGTCTGTCTGAAATCGCCGGCCTGAGTGTCGGACCGGAATACGACCCCAAATTTGTTGTTCTGTTTGCAATGGTCATGACATCTATCAACCGGATGATACCCCCTAGCACTAGTCAGTGATAAGCGGCTGTTTTGTTAACTACTCTTGACACATCATTTCAGATATCGCAGAGGCCTACGAGTCCTCCGGGGATACTGGTCAGGAACTTGTCCTAAACCTCGCCCTTTTCTTATCCAATTTTCTTTCCAACCACCTTCGCGCTGTCGAAACACCCTCATCTAAGGACGTTCTTCTTAATGCTCATCTTTACATGGTAAAGATCAGTCAGGTCGAGGAACGAGAAATCTTCAAAATTTGCCTCGAGTACTGGCTCAAGTTAGTTGCCCCTCTCTACGAGGAACTACAGGCACTGCCTATCGGCGACAGTGGTTTATTGATGGGTCTCAATCTCGGTGGGGCGTCAGGCATGTTTCCAGGTATCAATCTCCGAAAAAACATCTACAAAGATGTATTGTCCAATTTGCGACTAGTTGTTGTCGAGAGGATGGTCAAGCCTGAGGAGGTACGTATTGCCGCATAGCAAGAGCACTTTGGCTCTTAGCATGCTAACATTCCCCCGTCTCCTAGGTCCTTGTGGTGGAGAACGACGAAGGAGAAATCGTGCGGGAGTTCATGAAGGAGAGCGACACCATCGTTCTTTATAAATCCATGCGCGAGCTACTAGTTTATCTCACCCATTTGGATGTCCAGGATACGGAGAATATCTTGACCGAGAAACTCCAGAAACAGGTGGATGGCTCCGAGTGGTCGTGGCAGAATATCAACACACTTTGCTGGCGATAGGTTCTATCTCTGGGGCAATGAATGAAGAAACGGAGAAGCGGTTCTTGGTCACTGTCATTCGCGAATTACTAGGTTTGACAGAGGCCAAACGCGGTAAAGACAACAAGGCGGTTGTCGCCTCGAACATCATGTACATCGTTGGACAGTACCCTCGATTCCTCAAGGCACACTGGAAATTTCTCAAGACTGTCGTGAACAAGCTCTTTGAGTTCATGCATGAGACGCATGAAGGTGAATCACTCTTTCAGACCCGGGGTTATGGATATGTAGTACTAATGCCATGCGAAGGTGTGCAGGACATGGCTTGTGATACTTTCATTAAAATTGCACAGAAATGCAGACGCCATTTCGTGATCCAACAGTCGGGTGAAAATGAGCCGTTCGTGGAGGAAATTTTACGCACGCTAGATCATATCACTGTGGATTTGTCGCCGCAGCAGGTCGGTCTCATCTCAGTATAGCCAAGGTGTAGTGTCCTCACCTTTCCTCAGGTTCATACTTTTTATGAGGCAGTTGGATATATGGTCGCCGCTCAGCCAAATCGCACAACTCAGGAAAAGCTCATCACTAAACTGATGGAGCTGCCCAACACTGCGGTCAGTCCGGTATCTGACATCTCAGTTTCTTGTTTTGTGTCTGATGCCCCTGCTAGTGGGATGCACTAATGGCTCAGGCGTCTTCGAACGTGGACGTTCTCGGCAGCCAAGACAACGTGAAAATACTTTCTAATGTCCTGAAGACAAACGTGTCGACGTGCACCTCCATTGGTCCATTTTATCTCCCGCAGATCGGCCGAATTTTCCTCGACATGCTCGGTCTTTACAAAGCCGTCAGTGGCATTATTAGCGAAACTGTCGCCCAGGAAGGTCTGATAGCGACCAAAACACCAAAAGTCCGAAGCTTGAGGACGATCAAAAAGGAGATACTCAAGTTGATGGACACTTATATCAAGAAGTCGGAGGATGCGGAGGGAGTGAATCAGAATTTCATTCCGCCATTACTGGATGCCATTCTCGGTGACTATAATCGCAACGTCCCTCCAGCTCGGGATGCAGAAGTGCTGAATGTGATGACCACCGTGACAAATCGTCTGAAGGCTAGTGACTGATAGATTAATGTCGTGCCGCCTCTAACTATAGCCGTCGTCCTACAGGAGCATCTTGTGCCACAGGTTCCAGCAATATTGGACGCAGTGTTTGAGCCAACACTAAATATGATTAATCAAGACTTCTCAGAATACCCTGAACATCGTGTAGGCTTTTTCCGAATGTTGCGTGCGGTCAACCTGTATTGCTTTGCCGGTGCGTACCTTTCTGGTCCATAAAAGTTCCTCATGACCGTCAGTTTTGTAGCCCTTCTCGCCATCCCTCCACCGCAATTCAAGTTACTTATGGACAGCATCATCTGGGCGATTAAGCACACCATGCGAGACATCGCCGATACTGGGTTATACAGTTAGCAGATCGATAAGCTATTGCTAGATTTCGGCTCACTCTTTTTGCAGTTTGCCAAGAACTTGTTAACAATTTCGCAGAAACTGATCCGGGCATAGCCAACGCCTTTTATCAACAGTACCTCCTTAGTACATTGCAAGACATCTTATATGTGTTGTCGGATAGCGACCATAAAAGCGGCACGTGTGTTCTTCGCAGTTTGTCCTTCAGGTTGCCCACATTTCGTCACAGGCTTCAAGTTACAAAGCGGGTTGCTTGCACGTTTGATTCAATTGGTCGAGGAGGGTCAAGTTCAACAGCCTTTCTACGATCCAGCAACAGTATCCAACCCAGCCATGACAAATTCTTTGTACATGCGTGAATATTGTGTCAACCTTCTACGTACTGCATTCCCGCATCTCCAACCGTGAGTACAATACTCTGATATGTATGCCATCGTCACTGAAATCTATTTAGAGTTCAAGTGGAGCGGTTTGTTCAAGCACTCGCGGAACAACATAAAGACCTAAGTCGCTTCAAATTGACACTACGGGACTTTCTCATTTCACTCAAGGAATTCTCTGGGGACGATAATGCCGAACTCTATCTGGAGGAGAAGGAGACAGAGGCGCAGCTGCGCGCACAGACGGAACGCGAAGCGGCTATGCGTATCCCTGGCATGTTGAAACCCTCACAGTTGGAGGATAAGGACGAAGACTTTGATGGATGATGTTCTTCTTCATGTTGATTTGACACGTGGCTTTCACTTCCTCTTTTGTATTCCAGCACGTCGCGGTACTTGTAGCCATACTTATTTTCAGTTCTACGGAGAACGAACCGGATTCGCGCCAATTAGAAAGTGAGACCGACGGTTGGTGTATAATAAACACATAAGTTGAACTGAATATGGGACAGTATGCTGTTTACTATATACAATGAATGCCAGTTCTCAAGTTGGTTTGATTAATCCATGTCGAATCTGAGAGATGACGGTCAGTCCGTGGATTGAACTCATTTATCACAGAAATACCCATGCTTGGTCCTTCACCACCCATGCCCTTTTACTCTTGTCTTTCTCTGAAACCTCACGTAGCTTCACTTCAAGGGCATTCTTCTTAATTCCGAGGGCCTTTAGGTCTTGAAATAAAGAGTCCAGTAACACCACGAAAGAATTGGTGTTAGAGGCGCCAATCTTCTGCAGCAGAAGGGGAACATGCGTGTCTGGAAAGCTGGTTTTAGGGGGTAGCGCCGAATTAAGGGCTTTCCGTTTGGCAACTGAGTCATCTGTTGATGTAGTAGCAGCTGGCAATTTCTGAAGACGGTCAGGAAGTGCGGGCATAACAAACAAGCCTTCGCTGTCAGGGTTATTATTCGCTTTCTCAGCGGTCATAGGCCCTGAAACAAATGAGAAGGGGTCAACTGGAAAGGGCGTATCTGTGGTTATCACGGATGAGATAGGATAATTAATTAGATGTTCGCCAAATCCAGCTCACCGTTAAACAATTGGATTCGCATTGGTCTGAAAGGCTCGTAATCACAATCACCGACTTCCCTCTCCCAAACGGGCCCTTTCTGGAAAGGTATCAGTGGGACGACTCTACGCTTTTTGCTGGGCTGTTCGCCGGACCCAATGGATTTTCTCTTAACGCTTGAGTTAGTGGGAGGTGCTGTGAGCTCGTCCAGAGCTTGAGGGTTTGTCGTTTCCACTTCAATTTCGTCGCCTTCGACGAGCCAGTCGCCCATGTCAGATTCTGTGCTGGATCGATCGTCTTCGACAGACCCATCCAGTGACTCTACGTCGTCTACGCTTCCCTCCGCCTCTTCCTCCCATTCGGCGTCGCTGTCGTGGTCATAATCAAAAGTAAGCAAATCTCGTGTGAACGGTGTGCGGGGGCCAATAGTTGGAGAACTCCTAGTCCATGTGCCTACATAGATAGATGTTAATATAAAGCTTTAGTCGCTAGAAGGTAGTCTGACCGATATAACCTGGCCTATTGTTTTCATGGAAGACGAGAACTTTTGCGGGGAGCTTCCGCCTGTTCTTTAGAAGGGCAGTGAGCCTTCGGGTGGTTCGCTGATCACCCTGAACCTCTGCATCATTGAGTTGGTGCATAATCTTTCGGACACAATATTTTGGCTCTGTCTTGAAAAGTCTTGAGGCGACGGCTGTGCGGGATTTCGGGTGTAGTGATGGTGGTTGTGACTCCACAAAGGATCGCAATATATCTATATGTGTACTTCAGCATTGACTCAGGTCCAGGTAGTTCGCTAAAATCCAACCAAGTGTACTCAGACGTATAACATCGTTTACTTCGTTGTGAACTTCAGACGTGGGCCGGTCCTTTGGGATATGCACTTCTCGCCCTTCATCATCAAGCTCAATGACGCATTGTGCATTCTTGTTTTGTCCATTGGTATCGGACTGAAGTCTTTCTGTGTCGCGCTTTTGAGCGACGAAATAATTGATGGGGGCCAGGTGTGCGTCTTTCTTGACCACAAAGGACTTAAAGGTCAGTTGAAATTCGTTTAAGTGGGCTGGAGTGGATGACCCCGAAGTAGATGATGGTGCGTCTGTGGCGTTGATAGACTTCAATGGCACAGGTTTGAAAAATTTGGCAAATACAGCCGCAGACTTCTTTGTGGCCTGAAGAATGCAAGGTCACTAGTGAGAAAACATAAAGAGGCGAAAGGGACAGCACCTCGGCAACCTTCTTCTCCTTCTCGGCTTTAATAGCCTTCTGTTCTTGTCTTTCTTTTTCCTGACGAGGTACAGTAACGTGAATGGGGCAACAACATCCAACGCGACCAGAAGAGCACACCTTTGCAATTGTCTCGGGGTCAAGTGACTTCTTCGGCCGTCCGCCTTTTTTCGCGTCCGGTTCTGCAGATTCTGATGACTGGGGATCCAGGTTAGTGGCGTTAGGTTCGGCTACACACGAAGCCATACCTCGCGAATCTGGGTCTCTTGTAAGGTACGGGTGTCACGGTCTTCAGCGTTGAGAGGGCTGATCGCGGCATCCTTGCCTTTAGATACCTTGCCCTTCCCATTTTGCAGCATTGCGTCCCTCTCGTCTTCTGGAAGGGCATCGAAGATGGACTGTAAATGCGCCTTGGCCTATACAAGTTCATCAATGAGGCCTGAAGCCATGGCTGAACCTTGGCTCACCGCCACTCTCTCACGAAAACGCTGGGACACCCTGTCACTCATGGATTTGGGTAGCCAGTCTTGATTCTTGACTTCCCATCTCCAGATGCAGAGTGCTGCTGGAGGCTTATCCATATCGGCATTTATACCGTAGTTGACGCGTTCCGCTACCGTCTTAATCGCATGTTCCACTACGGAGGGTTTAAGACGGCGCAGAGCTTCAGCCTCAGCTACTTGCGACGATGACTCCAAGGTTGGGGGCAGAAGTAGTGACTGGAGAGTTTTCGCCAATGATGTTACAGATTTGTCGCTGCACGTACGTTGAACGGTATATGGCAAGAGAACCAAGATGGATGAATTACCTTTCATGTACCAGTTTAGCAATAAGGGGGAGATGGTGGTCGGGAATCATCGAAACAGGGTTATCAACATCCTTGACGCAATTGCGGAAGCTCACGATTTCTACGAGGTTCTCTATTGTATGATACGCAGGCCTAGCAAGGGTACCACTCACCTTGCATTGTCTCTGATAAATTTTCAAACGAGATGGGCTTCTGCTTGAACACAACCTTCCCATTCTTGAGTTCCGCGATGGGGGACGCGAATTTGACCTTTTCCGGTTTTGCTATGGAGCGTACTAGTGAAAATCATGAATTTACTACACGGGAAGACATACCTGGAGTTGTGGTCGTCTTCTCTGGTGTCGCTAAGAGGCCATAAGTGGTGGTTACATTAAGGGTGCTAGACAATACCTTGGTTAAGGTCAGAGCGGACAAGGCTCATTGTGGAAAGAGTCAAAGCACGCGATGTGAGGTGACAACGCGTGACTTGTGACGTGGAATTCGCGAGGCAGCATGTTCCTCAAGCCGCAAACTAACAAAGACAGCTCCAAAAAGCACACTGTCGATCCTGCGCTGCAGCCTTGGGTAGAAAAGTAGTAAGTTCATCGTCTCATCTTGCTTGTTTCTACGTCTGAGAGACCGTAGTCGACCAAAGACGATCGAGGACATTTCTGCTCAAGAACACACTGTGGCCGTGCTGCGAAAGACACTAAACTCTTCAAATGTAGCTCTTCTGATTCTTGAAACTGTAATGTATCTTGATATCTTTACAGTTACCTCATACATTATTTTATGGGCCACCCGGCACAGGGAAAACGTCTACGATCCTTGCCTTGTCTCGACAACTTTTTGGGTGAGCAGTGATGCATGTGGAACCGAATAACATCATGAAAGCTTCTGATTGTTAGTCCGGACAACTTCCGTAATCGAGTTTTAGAGCTCAATGCATCAGATGAGCGGGGCATCACCGTCGTCCGCGAGAAAATCAAAACGTTCGCGAAACAGACTCCCAGGGCTGCCGTTTCTTCGGAAGGAAAAACATTTCCATGCCCACCCTACAAAATCATTATCTTAGATGAAGCTGATTCAATGACTCAGGATGCACAAGCAGCATTGAGAAGGATCATGGAGACCTATGCGAACATTACAAGATTCTGTCTGGTTTGTAATTATGTCACAAGGTCTGTAAATTGTATTCCCCCCTTGTTTTCCTTTCCTTCTGGAGTATTCAATAGAATAATCGAGCCACTGGCGTCCCGATGTTCAAAGTTTCGATTTACGCCTCTCGATGACCGTTCAACCCGATCGCGTATAGAGTATATTGCTCAACAAGAGGCCGTCGCGGTATCACCAGAGGTCAATAACAACGTCTGCTCCATGTGGACATCTTTTAACGCGCCCGGACAGGTCATTTCAACCCTTATACAGACCTCCGGCGGTGATCTTCGTCGCTCAATAACGTATCTCCAGTCTGCCCAGCGACTCTCGTCGTCCACTTCCCCTCCAACGCCCATCACGAGTAAAGATATACAAGAGATTGCTGGCATTGTACCTGACGAAACGGTGGAAAATCTGGGACGTGTGCTTGGAGTCGAAATCATAGGAGGAAGTTCGATGGAGGTCGATGGTGGAGGAAGAGCGCGAGGATTTGATGGTGTTAGAACCCAGGTGCGAAGCTTAATGCGGGAAGGATGGGGGGCTGGTCAATTGCTGTCTCAGGTAAAACTTAAATTTACTCTCGGCGCTTGACTGACTAGCGTGTTTCGATTGATTACCAGCTACATGATTTGATTATCCTCCATCCTACTATCAACTCCTTACAGAAATCGAAGTGTGCACTGGCTTTCGCAGAGGCGGACAAAGCTCTGTGCGATGGCGCAGATGAGGAACTGTGGATATTGGAGGTTGCCTTGCGAGTATGGAAAGCGTTAGGCTAAGATGTACAATGTATGCATAATGTGGAATATTGAGGGTACGAACCCATAGTTGGGATGTCTCGATTGGAATTTTCATAAAGCATGTTTCATTGGAAGCGGCAAGAATAAGGTAGTGTGATAATAGTAGTACACGTAGAGGACCGACGGAAGAACCATAGAGGGCAACATAGGGCATACGACTGATAGCACAAATGGATAAGGCAAGACAAGAGCCGAGGGCAGAAGGAAGTCTAGTATCTGGCAAGTTACTTCTTTGGCGAGGCAGGTTTTGCTTTTGACGTTGGTTTGGCAGTAGAAGTGGACTGGATGCACATAAGTCACCTGCGAAATCATCATATTCAGACATACCTTGCGCTTGCTCGCAGGGGCGGCGGCAGACGATGTCTTCTTCTTTGCCGGAGATTTGGCCTTGGTAGCAGGCTTGGCCTTCGCTGAGCCAGTGATAGCCTAGAGCGGAGATGAAGTGAAGAAAACGAGGGATCGACAAAGAAAACTCGCCTTCTTTGCTGGTGCCCGCTTGGTAGAGGTCTTCTTTGCAGCAGCGGCTGGCTTGGTGGTCTTCTTGGCCAACGGTGTAGTTTTCTTGGTCGCGGCAGTACTCTTCTTTGTCGCTGTCGTAGTCTTCTTAGTTGGCTTGGCCACAGACTTAGATGCGGCTGGCTTGGATGCCACCTGACATGGTGCGGATGAGCTCCTGCGCGAGGACCCGAGGGATGAGAACATACCTTCTTGGCGGGTGCAGCGGGCTTGGTAGGGTTGTTCTATAACAGAGCTAGTTGCAAACATTTGACATCAGCATAGCGAAGGACGGACCTCCTTCGCAGCATCGGAGGACGAGGTCTTCTTGGGAGCGAGCTTGACCTGGGACTAGTAGGTATGAATGCTAGATGTGTGACGTAGAACAACAGACCTTGCCAGAGGGACCTAACGTCCAAACATCCACGGTTAGAGATGCAGCACCGATAAGGACATGACTCAACGTACCCTTGGGCAGCACGAACGTCCCTTTCTCGGCACCATAGGCGATGGAACGGTTGATGTTGCTGATCACAGAGGCGGTGACTTCCATCTTGTACTTCTCTTCAATGTACTTCTTAATAGTCGGCCTACTGACACCTGTGCGATCGCCAGCATCCGCGATACATTCCTGATGATAAGCATATAAGTCGTGCACTTCCTCAGAGGTAGCATAGAGCCTACGCGGATGATATCAGCAAAGGGCGGATGAGTAGCAGACTTGGCTGCGCCCTTGGATTTGGCAGCAGTCTTAGACTTGGAGGGGGTGGTCTTCTTGGTCTTAGAGGGTGCGGCAGACATTGTGTGCTGTGTGGAGGCGATGTGGTGTTGCGCGGGCTGAGACGGGGCGAAGCTCCAGTTTACGTCGGGGTCGAAGCAGAGTTGGAATCATAGACGCGAGTGGGTGAACATATAGCGGCCATCACGTGATCCACGTGACCAACAAACAACAAACCTTATTCCCTCTCCAAACCTTATTGCAGTTTCCAAGTCACATGACCGTAATGCTTATGCCATCCTATTTGGGTACTACATATCTAACGACGATCTCTAGGAGACCCACAAGGCCGCACACAAGAGGCGCTTTCACAATATTTTAAATGTGCCATTGCTCTGCACGCGGGCTTTCTGCTTCAGTGGCACCCATTCCTCCGGATCCTTGCTCTCGGACGGTGGAAGCGGCAGTGCCACAGATGGCCCGCGTACCAAAATCTGCATGGCATTATTGAGTACTTAAGGCTGCCTGGGAATGATCTGAAACGTACGTCTCCCATCGGATCACCTCCCTTCTCCACGCTGGTATCTAATATTCCAACCAGCTTCACTTCCACGTTGAGAGAGGGCGGACCAACGTGCGATACAGTAATGCGTGGTTCCGAATCGCCCGGGAATGATTGCAGGTCGAGCGGGTGAGATGCCATGATTGGCCCACAAACTAATGGATGGCTGTGAGCATTGACGATCGGGATGGAAAACCCGATCCGTGCTGGCTCTACTGCCGCTGCTTCGAGGGGACCTGAGCAGGTGCGTTAGCTCATATTCATAATCAAACGTCCTCCGGTTGACCTTCCGACACAATTATACCCCGTAGACTAGCCTCTAGTTTGCCCAAAGTTTTGGTCCTAGCACCATCAAAGATCAAGTTATCCCAAAAAGACAGTCTTGTGATAAAGCCTTGATTAAGGCCATGGAGTTTGTGGCGCCAAGCCAGGCTAAACAGAAGGTTGGAACTTGCCGCTTTGAGGATCGAGCTAGTAAGTGGCTTCAAGTGGTTTGGCGTCCTAAGGTGGGTCAATGAGTCTATGGAAAGTAGTTGAAAGCATCAAAAGACACACAGCATAAGTATGGTTGGTGACGCCGCCGACGCTTCACAAGCTGCGAGCAGCTGGGATGACGGTGACGTTTTAGAAACTATGGTCATTATCAGGCCAACAATTTATACAGAGAACCACCCATTACTCACCGTTGTCCAATTGGAGGAGTGCAGGAAGCGATATGAAGTTGGCTCCTGTAAAAATTCGCTGTGAGGCCGGTTGAGTAAGAATAACGAAGAAACGAGACCATCGTGGAGCGCTGTGTATGCAAGTGACCGACCAAAAGCGCTGGTAATCGAGAACACAGAAAGTAAGGTGTCGGATGGTGAGATGGGCTCTGTGAGAGGGAATAGGAGTCGAGAGGCAGTTACACCGGCGGTGACGTTCTGAGTCGGGTTGAATAGGTGTCCTCAAGGTCTGAGACCAGATGCTGCTCACTGCATGGGTCAATTGCGCACCACGAAGCTCCTAATCGCGTGTCAGCGAGAGGAAGAGTCCGATAAACAGTAGAACATACCCCATCTATGTCAGCAAAGAAGGACACGCTGAAAACATCGCTGGGCTCTGATGATGCATACGTCAAGGACCATCGCACCCAGCTGAATAAGGCTAACCTGGAGGAGGAGCAAGGTCGGCCTTCGGTACTGTCCCTCCCTTAGCTTCAATATCTTCCCACCTCAAAATCCGAATGCCGGATTGCTGCGAATAAAGATCGCACTTTCCCTTCTCGTCACCGAGAACTATAATGAAGTGATGAGCCGATTGTCGCAAGTCTTTCAGATGTTCCAAGATCTGTTCTAAGAACTGTTCTGGGACTATAATCGCTGTTGGTGCATGCCTTACAAGCGCGGCTGTGAGAAGGGAAAATGACGCCAATGTAAACGACACAATGGATTGGCTTGCAAGTGCGAGGTCGGTTATCAAAAATTCTGCAATGGCGCACTTCAACAAGAATTTGAGCTTATAGAAGGCGTATACCTAAGCTGTCGTCCAAAAGCAGTAGAGCAGTAGACTGTCGCGGCGTCAGCCCTGTAACCTGGGTCAGGCCATTGCCTAATGCCTCTACGCGTGCTTTCAATTCTGCGTTTGTGATCTAATTGTTGTAATGTACGTAAAACTTGTGGGGTATAAAAGCGACAGTCAACGTACGGTTGTTGACCAGAGCTTCCGACGCGCCGAATTGGCATCCTGAATAAGATCGCCTAGCAACTTGATTTCAGGCTTAGGCCTCTCAGGCAGCTTGGAAATGGCTCAATATTGTCGAAGGGCGACATGTGGGATGACAGCTCACTCTGCCCATAATTCCTGTGGCATAGTTCCTGTACACAGCCGATTCACCTGGCATTCTAACTCGGCCCACGTCTGACTGTCGACCCATGAGCAACGGGTGGACGAGACTGTGAAAGACGTGTTCAGGTCCTCCTGCGCAACACAGATAATCGGAGAAATTTACCTCTGTGGCTGCAGATACTTTGTTAATGCATAAACGACTACCAAGCCAACACCTAAAGGCACAGACAGGTTGTCAGTCTTGAGCCAGTCCATGGCTGTATTAGAGGTCGGGGGCGTGGGAATAACGGCCAGAAATGCAGCGGCGAAGGAGACTGCCGTGTCATTGATTTTTTGCGAGATATTCATGCGCGCCGCATAGAATATTTATTGGAAAATACCTGCAAGATGATAGTAACTTGTTCCATAGTTTCTTAGGGAGAAATTTGAGAAATTTGGGAACTTTGCTGCCAAGAGCCAAGAGGAGGGTTTAGGTCACGTGACACTAGCACTGTATGGTTCGAAATCGGGAACAAGCCCCTACTTTATAAACAACCATCCTGAACAACTCCGGCTGCTTCCGTCTTCTAACCTCCCCATCATCTCCTTGTACTCGAGCTTCCTTCCAGCTCTCTACCTAGTGCAGCCCTCTACAATGTCTGCCGTTAAGAAATCTACAGCCTCCAAAAAGAAACCCGTAGCCTCTTCCCATCCGCCGTTTGCGGACATGATCAAGGTAGTTTTCTGTTCTCATCCTTAAGTAACTCGTGTCTTCAATCATGTACCCCTTTGGATCTCCATATGTAATCGTTATCGCGCATTGACACCGCATCGTGGCCGTGTTGCTGGGCTGGTCTGGCCTATCTGCCCCTGCCTGCGTCTGCTGCATCTTCTTAAACTACTGCTGAATCTATGGTCTCCTCATATAGGAATGCATCACAGCTCACCCTACAGATGCTCGCGGCGGTGTAAGCCGTCCCACGATCAAGAAGTAGGAGCTCTATCCTCAGTGTGACTCCTGTGCTCACACCAGTAAAGATTTCTTGAGACGAAATATGGGCTCGATATCTCTGCTAGTACCGTCACAAACATCAACAGAGCCATCGCCCATGGGGCTGAGAAAGGCTTTTTTGCATTACCCAAAGGTTTGCTGGCGCGTCCCAGGCACGTGTACTATTCCGTTCAATATTATCAATCCAGGTCCATCTGGCAAAGTGAAATTGGCCCCCAAGGCTCGCTCTGATGCTGGCAAGGAGGTTCGTTTCAGTCCGCGGGTAGAGTCGTCTCTAAGCTGCTCACTGTTCCAGAATGCGGCCCCAGCGCCAACTGCTAAGCCAAAGACTGCTAAAAAACCTGCTGTGGAGAAGCCCAAACTTGCCAAAGCTGCTTCGAAACCCGCAAAGAAAGCACCAGTTGCTGCACTTGCACGTTCAAAGAAACCCGCAGCCACGGCCACGAAGCGTGCATCCTCCACCAAGAAAGTAAGCTTTATGAAACTCTGAAACAACACTTTCTCAGTTGTAATACTATACTCTTATTTAAAGGCACCAGCACCATCGAAGAAGGTCGTTCTTTTGTTTCACTCGTTGCTTTGCAATTAGTTTACGTCCTATTTTCAGCCTGCTAAGTCGGCTCCTAAGGCAGTTAAGAAAACTACGACGGCAGCTAAGAAGTCTGCCGCTAAGGCAACTCCTGCTAAGAAGACTGCTGCAAAACGCGCTCCTGCCAAGAAGGTATGATGTACCTCGTAGTAGAGGCCAATTTCGCTTCTAACTGTGCCTGCGCCAGACACTCACTGGGAGTAAAGCTAAAAGCTCACCATCGAAAGCCAAGTCACCTGCAAAGAAGGCCGCCACAACGCCGACTAAGCGCAAGGTACATAGTTCAGCTGCTGTATTTCAAGCAACTCTGACATCCTGTACAGGCCCCTTCAAAGCGGGGCTGATAACTTATTTGCTGTTTCCGTAGTGTGTTTGAAACGTATGCCTTATGCACTCTTCGTGACCATGCCACATGCCGCCTACCTTGCCTGTCTTAACTCTGCCCATTTGCTCTTTCCACCTCTGTTTGTATGTACTGGTACGAGATCTTCTTGTCGCTTCACGCAGTTGCGAGTGAGTCGTCTAGGATCCTGTCTGTCGGTTTTTTTTTGAACTACACATGATGTTTGGGCGCTGAACCCTTGTCATCTGACAACGTCGGCTCTGACCAAACTGCCTGGAATAAAATATCATCAAACTACAGAAGAAGACCATTTTAGGTGCAAGCAGACCTGCATGGTAATCCTTTCTTGTCCATCCTTGTCGACCCTTCGAACGACAGTTCCATCGCCAATACTGGGCGAGTTCACAAATCTTGCGAGGCGATCTAAGACGGACACGTCGACAGTATACCTGGCTGCAAGCTGCTTGAGGTCCGACCGAGAGGTAACAAACTTGCGATCGTCAAGCAGGGTGGACAGGGTGCTGGCCTCTAGGTGATTGCGCACAGGTCTCCCAGACGCTGCTTGCTGTTCAGCAACATGCCGTTTTCTATACATCTCGGAGACTTGATTTGTCTTCTCGGATCGGTTTAGCAACGATCACAGTGCTTATTACAAGGTATGCTCACTGTTCGAGCTGTCGCGGCAGTTGAATGTATGTTGACTTGTCCAATTCGACTTAGATTGGCCAGTAGGTGAGGATCTTTCCCATCTCTTTCGACATCTGATATTGTCACTGAACTTCCAACAAAAAAGCACGTACGAAACTCAGAAATTACCTTGATCTTTTGTTTCACTCGCCACTGGTGGTGGTCGTGTGGGTGGAAGAGCAGGTCGAGTCCCTTGGCTTTCCTGTCCAGAAGCCCTTGCTTTAGTGGGCAAAGTACGTCCAACTTTGGACGAAGAGCCACCCATTTACCATTGGCGCGCGCGTGACCATCTCATGTGACTCATACATTTTGAGTATACATAATCTTTTTCTTGTATTTTGCTAGGAGTACAAATACTTAGAGCAGATGTTAAAGAAACAAAAACGACCTTTTGCAACCGGTAGCAGGAGATACGACGTGACAACCCATGGTACTGTTGTTGAAGGGAGTGTGGAGGGCGCGTGGGGATAGGGTATTTTTGGCGAATTCAAACGAGAGCAACGAGAGCTGAAGGAAGGAGTGGTTATCGTGGTTGCGTCGTGACTTTGATTTAGTTGTGGAAACCAGCCCCAACGTTCTGAGGGTTTTGTCCACCAAACACTTGATACATGTACGCGTTATACACGTGAGGAGGGATCCCGTTCTGGGGCACCCCATACTGGCCCGGGCTCATGCCCAGTACCGTCCCAGCTTGAGCAAGGCTCGGGGATTGGGCGTTGAATGGCAGGCCAGTCATGGGCGACGGCGAAGAGGTTGAAGGGGTGGTGCGGCGAGCGTTGTTGCGGGACGCGGGTAACGAACTACCGCCAAATTCCGGCGAACGTAAAGAAAAAGGATTGAAGGGATCACTCGTAGGCGAGAACGCAGCACCGGAGGGTGCAGAGGAGCGTAATCTATTACCGCCCTGCCCATAATTGGGATTAATTTGCAACTGGGGTGGACCGTTCTGAGGCGAAGTAGGTGAAAGAACCTGTCCGTTGGAGTTGTTCACTTGCATCTGCAGAGCCGCCATCATGGATGCAAGGGAAGGGTCGGGTCCACCATATCCCGTAGCAAGGCCTGACATTCCAAATCCAGATGACTGACTTGCCGACTTCTGTTTCACAGGCTGTGGTATGTTGGTCGAATATTGAGGCTGGAAGTTAGGGATTGGCAAGCCAACCTCCTCGATGAGACGACGGTATGCTTGTGTAGCGATTACCTTTAGTTCGATCAATACGCGTTTCGTAGCCTCGAGGAATCCAGGCTTGTCAACCGGATCAAGGTAAGCGCTCGTCAAAACCTTGTGGACAACAGCAACGCCGTTGACTTGATCTCCAAGGACGTCCGTGAGGACATGATCGCCCGGGGAGTTGAACAGCGCTTGCACTATCTCATTAGAAGCCTCGGGCTCCACTTTCTGATTGATAATTCTCAAAACAGTGAGAGACGCAAGCTTGTGGGTGCACAAATGGGAGAGGTGCGGCGTAAAGCGCGGAGCTAGAAGTTTATATCGTGCAGGGAAAGCAGAGGTGTCCAACAGCCACGTAAGGAGGAGCGCTCCATTTGGATTGGTGGCCAGGGGAATTGAATTCAGGATTATAGCTGTCGCAAGGCGGCGCTATGATACATTTCAGCTGACATATTCGAGCAGAAGCCTCGTTGCACCATACCTGTTGGCTCAAGGTGACATGGGGGCTTTCGAGACAAGCTCTGACACTCCTAGCACCGAATCGACCCTGAGCAACTTCCCAGAGGCGATCAACCATCGAGTCGAAGACAAACTCATTTGCAGGTGAGCCGAAGCGGAGGCAGCACCTGAAAACCGTAAGATCCTACGAAGACTTTCGAGATAAGAGTACTCACTGCACAACGTAATTGCCGAACTGATCCAAAAGCAGCGGAGGGGTGTAAGGCCTCAAATTCTGTGCGACAAGCGCTAACTCCTCAGGGGTAGATATACATTCTATTATTTTCTGGGCTGCCCAAGTACCGTTCTTGTGGATGCCAATCGTCGCAAGATGAGGCACGATGCGCTCCAGCATAGCCAATCTTGGACCGTCAGAGCATTTCTCAAAAAGTTTTTGTACAACCTGGGGACAATATGAGTTTACTACAGGATGAATGGTGGACAGACACTGTCGCTCACAGTGTTTCCGAGCCAATCCGAGGCCAAATCAACAATCTCGCCATCTACAAAGTCCTTCGCGACTTCATCGACTTCTTCTCCAGTCATTCCCCCGGAGTCAAGCCTCTTACGCAATTCCCTAAGTTTAGAGGCATCCCAGCGCCTGTTCTGCTGCCGTTCGGCAACAAGAGGAATAGTCGTGTAATACATTGTAGGGGGCGGAAGTCTGTCGTATACGGATGCGTCAATGCCATTCCTTCCAGCAGATTAATGCCTGGCTCACCGGCAAGCGCCTGTATGTCGATCTCCGCATCTATATTACCTTTCGTAATCTCTTTCATTATCATTTGCTGTTCTGTGATCGACGCTGTCCACCCAGCCTGCTTGGTACCCGCATCGGGAGAGCTAACACCGTTGTGTACACCTTGTCCAATCATGCTGAGCAACAGGTTGGATCGATAATTCTCTACCGCGCCGCCGAGAACCTGTTGGTCAGCAGGAATCGTCGAAGCGCCTTTGACGCTACGAAGGGCGTGGATGGTTGCGCCCACACTAAGGTCTCCAACACCTTGGACACCTACGCCTACAGCTTCGTCAGCAACCATCATATCACCCGATCCGCCCTTCACTGGGACTTTTGCGAAACCAATGCGGATAGCACCGACGTCGCTTCCAAGAACATCGCGACCATTCAAGGCCTTGCGAGCTCTGACGGCATCATCCAAACGCTCAAAATTGACTAGAAGTTGCATAAGCGGCCGATTTCATGAACTCGGAAATACTACGACGTACTAAAGCCGCAGTTCTTGTGGGTCAAAACTCTGGCAGATTCAATGGGGCCGTATGGGCTGAATACGCTCAGAATCGTGGCAGGAGTAGTCGTGGACGGGATGGATCCGATCCAAAGAGCTCTGGTCGGGGTTGACTGCAGCTGCGCATCCATACCTCCCGGGCTGTTGAGGCCTCCTGGAGAGGCCCTCTGGCCTGCACCTCCAGGCGAGACAACACCACCAGGGGACATTATACCTTTCGCAGGGGCAATAGGGGCGCTGTCTGCTTTTCCAAATCCAATACGAACCGTCTGTCCATTCTGCATACCGATGTGGCCGCCGAGACGGTTAAGAACATCTTCCTTGGCGCGTATAGCATCGGCTTGCTCAACAAAGTTTACAAACCCACATTCCTAGGACAGTAGTTAGTCCTCGCGTAATCATACCGCTCGTTTGCTCACTTTCTCGGGGAGCAACCTGAGACTCTCAATAGCACCATACGGAGCGAATACATGTATGAGAGCATCGCTGGACATGGTAGAATCCAGGTTACCGATCCAAAGAGACCTGGACGGAGTCTGGATCTGGCCAGACGCATTCTCGGTCTTGGGAGAGACGGCGCGACCAGAGAGAACGCCTCCCGGACTCAAAAAAGCACGCTCCCCGTTGGGGAAACGGATGGTGGGAGATCCTGCAGAACGAGCGATATGGAGCTTGTCAGTTCTAAGTGTAGGCTGGGTCGGATGACCACCAGTGGTAATATTGGCAGCAGGGGCGAGTCCGGTGGGAGACACAGTAACTTCACCGAATGCGTTAGAATCAGCCGTAGAGCGGCGAGCGGGAGCGCTGCGGGCGGCATCGTCTAGATTGGCTACAGAAACCGCACGGGGTCTCGCGGCAGCAAGATGCGACGCCTGCTTGAACCCCTTGTTTATAAGCGACTGGGGAAAGAACCCGGTGGATTGGGCCAAAGATGCATCATAGTCCACGGGCTGCTGAGAATCATATTGCTCGTTCAGTTCAGTTTCATCTTCCGATTGCGTCGGCGGAAGCATGGGGCCAGTAGTCCTATTGCGATACGGGTTGGAGACGGTATTCGCGCGAATGCGGGACGGGTTAGCCAAGCTGCCAGCTATGGCGGCCTGTGCTTGATTGCGAAGCTCAGATACCGTGGCAGGCGGAGGGGGGCGACCGCCATCATCGAGGCCCAGATAATCGAGGGTGTGTACGTCAAACTCATCGCCCACGCCAGAATCGAGGGAGGTCGTGGAGCGAATCTCGTCCAAAGTGGAAATATTACCGCTGCGTGGGTTCGTGAGCCACGATGACGAGAAAATGGAAGGACCGAACGCATTGCTCAAGCCTCCGGTTGGGAGGAGGGTGAGTGAGCCGGAGCGAAGGCGACTGTTGCGTTCAGTGACGGCTGATGCGGAAGCGATGGACGCCGAGTGTCGGAGACTCGGACGAGTGGTGGGACTCGTCGCTGCAGGAGAGGACGTCTGAGAAAAGGATTCAGCGTCATACGAAGGGGAATCTGGGGTGCTCTCCAGGGTCGAGGCAAAGTGCTGTGCGGCGAGTGAGACATTGGATGGCAAGGTCCCTGCCCTTGCTCTCCTAAAGTTTTGAGGGTAGTTGGTGGGGGGAAGAACATGGTCATTCTCCCTTGGACCAGCGACCGAGGTGTTTGGAGGAGTCTCGCCGGAGGGGGAGCCGCCCTGGGCGAGAACACGCAGCGCGGGCGGACGATAGTGACCGGTGCCAGCGGCGAGCCCTTCCTCAGCCTGTATCTCCCTCGCGCTTTGGACGCACATGTGAGAGGACGGACGGGATGAGAGCGATGAGAAAAGCTGACCGTTTTGCATACGCTGCAGAGGGAGCCGGGGGGGGTGTTTTACCTGACGACGTCTTCGCGTAGGGAGCTTGATCGTTTGCAGAAAGGGACATGATAGAAGATAGAAGGATTAGGTATTAGGAAGGAGAAGGAGCACAACGTAGTGTGCCAGAGGACTGTGCGACGACTATGTGGGAGTGGTCTAAGCCAACCAGTGCACGGGACTGGAGGGAGCGTCGCAAAGTGGTGATGGCTTCTTTATAGCGCCCGGCAATATTTTGCGGGCTCGAAAACGAAACTGCGAACAGAAGTAAGTGATACTTTTACTAGATAGCTATGTCTGCGTAGGCCGCCGAACAGCAAGATATGAGAAAACTGTAAACGAGAAAGTACAGTAATCAGGAAGAGAACAAGTGTTGCGGGTCCGCCTTCAACTCCGCCATTGCCGTCTCCAAGGCGTCCTCCGTACTGTAATCTCCATCCATTTACCAATCCTCAGCCGGCCCACCGGCGAGTCTCCAAGACGCGCAGCGCAGCGCTCTCGCCAACTTTTCACCGGATCTCGCAGTAGCCAGTCCGGACACGTCTATACCCAGTCCAATCATGATGTCCACATGGAAGGGGGTTCCGAGCCCACGGTCTGCGTGCCGGATATTATCAATCCTCGTCACGTCGGCCTACTTCAGCATCTGCCACTCCTTATGTCTAACAGCTGTGCGCGTATCTGCTCGTCGCTGCTGGCGACGAGGCTCAGCTCAGTCACCGCATCACGTGATGCCTGCAGGCGCCGTGTGAGCCGATCTTATCCACCGCGTACCGATGCACGAAGACCCACCCCAGCCACCCATGGCGGCGCCCAGTGCTGGCTTCCGAGAGGTTCGTCTGTACTGTTCACCGTCATCACACAGCGTGATACTCCAAAGCGCTAGATCTTTGAAATCCGCCGATTAAATAACAACCCCCTCCGCGGCCATACCGCACACAGGAACGCTGGCGTCCCTGGCGTCATAGCATGTACCATGCCATTCGGTCAGTGCACATCTCCAGAACCAGCATGCTCTAATCCGGGCCTTGATCAGTTTTGGCAAATGATCGCCCGTTTGTGGCCATCGGCTGCTCAGAGGGAATTTGGGTCGTGGATGCACATGACCCGGATTGTACGTCTGTTCGCTCGACCATGCAGGCACACTCACTCGCCGGTCTTGCTAGTCTTGCATCGTGTCATGGAGCTCAAGGGCGTCACTGGATTCGCCGTGATTGAAGAATACCAGCTGTTGCTGGTCCTAGCTGACAAGGTAAGCGCGCACCCAGTGCGCTCCGCCAGACTTCCCCACACGCCCCTGCAAGGCCCTGTATTGCTTCAGCCTGGATGCCCTGGATCCGTTCAGTACGAGCCCTCGTGTACCGCAAAAACTCACGGGCTCGGCGCCCGTCGACTTCTTTCGTGTGGGCATCTGGACGAATTCTCTCGTCATTATCTACAAAAGGAAGCGGATGGTGAGGCCTCGACTCTGATGGCCTGTGCCTGCCCTTACAACCATCAGACAGAGAGTATTTTCCATGTCCTCGAGCCAGTGCTGGAACCGCCACCCGTAAACGCGCTCGACCCCGTGGTGGCCTATCTTGGAAGCGGTCGCATTTGCTACTTTCGTCCCCTAAAGGTCTTTCACGCCCGGTTCGGATCACGTCTATTCTCACCCACGTTACAGGAGTTCTTCGTCCCCGTGGAATGCACCGACCTCGTCTTCCTACGCTCGACCATATCCCTCCTCCACCCCAAGGGGTTCGAGATTCTCGATCTCGAGACGTAACGACCGCCCCGCTTTTTCCTGCATTGCTGATCGCTGAGTACCCCCCCAGCTTCTCCACCGCCACCATCCCGTCCAAGGACACCGCACAGTCCAAAGCGCTCGCCAAGCGCTGCAAAGGCAGCAAGCCGCTGGGCTTGTTCCGGGCAAAGGCGGGCGGCACCTCCTCTGCTATAACAGTACGCACCCCCCGCCACGGCCCCCTCCTGCGCTCACTCTCCTCGCGACGCAGGTTTTGGCCTGTTCGTAGACCGGCACGGCGAGCCCCTCGAGGTCATCGAGTGGCACGGCACCGTGTTCGCGGTCGCGCCGGTCTCGCCGTACGTCGTGCTCTTCAAGGCGCGCTCCATCGAGGTGCGCCAGGGCAGCACGGGCCGCCTGGAGCAGGTCCTGTTCGGCAGCGGCGTGCGCTGCTCGTGGCGCGGCCCAGGCGTGCTGCAGGGCGAGCTCGACGAGGACGATCTCGTCCCCGAGTCGGCGAACCAGCGCAGCCGGATGCAGGTCGTCATGAACGCGCCGCACGGCATGGGCCCCGACGAGGTCGCGCAGCATGTGTACGATCTGGTCCTCAAGGGCCCCCCGCCGCCCTAGACGCATGCATGCATACTTTACCTCATACCACACACACCCCTACATGTCATTACAGCTTGTATTTAGATCAGGAATAGACAGTGTCTGAATTTCTGAATTTCATAGTACGCGTAATCGTAATGAGCAAGACGGCAGCACACGTGTACAGTACAAAGGCGAAAAAGCGCGGTAAATATGTGCGGGCGTAACGAAGACGAAGTTAGGTAGAATAGCAAGTGAGCGGTGGTGGCTAATTCGAGCGACGGCGCCCGGGGCAAGAGACTGCAGCTTGCGGGGGGAGGGTGAGGACACGCGCGCGGGACAGACAAGACAGCAGGCCTACCGGGACACGGAGCGCAGGGAAGGAAAGGGCGTGCGTGATACAAATCTAGAATTCAAGCAGGGGTATGTGGGGTCGATTCCATTCAGAACGTTTTCGTGTGGTCCGCGATGGGACTGGAGGGGCGAGGCGTCACGCGGCGTGCACGAGGACGAGATCAGGCCATGGCTCTTCCCTCCGAGGAATGCCTCGTCCGCGAGCGTGTCGCTGGGGGCGACGCCTTTGCGAGCGCCCGCTTCGACCTGCGGACAGGGGCCTCCGGCACGGCGGCCTTTTCGCGCTTCCTGCGCACGACGGGCTGCGACGGGGGCGGCGGGGCATTCTCGGACGCGGCGGCGTTCTCCTTCCCGTTCGCAGAGGACGTCATGGTGGCGACGGCGCTGGTGACGGCGGGCTTGACGATGGGCGAGGACGGGGCGGACGAGAGTGGCGACGAGGACGCGGAGACACCCGAGCCGAGGATGTCGACGAAGGAGTGGAAGAGGGTTTCTTCCTGCTCGTTCAGGGCGATCGGCATTGAGATGGAGGCATAGGCACCGCGCGGCTGGTCGAAGAGCAGCGAGGACCCGCGCGACACCACGCCCGCGCACGGCTTGATCGGCGAGGGCTGCAGCTCGACCCCGTCGGGCCTCAGCTCGACCCCATCGGGCTTCAGCTCGACCACGTCGGGCTTGAGGCGTGCGTCCCGCTTAACGTCGAGACACTCTGCACCCACGAACACGTCCTCGACGCGGATGCCGACCTCGCGCCCCGCAGCGGGGGCGGTCTCCGGCCTGACGGCGGCGCAGCCATGGAGCTGCCCCAGACGTCCCAGGGCATCCGGGAACCACATGCCCAGGTCCGGACTTAGGAACACGTCGAGGATGGCAGGGGGGATCTTGCCGGCGCCGGCGTGGCGCGCGACACTCTGGGCGACGGGGAGCGGGACCCAGGTGCCACCGATGGGCTCGGGGGCGCGGGAGACCATCATGCGGGGGGTCGCGCGGGAATACGACACGAGGGCGCACAGCGGGAGTTTGAGGACGAGCATGAGAGGGGTAAGGTTGACGAAGGAGGTGTCGATGCGGCGGAGGAAGGGAACGCCGGGGGCCAACAGGGTGTGGTAGACGGGGATACCTGCATCAGGGACGGTAAGTACATGAGACAAAGTGGTTGGGCGATGGCATACCTTCGACGACGGTTGCAACCACGGGTGGATCACATGAGCGGAGGGGGTGTGACAGGGTGGGCGCTTCGTGGGCGAGAGATACCGGATTATTGGACGGTGGGGAGGAGATGGACGTCGAGGCGGTAATAAGGGTCTCGGCAGGGGACGCACGGGCGCGGTGCGGGAAGACATCCGGGGTGCACGGGCGGGGCGGGACGCAGGTATCGACATCCATATCAGAGTCGGTGGCAGAGCTCCAGGCAGCATCCCATTCGCGGCTGATGACGGACTCGGGGCCCAGGACCTCGACGTCATGCATGGCGGTATCGATGTGGACAGGGTCCTCCCTGGTGCCTGTACCGTCCGAGTGGAGATGGGGGTGCTCGTCCTCCCACACGGGCTCGGGCTTGACAGTGAGGTGATGCCAGACGTAGTGGGGGGAGTCTGGAGGCAATACGGCACTGATTGGCTCGTCCTTGACGGAGACGTAGTCTGACTGCGGGGAGCAGGAGAGATAGCCAGGGAGGACCTCGAGGGGGGTGCTGAGGACGTCGGGGTGATGCTCGTGCTTGAGTGGCAGGGCGCACGGGGTGGATGGGGCGGCTGTGAAGATGATAGGGTCGAGGGGTCGAGGGTGCTCCTCCTTCAAGGGGACACTGCCTCTGCGGAGACCGACCATGGAATTGTGGTAGTCTTCGTCCTCGTCTTCGGAATCTGGAGGGGGCGAGGCGGCGGAGAAAGGAAGGGAGGTGGAGCGGTCTCGGTGGTCAGGCGGGGGGTTGGAGAGGGCGGTGCGGAAGGAGGCGAGGGCGGTGCGGTAGGGGGCGAATGGGTCTGAGGGGGCGGACGGGGACGCCAGGGCGGTGGTGGGGGTGGAGCAGGAGGGGGAGGGTATCGAGGGAGACAGGATAGGGTATGGGGGGAGCTGGTGTGAGGCAGACGCGGAGTGTGAGTCGGCGGGCTGTGAGACGGGAGGGTCAGCGGGCTCGACGGGGTCGAGGGAGTCGACGTCGGAGAGGTCGTCGTCGTCGTCGTCAGAGACGGACGGGGACGGGGACGGGGACGGGTCTCTGCGCTTGACGGTGAGGGTGACGCGGAGACCCGCGGTGGCGGGGGCGGCGGGCGGTGGGCGGTGGCGGGCGTCGGGCTGTGGGCGGTGGCGGGTGGCCATCGCGGGGCCGAGGTGGGTGTTGGGGCGCTTGCGCTTGGTGCCCTTGGCGGGGTGGAGGATGCGGTCGAGATCGAGGCCGGCGGCGCGGAAGGGACATTGTGCGCCGGCGGCGTCGCTGAGATACCAGACGGTGGTGCCCCTGCGGAAGCTGGTGAGAGAGCGGGTGGGGTCCTTGAGGGCGGACGTGCCGCCGGAGCGGGAATGGAGGGCGGGGGCGAGTGCGTCGTCGGCGGCGGTGCCTGTGAGGGGGAGGGAGCGGAGGAGGGGCTGGGCACGGTCGCGGTGGACGCGGGCGAGGTGGGTGCGGATGAAGGTGGTGATCGCCTGGGACGCGGCGGACGGGCTGCGGGGGGTGAGCACGGTGAGCACGGTGAGCAGGAGCAGGACGCACGTCTGGCAGAGGAGGCCGTAGTCGAGGGTGAGGTGGGAGAGGTCCTTTATGGTGAGGGCGCGGTTGTGGACGGCGAGGAGGGCGCGTCCGATGGCGAGACAGGTCTTGTTCGCGGCGTCGTCGGGGTGGAGGACGACGTCGGGCGGGGGGAAGGCGGGCTGGGGAACGGGTCTACGGCGGTGCGGGGGCGGGGAGGGGGACGGGCGGAGACGGCGGGGGAGGAGGATCTGGGAGCTGGTGCGGAGACGAGTGTGGTAGTCGGGCATGGCATGGGGAGGGAGAGGGAAAGTCGGCGTCACCCGTCCAGAGTCGAGAGTCAAAGGGGTAGCCCAACTCAGGCGAACTCCGATCGATCTCAGATCCAGATGCACCGCACCTTAGTCACACCATGCACGTCACCACCTCCCTCCCCGGCGTGCGCGCCCTCCTCTTCGACGTCTTCGGCACTGTCGTCGACTGGCACGCCGCCATCGTCGCCCACCTCCGCGTCGCTGCCCGCGGCACCGTCTTCCACAACGAGGGTGAGTCCCCGCCGTCGTCCGTGTCCCCGCTCATGCCCCGCAGACTGGGCGGCCTTTGCCGCAGACTGGCGCGCTGGCTATATCCGCACAACGTAGGAGCTCTCCTATCCGTGTCTTCCATTTCTAACCCCCCGCAGCCTCCACGTCGCCCGCGGCGGCGCCGGCCCCGCCACCGTCGACGAGATGCACCGTCAGGTGAGACACATCCATAGCAATTCTGAGTCTGACTCCCCGCAGCTGCTGGACGAGCTCCTCGACTCCCCCCGCTGGAGCATGCTCGCCCCCCTCTGGGGCGACCCCGTCCGCCGCGACCTCGTCCTCGCCTGGCATCGTCTCCACGGTACGCCGTCCCTTTCCCCCCCTCCCCGCACTCACCTCCGCCAGGCTGGCCCGACGCCACCCCCGGCCTCTACGCCCTCAAGTCCCTCTCCATCATCGGCACCCTCAGCAACGGCAACGTCCGCCTCCTCGTCGACATGGTGCGCACTCCCACCCTCCCTGACCACGCTCACACGTCCCGCAGGCCAAATACGCAGATCTCCCCTGGGACGTCGTCTTCTCCAGCGAGCTCTTCGCTTCCTACAAGCCCAACCCCAAGATATACCTCGGCGCCGTCCGCGCCCTTGCTCTCGAGCCCCACCAGGTCGCCCTCGTCGCCTCCCACATCCACGACTGCGCCGCAGCCAAGGCCTGCGGTCTCAAGGCCGTCTATGTACGCCGCCCGACGGAGGACAGGGGTGCCGTCGTGGACGAGAGCATTCCTGATGTCATCGTCGATGACTTCCACCAGCTCGCCCGCCTCATGCGCGACCGCCCCCAGGACCCCGAGCTGTACGCCAAGCTGTAAAGCATCTACAATGCTATATATACTGCTCGTTACACGCCCCCTCTGTAAATTTACACTGCGTCATATACACTGCGTCATTGTTCGTTGCACGCCCTCAGAACGCAACCCCCTGCACGAGCCCGTCCAGCTCCCTCTGCCAATTCCTGTGCGCGCTCACCTCCATCTTAAACCGCGACAGGAACGACTCGGAGTCGTCCCCCTTCACGAGCCGCTCCGCCTCCCTCTCCAGCGTCGTCACCACCCCGTAGCTGTCCACGACCTTCCCCAGGTCCCCCTCGTCCCCCTTGGACGCAAACCTCACCCCCGGCAACTCCACCGCCCTCTGCAGGAACCCCACCCCTAGAATTCATCGTCAGTCAACCCACCCAACCCTGGTCGCCGCCACGCACCTTCGCCAACCGCCCCAATCGCCTTCAGGTGCCCAAACGCCTCCCGCACCCAGTGCACCGCCCGCCCGTTCTTCGCGAGCCTCTCTGCGTGCGCCTTCCCCGACGGCACGATCACCGCGTCGAACAGCGTCGACCGCTGCCCCTCGAAGTGGTGGTCCGCCGCAAGCTCCGTGTCGTGCCGCGCGGTCTGCCCCGCCCCGTACACCGTCCCCCGCCGCGGCCCGATCAGCCACGCCGTCGCCCCCGCCTTCTTGATCGCCGTCCGCAGCTCCTCCACCTCCGCCACGTTCACCCCGTCCGCGATCAGGATCGCGATCCGCCGCGTCTTCATCGTCGCCTCCTTCGGCGCAAACTCGCCCTGCGAGAGCCCCTTACTTCTCCGCTCGTGGTTCTTCTGCGCGGCCTTCTCCGGCACAGGTTCCCCGCCGACGTTCAGCGCGACCTGCTGCGCGAGTTCGTGGTCGATCTTGCTCAGCCGCGCCGACATGTTCTCGTACACCTTCGGGTCGTCGCAGTGCGACAGTTCGAACGAGAACGCACTCACGAGGTGCGCCCTTTCGTGCTTAGCGAGCGAGTTGTAGAACAGCTGCGCCTGGCTGAAATGCTCCTGGAACTTGTCGCTGCGGGTGCGCTCCTTGACCCCTTCGATGTGCTCCTGGAACCTGCATAATCCGTGTCACCGTGGCTCACATAGCTACCGCTGCAGTACATACTCTTTGTAGGCGCCCCCCGCCTTGGGACGTTCTTTGTCGGTATCCTCCGCCTCGGGACGTATAACGTCGAATCTATTCGGGTGGTAGTTCACCTGCGACTTGACCACGGTGTGGCGCCCTTTCCCATCTCGGTTGAAGTTCATCACGGGGCACACCGGCCGGTTGATCGGGAGCTCCTCCCAATTGATCCCGAGCCGCGAGATCTGCGTGTCGAAGTACGAAAAGTTCCTCGTCTGCAGCAACGGGTCGTTCGAGAATCCTATCCCGGGCACCACATGGCTTGTGCAGAACGCCACCTGCAAACCCGTTACAGACGCACGCCCAGCCACCGCCGCCACTCACCTGTTCCACTTCTGGGAAGAATTCATCCACCGTGCGGTTGAGAACGAGCTCGCCGACCTCCTGGAGAGGCACCTGATCCTCGGGCCATATCTTGGTGGCGTCCAGGATACTGCACCCTCGTGAGCACTCCTTACCGCATACGGGCAATACAGACCCACTCGAAATCGAAGCTGTGTTCCCGGTGCCCCTCCAGAATTTGCACGGCCAGCTTCCACTTCGGAAAGGCGCCGTTTTCAATCGCCTCTTGCAAATCTTTTCTGTGGAAATCTGCCCCGAACACCTGAGCCCTGAGCGTTCCTTCCCAGACGGGCACACTCACCGGGATCCTGGCCCGATATTTTCAGCGCCTCGTCCCACGTCAAGCTATGGACGCCGAGCTCAGGAAGCCAGTGGAATTTGACAAACACGCGTCTGCCCTCTGCGTTGAGAAGCGTGAATGTGTTCACGCCAAACCCTTGCATCATTCTGAAGCTCCGGGGGATGCCCCGGTCAGACATGATCCAGCACAGCATGTGCGTTGTCTGGCTTTGCAAGTATGCGAAATCCCAGAAATTGTTGTGCTGGTGACGCAGATGTTAGATGTACCCATGCGCTCCATGCTGTGCTTACCGCCGTCTGTCCTTGCGGAACCTGCGAGCCAGAAATAAGCAACGGCCGAGTGCGACATGAGAATAACCTGCCTCATTGTGTGGCTCCGGCTTCACAGCATGTACGAAATCAGGGAACTGCACCCCATCTTGTATGAAGAACACTGGGATATTATTCCTGTGGACATGTGAGGTGCGGTAACAGCAATATGGCATCGTGCTGACCCAACCAGGTCCCAATTGCCTTCGTCAGTGTAAAACTTGACGGCAAAGCCGCGCACGTCGCGCACTAGTACCGGGAAGCAGTGGCGTCAGGTCGCACCACGCGCAAGCGCACCGCGTCTTACCGGTATCCGCGCTCCCACGGCTCCCCTGCACAGTTGAGAAGCGCACAAACACGGGCGTCGTCCTCGCCGGGTCCGTCAACACCCTCGCGCTGGTGTACTTGGCCAGCCTGTCGTCGTACACCTTGAAGTACCCATGCGCCCCCGTGCCCCGCGCGTGCACCACCCGCTCGGGGATACGCTCGTGGTCGAAACGGTGGATCTTCTCGCGGCCGACCTGGTCCTCGAGCAGCGCCGGTCCAGTCTGCCAGAGGTCCAACTGCATCACGCGGAGCCTGTGCGCAAGGTGAGCGCGTGTGGCGTGCGGCGCAATAAAACGCATACACACCAGTTTTCGGGATCCGCAATTTTCGTCCCGTGGTCGGTGCGCATCCGCTCCTTCGCGTCGGCGCTGTCCGGCGGGTAGCGCGTGTTGTGGCGCAGGTCTGCGATCTTCGCGGTTTCTCCAGCCAGAGCTGACATGGTGGTGGTGGTGGATGGTGTGTATGTGTAGGGATTGGGAAGACGATCTCGCGACGGGGACGTTACATATACGCTCTACAGCAGAATAGATCAACCATTTTGTCGTCATAATGTCTCGAGCCTTTCGAGACATTATGACGACGGTTGATCTATTCTGCTCCGGCATGTCGAGGCTTGAGGTTGAAGTCGTCATCATGCGATGACAGATTCTGGTTAAAAAAAGGCGTCCTATTTAGCCAGACTCTATCGTCGCGGTTATGATTCCAACTTCAAGCCTCGACAAGTAGTCCTCGGATGCCTCGGTTTTCCACAGAAACCGTGCACGGAGTAAATTATTGGTCCATGCGTTGGTGTGGATCCAGCTGGGCTTTTGCAGCGTGGCCGTCTTCTACTAATAAATACCTGACGCCTTATATGACTGCCACCAGTTTCCAGTGGCACATACCCCAACGCGTCCTACCTCTTTCAACTACAGCCTGCAAACAAGCATGGAGAACTTTAGAAGTACTGCAGTAGCATTCTGGATGAGCGGTTCCGCCCCTCGATGAAGACTGCTGGGAAGTGCAAGCTGCCACAAGAGTTAATGGACATTGTGAATTATTAGGAACCCGTGAACTTGTGTTGCAGGGAAGAGCGCGACGTCCTATGCATGTGCTCATTGGTTTGCCGTTCATGGCTTCCCATATGGCAACGTCGCCTCCTTCACTCCGTAACTTCTACTCCTCACAGGTGTTGCTTAACCCGTAAAGGCCGACGTTTATCTCACAGCAGACGATTGTATCAAGTTTTACTCAAATTTCCTCACCTTGTCAAGTACATTCGAGAGCTGCAGTTAACTACCTGCTTAGGCCTCTATCACTTGGGGAGTTGTCGTTGTTGCATGTCAAGACTTTGCGCATAGCCTTAGTGGCCGCTGAGGCAGTGGATGTTATCAACGGCCTGCTCCGCGCCATCGGCAGCTCCCTCAAGCATCTCGAGCTTCACTACCTGCCAGATAGGCCTGTGGGTAAGTGACCGCCTATGCGGACTCAATCTGGCGTTCAATGTCAAATTCCTAGAATTGAAGACCTTTAGTTGGTGTTACACCGGGCACAAGGCCTCATTAATAACCTGGCTGCTACCCTCCCTATCTGATATCGACACTTCCCACGGATTAGAACATATCAAACTCAGGTTGACCATGTGCATGCGCGACGGTTCCTTTGAGCCAGCGGCTTGGCAGCCAGTTGACCGTGTTCTTGCGGTCGATCGTTTCAAGTTTCTGCAGAAGCTGGAGTTCGATGTTGGTATTGAGGAGAAGGGGGGGGGGTGCGGCTAGAAGCACACCCGGAATTAGCCAGGCTGCAGACAACTAAACTGGTTGCTGCATTACCCTTATTAGCGGGGCGTTTCGGTGGCAGTGTTGTAGTGTCGGGGGAACATAATATCTGAAATCCTAATTTCGATAGGCCTGTACAGACTTTGCTTGCGATGCTATGCAGGGACTGAGAATCAAATTTGCAACTGAGATATTGAGTGAGAAATCTGCTTTTACTGATGACGACGAACTGCAGTTGGCTGAGTACACCACAAGTCGGCTTCATAAGACCGGCCAGGACAGCCCAGGAAGTATATTACCCAACTCCCACACGATACGGTCAAGAAAAATAATTAGAACAAGGTTTATCGAGCCTTCACATCCGGGAAGACTTCTTCTCCGTCATCCGGTACTCCTTGGCCTTGTGAGCATCAGACTTCGTCACTCACGGTGTCTGCTTCTGCTGCACACGCGCAACGGCACGGAGCCCTATGAACGCCGTAAACGGCGAACACTCCCCAGATACCCCCTCCCCTTCGGCGTTCCTTATGCTCGTTGTTGGAGTCAGGATGGATAAGCATAGAACGCAGGGCCACGGCTGGTAACCCGCGACCCAGACTAATATCTGCATAAGTTGTCTCGGCCAAAGTTGACCGAGCTGGTATATCTAGTAGACACGTAGTTAGTGGTACCTCAGTGAAGTATCTATTCACTGAGGTACGCATCATTCATTGAATATCGTCGAGTACGACGCTCACTCCTGTGTAGCTCTCACTACACAGGTATAGTAATATATACACGCTCAGTGAAGTATCTATTCACTGAGCTCTCACTACACAGCTACTGCGCAATAACCCTAACACTCGTTGGGTCGACAATATCACCTTTTACAAGACTCATCCATGAAGGCCTAAATCTGAACGTAGCCTGGAAGAAAGGGAGAAGAGGAAGAGAGCCTTAGAAGCATCGGAGGCCGTCACGGTTTCTGGTCACGGCTAGAATACGTAAAGCTGTGTGGTGGCGTCTGTAGAGAACAGTGACTAAATGACAGCACAGACTTGCCTGCCCTGGGCCTGTGATAAGTATCGCACGCATGGGACATGGTAACGGGATAGCGAGCAACATTGGTAGCTTACGCGCATCGCTCCTTTGTTCCCTTCCACTGCTTTCATTTTGTTCTAGCAAATGATGTGAGTTTGTTGTGGGACTGTAGGAGTCGATTAAGTATAGTTGTGGTGTACCACGGTGGGGTCTGGCTTGAGATGATGAAAATAACACAGACTTATCGTAGCGCGCCAGATATCTGGGTCCAGCTGCTGAAAAGGGTTTCATCAATAATCGGCGGACTCCTAAAATCCCCGGATCACATCATTTGCTAGAAAAGGAATGCAAGTCGTGAAAGTGTACTTTTGGCAGGGAATGTGAAAAGTAAGTTACCGCAATACCTAGTCACTATCCTGTCACCATGTCCGATGCACGCAAGACGATCCTTGTTACAGGTGCAACAGGCAGGCAAGGCCGCGCTGTCATTTCATCACTCCTCTCTACAGATGCCGCTGCACAACGTTACCGGATTCTAGCCGTGACTAGAAACACCTCTTCCGACGCTTCTAAGGCTCTCTTGGAGTCCCTTTCTTCCAGGCTAGGTTCAGGTTCAGGGCTGAGTCTGGTAAAAGGTGATCTCGACGACCCAACGAGCATAGGGAAAATATTCGAAGAGGCGGAAGGCACTATCTGGGGAGTATTTGCTGTCCTTGGGTTCCCAGGGCTCGGTGCCAATGCGGATGGGGAGGAGAAACAGGGCATCGTGAGTGGTTACAAATGCACAAGAATGATGATTTCGTTTACTTCTTATAAGCTGCTTGCAAATCTTTCACTTGAGTTCGGCGTGTCCCACTTTATCTTCTCCAGCGTCGAGCGTGGAGGAGAAGTGTTTGATGACCATCTAACCCTTGATCGTGGTGCAAAAGTGAATATAGAACGGCACATGAAATCCTTGGGTACGAAAGGGTTGAAGTGGACGTGAGTCTATCACTACAGTTCCTGATTTATACAGCTTCCAGCCTCCTCTCCGTGTTGATTTAGCATGGCACAGTGTCCTAAGACCCGGATTCTTCATGGAGAACTTCGATGGAACTATTGGAAGGACACTCCCCCGCTACACCTGAACCTGAGGAAGAGAAGAGGAAGAGAGCCTTAGAAGCATCGGAGGCGTGTTTCTGGTCACGGCCAGCGGTAACATTGCGGTGGAGACTGATGACTTATCGTAGCGCGCCAGATATCTGGGTCCAACTGCTACCTACAGCGTACGCATCCGGCGCTACTAACTTGGCAGCTCCTGCAGTGCCAGCATGAAGGAGTGCAGGGGCCGCTACCACAAGAGCTGATTTGTGCCATTATGGATAGTCTCCAGAGACCCGCATTCCAGTTTAGTGGCCCGCAAGGAGCCTACGATCATGATGCTATGTGCGCATGCTCACTGGATTCATGGCTTCCGCCTCTTTCACTCCATAACAATCATTCCTTGGCACTGTTGCGGAATCCATCCAGCACTCGACTCGCTCGTGTTTTACGCAACTCTCATTATCTAGCCGGGTACATCGAGAGCTGGAGTTATGGGACACTTGTTATGTCTGTTACAAAACTTGCGTCCAGGCTGATGAAATTCGCTTCCCCTGGTGTTAAGCAAGCTCGGAAACCTGCTGAAACTCGAATTCTTTGACCTGCATTGGAATTCACGATTACAGTAGATCTCAGACAATCGCTTCGCTGGGTACTTCAGCTGCCCTCGATTACCATGCTCAAAATACATGGTGGCCACTTTGGGAGTTTGGACGACTTTTCCAATTCATCCGTCCTCTGACTTCAGAGAAGGTCAAAAAAATTTCGAAGTCAATTTTATTTCAAACTGCAGATGCTGCATTTCAGGATTTTGGTGTTCGACAATGAAGCTTGAAGGTGGCTTTCTGGATAGCAAACAGTTTGACTGGGTGTGTATGAGCATAGTTGCAGCGTTTCCATTATTAGTCGAGCGAGGCGTTTCAGTGGAATTCAAGCCAATCGATGATGATGGTTTCGTTCATCATTCTCTCGATATTCGTACACATCTGAAACATATATTGGGTGAGAACTGTCTGTAACACCACAATATTGTATGACTCCTGCCCCTACCCCATATTCTATGAGAAAAATAGAGACATAGAGGGAGTTGTTGGGTACGTGAGGAGGGCGCCCAGATCCGTTCAGAAATCAGACTTGGGGCGATGAACGTCGATGCAGATGACCCCACTTTCGCCTTATTGCCACCGAGATAGTCTAAGAAGTATATTACCCAACACCTACACGATATGATACGACAAGGTCAAGACAAATAATTAGAACATGGATTATCGAGCCCTTCATAGCTCCTCATCCGTAAAGACTTCCTCGCCACGTTTGCGACGCGCCATCCGGTCCTTCTTGGCCTTGCGAGCATCCGCGGCAGTCATCTTCTTCTTCTTCTTGATGTCGATCTTGTTCCCCATCGCATCATACTGAACCTCCTCTTCACCATCCTTCTTGTCTATGCGCGGTCCCGAACCTTGCCCTTCGACCCAGTTGTGACCAGATGCCTCGAGGTGACCGTCGCGCATCGCCCACACTCTGAAATATCAAGGGTGAGATTTGATACTACTAATTCACTAGAGGTACATACTCTTTGCACAACGACTCCGAGAAGTCTCTGTTGTGGGTGATCACAAGGACACCACCTTGGAACTCCTTCAAAGCCTCAATCAAAGCAGCCAGCGATTCACGGTCGAGATAGTCTGTGATATACCAACAATTAGTAGGATGTTTGAGGTAACCGGCTTAATATAGACACACTAGTGGGTTCGTCCATGCACACGATGTGGGGACGACGCCATGTTGCAGCTCCGAGGACAATCTTGACTTTCTGTCCACCAGATAGACCTCGCATGGTATTGTGCGACACAAACTCAGGCTCAAGGCCAAAGTCAGCGAAGTGCTTCTCAATCTCACGACGAACAAGCGGGCGCAGGAGACCAAGGCGCTGAGCCTCGCGGGTATCAACCTCAATGACTTTCTGTGGGACAATGAGCAACGTCGAAACAACTAACGAGCATAACTGCGTACCTTCTCGAAGCCACGCTTGATAAGGTCATCACGGGGTAGCCAGATGTTCTCCGAGGAGCTCAGGCCCTTCAGCGAAACTTCGTATTCGTACGATTGTTTGAGTTTCTTGCGTGAGATGATTTCGTCAATGAGACGTTTCTGGCCCTCAATGACAATGAGTGCGCCATCTTTCATCTTTTGCTGTTCCTCCTCGGTGATGATGCGGTTGGCCTTGGTCATCTCCTCAAGATCCTCACCAGTCTGGTAACGCCATAACATATACTCAAGAGGTGTTTTGTCGAGGTGGTGATCAATGTGGTGGAAGGCGTGTTGCGCAATGTAACCAATGACGAGGTTAGGATGTTTCCAGGTTTCACCACCCTTGTTAGGCTCCATGTCCCCGATGAGGAGCTTGACAAGAGTAGACTTGCCTGAACCGTTGGGTCCCAGAACAGCGACACGTGACGAGAGTGACACTTGGAGGGTAATGTCGTATAGCTGCTGGACAGGTTGTGTGGGATATTGGAAGCCAACCTTGCGCATCTTGAGCAAACTCTTCTCTTTAGTCTTGACACCTTCCAGAAGGGGAGGGTCAGGCAGCTTGAACTTGTAGTCTTCGGCGGCTTCGAGGGTGTAGTAGGACTTGGCTTCAGGTACGACCTTGACAAACGCCTCGAGGTTGCCTCGGTAGCGCCTAACTTTGAAGCGGTTCAAATGAAGGACATCGGTAATTGTGTTGTTCAAGAATGACGAATCGTGAGAGACAATGACTACGCGAATTATCAAGTCGTGCATGCAAACGGCAGAATATCAGCTTACTTGAAGTGCAAGTTGTTAGGCTAGTCAAGTAGTTCTCCAGCCAAGCAACGTTAACGACGTCCAGCTGGAAACAACACGTCAACTGCACAGTACTCGGAAAGAAGCGAATGGATGCATACATGGTTAGTTGGCTCATCGAGTAGCAGGATGTCAGCCTTGAACAACATAGCTCTGGCAAGCGCGAGCTTCATCTTCCAACCACCAGACAGTGAACCAATGCCATGGTGTTGCCTCTCCTCGCTGAAGCCAACCGAAGTAAGGGTTTCACGGATTTCAGACTCTTCCGCCAAGATGCGCTTGTCCATAAGAATAAATTGAAGGACAGAAGTATCTGCCTCGCTTCCGTCGATGTCGTGCTCGACATAGAAAGTGCGAACCTCATCAGGCGATGGGAAACCCTCGACCTGGCCATTGGTGATGGCACGCATGAGAGTTGACTTGCCGGTACCATTCTTACCACAGAGTCCGTATCGGTGACCACGCTTCAGACGCAGAGTGGCCGTGTTGAGTAGGATCTTAGCACCATATGCCAGAGAAAACGTGCAATTGCACAGGTCTTCTCCCTCTTCCTCGTCTTCTTCTACGCCGCCATCATCGTCGCCCTCGGTCGCGGACTTGAGCAACCAGTCATTCACGATGCCCTTGGGCTCGGGCTGTGTAGCAATGAGGGTGACATATGGCACGAGGGTATCCCATTCGGGGGTATCGAAGTTCTTAGCGAGGACGAGGGCGGCGGCCAACTTGGAGACGTAAATAGTTTCCGGTGCATTAGGTGAGGGAGCAGATCCGCCCGCTTTCTTATACACGGCGGTAAGCGAGTTGCTGAGAGTTGCAGGCTCGACAACCTTAGGAGGCGGGACATCAGAACCGTCGCTGGACTCGGGGATCTTGCCAACTTGGCGGAGAGTAGCGATGGCCTTGCCAACGACGCTACGCGCTTCGGGATCACCGATAGTGTTCTCAATCTTGATGAGTCCGGGGAGGAGCTTGGGGATGAAGGGACGGACGGTCTCTTCAGAGTCAACAAGCTTAGCCATATTGTCGGTAATACTATGGTTGGGAGATGAGACAATATAGGCATAACGGAATTAACCTTACTCACACGGCGACCTTGCGCTTCGTTGCCGTTAACTTTTCTGTGAGACCACGAGCCAACAGAGGCACCATTAGAGATAGGGTGGGGGCATCTACTTCTGAAACGAATGTAGTAGCCGAGAGGAGTTGGATAGTGCTGGGCACCTCCTCTACGGGATTAATTAGGGCGGAAATTAGTGCAGGAATGAAACGTTCAATGTCCTTGTTGGAGACCAGGGCAGTGGCCTTTGTGAGAGAGTCACGAGCGGCTTTCTTGACCTCGGCCTTTGTGTCCCAAATGACGTCTGCTAGGACAGGTACGATGTCTGGCATGGCACGTGCCGTCTGGGCGGGTGCGGACTTGATCAACTGGTTGAGGACTTCAAGGGCACCTGTCTTGACTTGCCACTTGCCGGCGGTCTTGATCTGAAGGAGAAGGGGAGGGAGTACGAGTGCGGCAGCCCATGGGCTCTGTGCCTTGACAACGTCGCGCACAGCTCCGATGGCGACGGTGCGGACGGCGGGGGTCTTGTCCGCGAATGTGTCGAGAAGGGCACTCAGGAGACCAGACTCGACGAAAACGGTCTCGAGGGCGATGGAGGAAGGGCCCTTTGCGAGAGTCCTGATGGTCGACCCAGCGCCCTCACGGGCGGCTGGCGATTTTTTGTCAGCGAGGGCCTTGAGCAAGGCTTCCGCAAGGCCGAGGTTGGCGAGGGCCTGAGGACCATCTTTTTCGGCAAGAGCGACGAGTGCCTGTGTGGCAACATCGCGAGTGGCCTTATCGGCAACGAATAGCTGGGTGGCGTCGAAGTCATTTTGGGGGGCGACGGGAGCGTCGTCGCCGTTGGCGGCATTGGCAGCTTTGAGCATTACGGGGTCGACAGGGGCTGGGGCAGAGGCAGTAGCGGCTGGGGACATGATTGCTAGGGTTTCTCTGGGAAAGATGAGCCTTCATCATTAATGATAGAGGTGCGATAAGGCTGCCTACCTATAAATTGTAGACGTAGGGGGGACAGAGGCAGAACCAACGAGGACTATATAAGAATCGAAAGGTTTGCGGGGTAAAGGACTCTATGCGTCTAGGCGGATTATAGGAAGGAGATGGTGGTTGAAAGGAGAAGAAGGCGGGGAAATCTGGGACCCTTTTTACATAGGGTGGACCCCGGGAACTGCCGACCGCACCGTTCCAGCGTACAGCTTCGAAGTGAGATCGGCCAGGTCGAACCGGAGCGTCTACATCGGCGCAAGTCACGCATCGTCACCTACGACCCACGCCGGCACCACGTATGGCTGATAGTGTTTCGCTCACCCAGAAATGGTTGCGTCTGAATATTCAGCCTTACTCGCACAAAGATTTTGTCTACAGCCATGTCGACGCCGTGCTGGCGAGCTACCAGACTCTCCGGCCGAAGACAGACGTGTACAGTATGCCTCACGCTCCTTGCACCAGCATTGTCTCTATTCTGACACGACGCTTAAGCATTCGACGACGGCAGGTCGCAGCTCCTCCTGTGTGTGCATGGCTTGCTTCCTATCCAGTATCGTCGCGCCTCGTACAATATCCCCGTTGCCGTGTGGCTCACCCACCAGTATCCCACCGAGCCCCCGCTCGTGTATGTCGTTCCGACGAGTGACATGCTAGTCAAGGCAGCCAAATTCGTCGACGTCAGCGGGCGCTGCGAGCCAGCTTACATCCATGCCTGGCAGAAGAAGAGCGAGGTGACCGCCTTCTTTCCCATCTGCAACACAGCTGACTCGCCGTGCACAGGGATGCAATCTCCAAGCGTTGATGGAGGTCTTGACAGAGCAGTTCTCTCGCGACCCCCCAGTATATGCAAAGCCTCAGACCCCGTCGCCCTCGCGCCACACTCCGTCACCTGCGAACGCAGACTACTCAAGCAGGCCACCCCCACATCCACCCGGACCCTCGTCACCCGGTCGACGACCCACGCCGCCTCCCAGACCCATCCCAGTCTCCGACCCTACGTTCCCCCCTCAAACCCGATCACCCCCACTTGCTGCGCCACACTATTCTCATGCCCCACAAAATGCAAAGTGTCATTTCCTCACCTCCTCCTGCAGACACCCTCTTACATGTTGATATAGGTCTACCACCCGCCTCGGTCCGCAACTCCTTCTGCCGCCTCACCAGCACCTCCCATTTATTCCACTCCACCCCCACACGCGCCGTCGCCCTCACATGGTCACATACGTAGTGCCTCCGCGACACATTACTCTCCTCTATCTTCACAAGGACCGTCTCATCGTTATTCTCACCCCGAGCCCATCCCGCCCCAGCCGTGGTCTGTACCCCTAGGTCGTATCCCAATGCAGTCCACAATGCCACCTCCGCCACCTCCGCCGCCGCCCAGCATCCAGCAACCGTCCATACCAGCACACATCCCCTTACCTGGACGATACCCCCCGCCATCCGCCCACTCTAGTATGCCACCTGTTCCCCCTCCCGCACGTAACTACCTCGATGAAGACGTCGAAGACACGCCGCCCGTACATCCCCCACCTTCCACTGCTCCTCCACGGCCACCCAACCCGGAAGTCCTCCGCCTGCATGCACAGGTACACGCCAAATTCACCTCGGAGTTTACAGCACTCGAGCGGGCGCTGGCGACCGATATGCAGCGCCTACAGACTGCGCAGGCAGACCTCCTCGCTGGTGAGCCTGCCATACGCGACGAGATGGCTCGCCTGGAAGCGGTGCGAGATGTTTGTTGCGTCGTCGGTGACAGATTACGCGCTACCGTCAACAGCGTCGAGGTGAACTTGCATGAGCTCCGGCGAAAAGGTGACCCTGAGGTGGACGAGCTCATTTGCTCGACCACGATAGTGTATAACCAGTATGCATTCGCCTTGACCCCAAATTACCCATCCTAACCACCCGCATTTTAGGCTTATCAATCTAACAGCTGAAGACAATGCGATTGAGGATACAATTTACCACCTTCATCGCGCCCTTAACGCTGGACGAATAGATTTAGATAAATTCTTACGGGTGCGTGGTTTCCGTGAGAGGATTGTGACACTCAATAACCAGGCTACCTTAGACAACACGAGCATTAGCGGAAGAGCAGTTTATGAAACGTGCATTGGCGGAAAAAGTCGTTTCCTCGATTCCAATGGGTGCCTGGAGTTAACGCGGACAGTTTTATTTCGTATCCCGTTTTACAGTGTGCTACTACAGCGCCTACAATTACACTACTAATGGTTGTAAACAAGAAAGTCGGAAACCACGTTTGAAAAACGTCCTTCCTCCTAGATAGTGCTCACTGCGACTTGATGTTGTTCCTGTGTGCACCACCGACCCATCGCCATACACGACCTTCGTCTCCACCTATGAGCTCCTCGACGCTCGCTCGCACGTTTGTATTACCTTCTACGATCTTCTCTACTTTGTCCCACAACCGGCGTCTGGCAGGGATAGAGTGCTCGTCCTGCAGAATCACATCGCGGAGGTGCAATGACGACAAGTAGATATGTGGCGTCGAGACGGGGTCTGTGTGATGGGCAAGCTCCTGGTTCCGCAGTCTGTCGAGCGCGACCTGGACAAGGTCTCCCACTCTACGAGACTCCATCTGTCGTGCCGCGATCTTTCCCTTTGTCCAATATGCCGAGATGATCAGAAGCAAGGAAGCTGTAGCCCAAGTGAGAAGGTAGATTAAACACTTATGGCTTGGGCTCACCGAAGACATAGCCTTTCCATTCGTTCCACGTGTTTCTCGCTACAACTCGGATCTTGCATGGAAGATCCAAGTGAATGCGAACAGCAGCAATATATGTGGCACCACTAGTAAAAGCGTGAATATTGACATACGCCCAAATGGAAATGAAGTCGAGCCTACCTTGAATCCTGGTCCATAAGGACATATCCGAATCGCTGTAAGTCAGCTATAGCCTGATCAAACAGGCCTTCAAACTCGTCTGCTTTAACCAGATTTTTCTATGATACGACGATGCATCAGAGTTGACGAAGACGGAGGACACGGCAATATACCTGAATCACAGTGATCTTCTTCAAATGGTCATGAACTCGTTCTACTTGAAGGCCCAACTGCGCAGCCTCACCCCCGTCGCCGGCTGGCCTGGTCAGACCGACGCACACCCGGTGCCCTCGTGTTAAAGCCAAATAATTCTCAAGTGCAACCCCCAGTCGACCAATATTCCTCTTCCGCTCCTCATCCTCTACACAGCTGGGAGGAAATGCAACAGGCCCCAAACCGGGCATACCGTCAAAGAGCTGAGGCAGGAACGGGATCTTTGCCAGAGGATGTTGGCGCAACACAAACGACGGCTCGCATGTAACCATGTCGGGAGTGCAGTATGCATGAGCTGGGCATGGTGCGCACGCCATGGGTTCCGAAAGAGTCAGCAAGGGAAGAGGGGTGCATGTTACGTTGGAAGCCTGATGGTCATTGCCAGATTGGTTTGCCAAACGCTCCGTACACTCCTGAGCAGCGAGACGTGCTGCTTTTCGCTCCCCTAAAATGGCGTTTGTGTCTGTTCCAGGGTAACAATATCCAATCGTTGCTGATTGCACTTTGTACGAAGCAATGGCCGTAAGTAATGCTAATGTGATTGCACCCAAAGCAATGCGCGCCCAGGAAAAGACACCCTGAGATTGGCTAACGTTCCGTTGGCCAACAACTCGTTGTGAGCCACCATTGGCCAGTGCTTTTGATACTTCTGTGTTGAATTTGACATCCTCATCGAGTACCTCGTCGTCGCCGAATGACCTCTCTGCAGGGTCTACTGCATCTTCATACTCTTCTTCTAGTAGAGGGGATGAAGAGCGCATTTCCACCTCGCGACTCATGTGTCTCAATGCGAGTTTCAATGCACCATTGGTAGTCTCAGTGCCTTGAGCGGCGCGTAGGTTACGGCGCGGCAGCTTAGCTGCCACAGGTAGCTCGGGATCAAACGTATGAGATGTCGGTGGAGCAGCAAATGGAGAGGAGGAAGGGACCTGCGGAGGAGCAGAAAAGGACGTCCTCCCGCGACGAATTGGCCGGCGCACGGTAAGAGCTCCTCTGCCGCTTGGGGAAGGGCGTGCTGGCGAGGATGACTCGGCTCCAGACTGAAACACGTTGTTATCGGACCATCCGTCCACGTCCTCCTGCATTATAGTTTAAGGTAAAGCTGCATACGCACATACAGGATGATTTACCGTTTGTGACACTCTCCGCCCTTGGGGACCTGCCGCAGCAGCCTAAACGAGTCCATATCAGGATCGCAGAACGTATGCAAAAGTAACGGAACACTTACGCTCTTCCTTGGCCTGACCACCTTCTTAGCAGGCTTTTCCTCGGGTTCGCTTTCCTCCAGCAAGGCGGGCTCCACTGGCTCAACAATCCTAGACGAGGTCCTCGACAAAGAAGGTCCAGCGGAAGAACGCCGACGCTTTGGCTTCGTTACACAGTACATCAGGCCAAATGGCACAGATTTCCGCAGAATCGATATAACTCACAGGCTCGGGTTTTGTTGGTGAAGGCGTCTGGGAAGGGGGCCTGGAAAGCCTTCTGGAGGATCTCCTTGGTGGTGGCTGGGGTGGCGGTGCCGCATCCTGTTGTATACTCGCGTTATAACACATATGATTTCTAATCATGGGTGGGTGTACATCACTCATCGATTCGCCAGTTATCCCATCAACGATCCCATGCGAGCTGGCGACCGAACCCTCCCGCTTGAGCCGCTCTTTCTTTAACTGCTTTATGCGCGGCTTGATCTCGTCATTGAATGCTTGCACCAACTTCGATTTACTGTACGGGGTTGGATATTTGACAGCGTGGAGAGTTAAGATGGAGAGAAGATGCGGCACAGTAAGCGACATGGGATCGAATTCCGGCTCCAGATATTCCCCTCGATGGATCACTTCGGTCGAAGTAAGACGCGACATATAGGCGGGGGGTCGGAACGTGGTGGTAAGTGGCAACAAGCAAAGCTGGTCACGTGCAGCACGTGTCAAAGCAAGACCTCTGAATCACCATGCAAGAGTCTGCAAGATACGGTATACTTCGCGCTAGAGCTAGGTCGAGTCGACATGTGGTGTCCGAGGCTTTACACTCGTCGGCATGAAGTAATTTATCATTATCATCATAGCATGAGTCAATCCGGAGCCTAGCCCTATCGCGGATTGCTCCATCACGCTGGAACGACGCGGAAAATTTTCTTTGGGACTCCCTTGTACTTGTTCGCAAACCTTCCAATGATTACTGCGCGGTTCTGGCTGTCTTTGGTGTTCGCCGTCTGCACCAGTCTGGCATTGCCGGCGCTGGCACAGGATTTTGGTGACGAACCCGACTCGCTGGACAATGCAGTCTTCCCACTGATGCAGGACGCCGGCACTGCGAGTCTATTTCCCATGCCGGATTGCTATGGCTTCGTTCTGGAGGAGGCCACCATCGACCAGATGCAGCTGGCGATGACCCAGGGCCGCCTGACGTCCCAGCAGCTGGTCTTGTGTTACCTGCAGAGAATTCACCAGACGAACGTATATATCGAGTATGTGATAATTCCATATGCACGCACAGTTGTTCAGGATGCAGGCTAAACAATATTGGAAGCGTTCTCATGCAGCTCAACCCCGATGTGATGGAAATCGCCGCGAAGCTCGACGCTGAACGCCGGGATGGGAAGGTGCGCGGTCGTCTTCACGGTATCCCGTTCATGGTTAAGGACAACATTGCGACCGAGGACAAGATGGAGACTACCGCTGGCAGCTGGGCGCTGCTTGGCAACATCGTTCCGCGAGACGCGTTCGTCGTGGCTCGGCTGCGACAGGCTGGTGCAGTCCTGTTTGGCAAGGCGACGTTGAGTGAATGGGCTGATATGCGAAGCAACAACTATTCTGAGGGCTATTCTCCCAGGGGCGGACAGTGCAGGAGCCCCTATAACTTGACGGTCAATCCGGGAGGAAGCAGTTCCGGGAGCGCATCGGCTGTTGGAGCGAATGCCATGGCATTTACCCTGGGCACTGAGACGGACGGCAGTGGTGAGTGGGCCCCTGTCCAGAGCGAATCGTGCTGCAACTGTGCCGATATTGACGTCGTGGCGTAGTAATTAACCCTGCGGAGAGGAACGCCGTTGTGGGTATTAAACCTACCGTTGGGCTGACCTCACGAGCTGGGTGAGTCTCTGTGTGACCTTACATTGCAAGTCGCAGAGATCTGACGTCTGGAACAGTGTCATTCCAGAGAGCGAGCATCAGGACTCAGTTGGTATATTCGCTCGGACAGTACGGGATGCAACGTATGTGTTGGATGTTATATATGGCATAGATTCACGAGACAACTACACATCTGCTCAGCAAGGCAAAACCCCCAAGGGAGGATACGCTCAATTCCTAACTACCAAGGATGCCCTGAAGAACTCCACGTTTGGTCTGCCGTGGAAGAGCTTCTGGGCATTAGCGGATGCCGAGCAACAACAAAAGCTTGTTGAGCTTGTGAAGCTGATCGAGTCCGCCGGCGCGACCATCATCAACGGGACAGAGCTGCCTGATTTCCAAACGATCGTGAGCCCCAATGGTTGGAATTGGGACTTCGGAACCACTCGCGGATTTCCAAACGAGTCGGAGTTCACAGTTGTCAAAGTCGATTTCTACAACAACATTAGGACCTATCTGTCCGAGCTCAAGAACACCAACATCCGCTCGCTCGAGGACATCGTCCAGTACAACTTCGACAACGACGGCTCCGAAGGCGGCAACCCATGGCCCCTCGGCAACCCCGCTTTCTTCTCCGGCCAAGACAGCTTCCTCGCCTCGCTTGCCACCAAAGGCATAAGGGACGCGACGTACTTCCAAGCTCTCAGCTTCTGCCAGCGCTCGACGCGCGAGGGCGGCATCGACGCTGCGCTGCGCTACGATGGCAAGCAGCTCTCTGGCCTACTGGTGCCGCCGGACGTTGGGCAGACGTACCAGATCGCGGCGCAGGCTGGGTATCCGATGGTGACAGTCCCGGCCGGCACGCACAGCAACACGGGGATGCCGTTCGGGTTGGCGATCATGCAGACGGCGTTCGCGGAGGCGGAGCTCGTGCGATGGGCCAGCGCGATCGAGGACCTGCAAATGTCAACTCAGACGCCGCTGCGACGCACGCTACCTCGCTGGTTCGGCTACCAACAGCGGAACATCCCCATCAACAACCTGTGAGACACGCTGTGGACCTCGTGCACGCGGGGAGGAGTGCAGGTCAGTAACCAGTCGATTGTTAGTATAATAACCTCGGCGTAGGTCCCGATCTTATCAACAGGGTTGCTATTAACGTTAACCAAGGGTCATCACTTGGCCACTACCGGTGGTCATTGCTCGCGAAGCTATACTAGCGTAGCATAACTGGTAGTATACAAATATACAATTCTCTAAGCTTCGTTTTCATGAGAAATCTGGGCGCGAGAATCCGCGGGGGCCGAACCATTTCCCGGTCACAAAGTAATTAAAGTACACCCAAGGGAAAAAGTCCTGCAAAACTGATAAGAGAATGTTCAGATAAATCGGAAATCCATAATTACCCGTTTCAAGTAATAAAACGACCTGGGTCTAAAGTAAGCAACGCCGTACTACTTTGCAGCTGATTCAAACACACCTCCTGGGCTTCCCCTGGTCGATGCTCAACATATTATGGAATGTTTCCTTCGGTTTTGCGCCATATGTAAATTCAGCCAGCAATAGCTTGTTATACGAGGTGAGAAGCTTCCACATCATCTCAGCTCAGTGTCTGCAAATAAAACACTTTATGGAGGCACTCACAGGGCAACTAGTGTACCCATCATATGCCGCATTACTAATTTTTCCTGTGTCCATCAACCTGAACACATTTTCGGCGACAACAGGAGCCTGTGCCGTAATGGCAGCTGCGGTCTTGGACGTCGGCAGACTGGAACAATCGCCCAATGCAAATACGTTGCTATACTCGGGATTCTTGTGTTGCAAAGTAGACTCGTTCACATTTACCCAACCTGCCGCATCAGCAATGGGAGACTCTTTAATGAAATTTGGGGCCCCCATGGGAGGCGTGACATGCAAGAATGAGTAATCAGTCTCAACAGTCGAGCCATCAGCTTTCTTGAAAGTCGCGATACGACTAGCGGGTTCAATCGAGACAAGATTGTGCGAAAACTCCGCACGAATGTCTCGCTCAATGCGGATGGTATTGAGTATTTCCGCGTACTTTGGCACACTACAAGAAGGAAGGTAGGTATCAGATGAAAAGCATACAAATTGCAAAGTTTTCCTTTCACCGTACCTAAACATGGTCGGCATCCCATTCCAGAATTCAATTTTAATGTTGCCCCCCCTACCCGTTTGCCTAAAACGGTCCCAGGCCAGCCACATGATCTTTTGAGGGGCTGCGCTTCATTGTCATAGACGGTCGCTGATACTCAAGCAAACGCGCAAGTTACCTCCAGCACATTTCACGGGTCCAGCAGGTTGCGTAAAAATGGCCTTCCCGGTACGCATGGCCTCTATATCGTGCCATGTCTTATCGCAGGTATTGTATGAGTATATTGACGATACCCCAGACAAAGGATCGGCGAGTGCACCAGAAAGGCCGCCGGATATACTTTCCCAATTAATTTGTATCCCAGCAGCTACGACCAAAATATCATAGGAAATGGTGTCCCCTGAGGACGTGGTGACAGAGGAAGTTGATGGTGAAAAAGTGGCGACATTTTCTGGGCGAAGAGTAATGTGCGGAGGAACAAGAGAGGCCAGAGGGCGTCGTAGTGCCTTGGAACCCTTATCTTTCAACCCTCCGCCAACGAGCGTCCACCCGGGCTGTTGGTAACTTTATTGAAAACATTAACGCCACACAGAACGTGTTTACCTGATAATAGTGATACTATGTATCGGACACTTGAGTGAGGGTATCTTGAGCAATGGCAAAGGACAATAGCTCTCACGTATGCATTGTCCAAGATCATAATGTCTCCACCCTGCAAAGGCTTACCGCTTTTCTTGAACCTATTGAATATTTGATTTGCAACAGTCAAACCGCCGGTCCCTGCTGAAGATGTCACTGAAAGAACATTTGCCCACAACGTTCTGTGTCGAACCTCCACCAACCACGAGCACCTTAGCTTTCGGCATATTGGCCGCCTCTGTGCTCGCAAACCTTGTCCATACTGCAGTCGCACGGCGAGGAGCGACAGTAACCGGCAGCCGGCTGAGAACTGTCATGGCAATTTTGAAAGGTGGGTGTTGATTTCTGTGTGACTTCATTTATGTAAGTACCTAGGTTCCGGCGATATCCGAGCCACAGGGCTTATATACAAGTAACCAACTTCTTGAGCTGGCATCATGTCCTCTCTCTCGGTTCCCTCACGCGTAGCTCCAGGTTCTCGCGCAAGGTCCGCTGGACGGCCCAGTCGTGAAGAGAATAGCGATAGGGCTCGGTCACGTTCTCCATTACCATCTACACCACGAATGCCATCTTTAAAGAGCACACGCCCGCACACCTCGCGAGACAATATGCAAACCAACTCCTCCTCAACTAGCTCATCTGCTAGTGGTTCATCATTCCTCGACCGCATGAAGGCACCATCTTCTCGCACAAGTCTCGAGGAGGACCGACCCAGACGCACTGGGGCTGCCTGGGCGTCTTCCCGGAGAAAACCAGCGGTGCAGACGGAAGATGGAGACTCTGAGGGTCTTCCAACTGAAGGTCTGTCGCCCACAACGCGTGTTAATCATGATTGATCCTGTGACAGGCCCCACTGCATCAATTGCAGGGTATGGCGATGATCTCTGGAGTCGCGTAACTACCGTAGCAGGCACTCTCTCCGTCAATGTAAGTCAGGCCTGGAAGAAGTCCGTTCTGGCTGACGGCGAAGGTGGGCTTAACCTTGCATTGCGACACGCCAAAATTTACAAGCATTCCTGCAAGTGCAGAGACTCCGCCAGGCGAGGAGTCACGTCTCACCAAGGCCATGAAGGCATACCACTTGGATCGCGCTCGATCACCAGCAGACCTTCCTTCGTGGTTGTTTGACGAGCAAGAGCGCGGAGTAGCTCCGAAGGCGTGGAATGTATCGAGAAACTATGAAGACCGATTCATGCCTGATCACGACCCCGAACCCCGTCAACGAGGAGGTCTGCGTGAGGTTTACGACCGAGCTGCGGTGTCCCCATCGAGTACAGCTCCTGTTGCACGACGACCGCCGGCAGATACTGGTGACGGGGGAGGGTCTCGAGCAACTAACAGACTAAGGGCTATTCGAGATGCCAAGCGGTCTATGCAAACGGGATCTGGATCCGCACCATCGTCACAGTCGGAGGCTCAACTCCGAGACATGACTACTTCGAGGGTTAGTGAGCAAAGTCCTGACGGTAGTGGTGAGACGCGCCGGGTTGGTTTACCTGCTGGACCTGGGAGAAGGAGAGGCGTGTAAGCCTCTGGTACGTTATTATTATAAGCGAGAGCTGTCGCTCGCGGATGTATACCAATAATTGGCAGACGCGGTAAACGGGTTGCAAGGGTTGAGAATCCCGGGATGACCGGTTGTGAGACGAGCTGAGATTGCACATCAACCACCATCATTGAACACCCAGATCAACTGAGGCATCATGGAACGCCCAGATCAACTGAGGCAAGGGCGGAAGCCATACTACGTTTGAGCACCGCTTCACAAGAGGTGAAGAGTTTCACCACGATAAGAGCTGGGAAACGAAGGTCAATCAATATTTGACTGGAAATGTCAAGATCCTGGCACGAATCAAAACAGCGTCGAGCATCATACGGCAAATCTGACCCATCATGAGTAACATCACTGCTTTGCTCTATTCCGGGGGTTAGCGGTGATCGCGGAGTTCCAAAAGTCTTGACAACCTATACTAAGTTCTGTTATAAATTCAATGTCTCACACTCACGCTTCCCCTTTACCCTCATTCCCCTTGCCTCCCTCTTTCGTCTTTTCCTTGTCCTACGGTCAGTCTTTTAAATTTCGTTTGATTCCCTGTGACTCACTCCTTCTCTTTTCCCCCCAACAGTTCTCGAGCTCAGTCTCGGATTCACTCTTTGACCTACCGGGATACTGCTCTTTGATAGAGACCTCGAGCTGCTTGCCAACACCTCCGAGAGGATTCATACTTAGCGCAATCAACGACTCGGCCCGCGATCTTTCTTTTCGTGTCATCACACCCGACCTCACAATGGTTCACTTCGTTCATTTGATCTCTGCTGCGGCTCTCGTTTCTGTCTCCTCTGCGGGTATGCTCTCTCTCTCTCATCCGTACTTATGGCCTCCTACTCACCTCGTGCTTTTCATGTAGCTCCCATGGTCCCTCGTGACAGCGTCGTTGGCGATGAAGTCGCCGTGTCAGCCCCTAATGGCATTCCTATGTCTGACGCCCCTAGTGCATCTGGCGGTAGCAATGGCTAGTCAGTGGTTCGATTACACACCCTCGATCTAAATGGCTCAATTGTCTTCCAGCGGCTCCATGCCAACGCCGAGTTCGTCTATGATGGCGGACTCAATGATGGCGAGCTCAATGCCAATGGAGAGCTCCATGCCCATGTACAGCTCAAGCTCAATGATGGCCAGCTCAATGATGGCTAGCTCAATGCCTATGGCCAGCTCAATGCCTATGGCCAGCTCATCCATGATGTCTTACGGTTCCGGCAGCAACTCGTGGAGCGGGAGTGGAAGCGGTTACGACAGCTGCGTGCAGCGTAGGTGTTTTGGCGTATTTTGGTGTTATCATATAATTTGAAATTTGGCCACACAGAATGTGCTGCTAGTTATGCCCAACCCTCCATGATGTGGACTCCATCTGCTACTCAGCCTGCTGCGTCTGGTGGCAGCTCAGGTGGCAGCGGTGTCACTCACACTGTTATTGTTGCTCCCACACAAGGGTAAGGCCACTCATATTCCATTTAAACTATTAATCCTGACCGCGCATGTAGCGTTCTCCGGTACATTCCCTTCTCTACCAATGCGTCTGTCGGCGACACCGTCAGCTTCGTCTGGGGTGCCGGTCCTCATACTGTGACCCAATCATCGGCGCTCGAGGTCTGCAACAAGACGTCTGCCGCAGGCGCCTTTAGCTCCGGCATGGAGAACAAGAGCTTCGTTTGTAAGATATATTTCAACTTGTTATACCTAGATATGTTACTAACCGCGATGCCTCAATAGTCAACCAGGTTATCAACAACACCAACCCCATCTGGTTCTACTGTGGTGTCCCCGGTCATTGTCAGAAGGGCATGTTCGGTGGCATCAACATCGGACAAGCTGACCCTACTGGAATGGGTTCTTCCATGCCTTCGGCTTCTATGTCAAACGCTTCAATGGCCATGCCATCCTCATCATCCTCTAGCTACATGCCTTTGAGCTCTATGATGGCGAACCTCACAATGGTACGTCTGCAGACAATTGAAATTGCATTGAGACTCATGCTATCGCTTGGCAGCAACCGGACATGAGTGCAATGTGGGGATACACCAAGAGCAAGACCGCTGGCAACGCGTACGCTAACGGATGGGGTATGAGCACCAACTGCGCTGGTATGAGCCAGGATGCCATGATGCAGACGGCCCAGAACGTCATGTTAGTGTCATTTCAGGCATTTCTTGTTCTTGTTCCTGTTCTTGCGATGGGCGCTGATGTTCCCATCTTAAAGGTACATGCAGACCCTGATTGCCGCTAACCCTCAAGCAGTTCAAGGCGGCCAATTTACAGTTAACAACGCGAACAACTTGACAATCCCCCAGGACATCATGAATGCTCTTACGTCTGCCAATGGAAACACCACCAGCGGCGCTGCTGCCAGCTCTGCCAGCTCCGTGGCAGGTAGCGCCTCCACTTCCGCTACCGGTACTGCTGCCGGTGCTGCGGCCAGTCAGTCACCTAACGGCGCCGGTTCCGTCACTTCGTCGACCGTTGTCGTCGGCCTCGTCGCCGTTGTTGCCACATTCTTCGCCCTCTAGGTTTAAGTCTGAGAATGCGCCAGCAGGTAGAACAGATGATTTCTTTCGATGTCTGTCGTACTTGATACGATTAGCTTGTCTTTGGTTTATCCACCACATTGTTTTTGATTTGAATGGACTATTTCGTTTCCATCGTATACTCATTTCTGGCAAAAACTCGAGGAGTTACGTCCAGTATCTAATACTTATTATGGGCTGATGTGGTAGTGCTCGCTTGAGCTCGCTTGTATAATCCACGCCTCAAAAAGCCAGTACATATTGCACCTCAGACAACTTGGAAGCATACAAAAACCCGTAGATATTGTGGTTGCCTCCACTGTACTCTAATAATCGGCGTCAGACTCACTGGGATCAGCAACTCGACCATACCGCACTTGAAGGGAATAATTGGTCTAATGTTCACAGCGTTGACCTAAGCGCTTCGCTTCCCTGAAATACTTCAGCATCGAAATACTTCAGCATCAATGGGTGCATGGCGCCTATCCAGAACATCGGGTCTCGGTCGATCTATTTCCAGCACCTATAAGACTCTTTTTTTATGGAAGGTTTTTTGTAAACATTGTTTTTACCTGACCGACCATTAGCAAGAGCAAGCTCCGCGGAAAGCGCTGGCGATCCCATGCCTGGGAGTATCGGTTATAAGGGAGTATGTGGTATTCGAGAGATTTTTGGCCCTGCAAACCAACTTTGGGCTAGGTTGCAATGTCGGCAAAGTATTGATGGCCGCTCCAACGATTATCTCGACAGACCAGCATCATCAATGTTCTTTTGCGCCACCTATTAGATCCACGCTTCAGCTTGAACACTGATGGACAAATGTTAACTATCTTCGCATCACGCTCCAACTTGTGTTGTGGAATAATCTAGGATAAGCAACACACCCCCAGAGTACCGACCTCGATCCTTTTGGCCTTGACAAAAGCTGCAAAAAATTGCCCTAATAAAAGACATTGAGCACGTTGCATGAAAAATGAAACCCGAGATACCAATGCTTCGCTGACGCCAATCTGCGGTAGGCCAGCTTCATCGCTTGTCGCAAGAGCGTGGACAAGGGAAGCATCCGATGGAACAATCAAGCCATCATTGTGATAACGATCATGCCTGATTCACGTCTCTAGACTAGTATCGGTGCACTTCTGCAGTTGCCCCATATGAGAGGTGTGTGAGGGATTCGAGTTGTACTAAGTGCCGAACCACCGTTAGAATATCGACGGTGAGAGTACTGTATAATTAGAAACCAAAGATATCATCTATCTCGTCTTTCTTATATCTTTTAACCCTTTTAACCTTGTTCCTCTTCTCTGCCACTCCTTGTTTTGGCTTGCGCTCCTCCAATTCGCCATCAGGCGGTCGAATAGGATGTGTCTCGGTGAGAAGCATACTCTTGGATTGAGGAGATATAGTCCTGATATCGGGGGCCTGACCTGGTACCATAGATAGGGTTGGTGATGACGTAAATGAACCATCATGATGGAGGGTTGGCGTCATAGTGGATATTCCGAAATGGGTGGTGGATAGTTCGAGCTCACTTGACGACGGTGTCCATCCTTCCGCGCCAGAAGGTACGGCGTGCGTTTGCGACGCGGTAGGAACCATATGAGAATCTCGAGCAACTTTACTGCCGCGATCCTCCATAAGATCGGTAGCAATCATAGCTTGTTTGTGAGCACGTTCTGTTTTGCTTGCGCTGGATCCAGGTGGCGGCTTCGCGGGCACAAGACACCACGGATCTAGGGGAAACAGTACATTATAACGCCTATTGATACCTGGCTCCTTTGATACCCAATGTCAATATGAGTCAGATGTTTACACTTGGAAGCTCACTGCAATGGTATCAAGTATTCGGACCACAGCTTGCCACAGAGATGCCGACATTTCACGCAACTCGCACACCAAGAAATCGAGACGGCTTGCGATTGATATCAGAGACATAGCCAGAGGAATGAAAGTAGCCGTTCTTATTTGCTGGATGAAAGCTCTGTGGAAGGTTAACGTGCGTCTGAGGGTGCAACGGGCTGACCACCGTACTCATGTGCTGACCGAAACCGTGATCGTGCCTGAGATCACTTTTAGTGATAAGTAAACAGACCATGAACTTTTGCATTACCTTATCAAAAAGAAGACACAGAGATCTTAACAGGCTCAACAGATGGGCACATGAGCTGCTGCCAGGTGTCTGCTTCCATGCACAACGAAGTATCTGGGGACTGATTAAAATAATCGCTGGTTATAGGATGGGCGTGCATAAATCACCAAGCTCACTTGCTTCTGTCCTCCGTTCCATAAAATGCATAGCGCAAGTCCTCCACAAGCCCGGGAAAATTCATCTGGCCTATTCGAATGCCAAGCCTGCGCATCTCCAATACTTTACGCCAAAACAGAGCTGATCTGTGTTGGTTTTTGCCCTTATAATAGATTCGTTCCAGGAGTTGCAACTCATTGTGATAAGGCGTCGAAAACGCTGTAGCACGGCGTGAAACGTGCCTGAGCTCTTTCAGAGATACGTCAATAGAGGCGTGGTGGACGCTCCCTATGGAACCACGTAGTACCGCAGCATGACTTGAAGTTGTATACCAGTGGTTCATTCGAGTACTAGCAGTCACTCGTTACGGTATGTCACGTTGTCCAAGTGCCGAATGGCTTCACAGGGGCAAGACGCTAAGTTCTTTCAGAGAGGAAAGATACAGGTAAATACTATGTGACATGGTTCGACGTATGATTTATCTCTCAGCGCCCTATAGGAGTTTCGAAAAGAGTTACAAGATGCCGAGTCGAAAGACAAGAAGTACGTGAAGCGGAAGACTGTGCTGAAGAAAATCGTTGCGAATATCACTATGGGAAACGACAGTGAGTCCATCTTAATGCAAGTCGGTTCAGGAATGCCTGAATTTTGTGTAGTGTCGCTTCTGTTTGTTGACGTAGTTCCCTTGCTGGGGGCCCCACTGCTGGAGATTAAGAAAAGTGAGTCCCCTGCATGCAATGCCCTTATTTGATATCAGAATCAATTTCTATGTGCCAGTGGTCTATCTCTTTTTGGTAAGTTACGGTCGATCCAAGCCTGATCAAATTACCCTGGCGATACCGCACTTCATCGAGGTTTGTCACGTTCGTCAAGCAACTATGCTATGCTTTTTTAATGGCGCATCGGCGCATGATCAGGATTGCAATGACCTAAATCCATTGATACGAGCCCTGGCCATTCGAACGATGTCCTATATTCCTCTCCCGGTCATCATAGAAGCCCTCCTCGATCCTCTTCGACATTGTCTCAAAGACAAGGATCCATATGTTCGAAAAACCGCAGCCCTCTGTGTGGCAAAGCTCTATGTGCAAGATCCCAAAACGGTCGAGCACCAAGGCTTCGTGAACATGTTGCGGGACTTACTCGCTGATTCGAATCCTACGGTAGTGGCGAATGCTGTCGCTGCCCTAACCGAGCTCAGCGAACGAAGCGATAGCATAGTACTCAAGCTAAATCTCACCGTGGCGAACAAGCTTATCTCGGCACTTGAGGAATCCTCAGAGTGCTTACGTCCTGTCACATTTGTTGCCCTGTCATTGACTGCTTGCGTCGTTCAGGTGGGGACAGATCTATATACTCGACTGCCTCCTATCGTTTGTCCCTCAGTCGGCGCAGGACGCGGAGGTCCTTGCGGAGCGTATAGTAGTGCGATTGCAACATGCCAACTCTGCGGTTGTGTTAACAGCAATCAAGGTGTTGTTATACGTCATGAATTACATGGATAACAAACGAGTCACGGAATATCTCTGCAAGAAGATGGGGCCACCCCTAGGTTTGTCCGGATTATGTGCTATAGCGTCGATCTGAAATAAAGCCTTTATTAGTGACCCTTTTGTCTTCTGGGCCAGAAGTTCAATATGTGGCTTTACGAAACATCCTTCTCATCATTCAACGGCGTCCGGCTGTTCTCAAGAACGATGTCAAGGTCTTCTTTTGCAAATACAACGACCCCATTTACGTGAAACTCGCTAAATTGGAGATTATGTACCGCCTTGCAAGGGAAGATAATGCCAGTGAAGTCTTGGCTGAGCTACAAGAGTAAGGCTTGTCTGTTTCCCACACCTTTCTTGGAGGACTCTTGATTGTAGTCACCAGGTATGCATCCGAGGTAGACATTGACTTTGTCCGCAAAGCCGTGCGATCAATCGGTCGACTGGCCATCAAGGTCGAGGCAGCAGCTGACAGGTGCATCAAAGCCCTACTATCTCTCATCGATACGAACGTTTCGTATGTCGTCCAGGAAGCAGTCATTGTGATCAAGGACATTTTCCGCCGATACCCTGGACAGTACGAAGGAATTTTGCCCGCCCTTTGTCAAAATTTGGACGCTTTAGATGAGCCAGAAGCTAAAGCCGCTATGATCTGGATTATTGGTCAATATGCATACCGCATTGACAATTCAGATGAGCTTCTGGACGATCTGCTTTATACATTCCTAGAGGACGCCGTAGAAGTACGTTCTTTGTCCTTGCAAACGACTGTTCTCAACTAAGACACTTCCTAGGTGCAACTTGCTCTCTTAACAGCAGCGGTTAAATTATTCGTGTACAAATCGCAATCGAATACCGCAAAAGAGCTGGTACACAAGGTCCTCAAGTGGGCAACCGAAGAAGTAGATAACCCTGATCTTAGAGATCGAGGCTTCATGTACTGGCGCTTGCTTGCGCAAAACCCAACAGGGGCTGGTGAGATTGTCCTGGCGGAAAAGCCGGCCATATCCACGGACACGGATCGCATGGAACGAGGCGCTTTGGATCAATTGCTTCTACACACAGGGACATTGGGATCAATCTACCATAAAAATCCCGAGGTAATCACTGCAATGTTGCACTGTAACTCTCACTTACATTTCAACTCCACAGACGTTTATTCGGAATGCCCGAGGCAAAGCGCTGAAAGACAGTCCGGCACTGAATCCAAATTCGCGAAGAGTTCTTATTCCCCTAAATCAAGATACAGTGAATATACCGACTACGACACTACCACCGCCTAAGATCAACCATCCAACAAATGACCCGAGTCTATCACCCCCCCTTCCCCCAGTGCCCATACAGCAAGCTCTGGATCCGTCTGTTACGAATGCAAATGTCGCTAATGTCTCACAGGGCAGTTTGGGCGTGGAAGAGTCTCCAACAGAATATGAACCCAGCAGTGCTGATCCATATTCCAACCTGGATGGAGCATTCGGAAATTATATTGCGGATGAACCTCGCCCGATGCAGGATATACGACAGTCAGGCATAGACGATGACCCGCTCTTTTAGTCCTGCGGTCAACGCTATCTGGGGAAGTTATTAGCTGTCTTGTGTTATATTGTATGTTGGACCTACTAGTGTGTGTGGCTAATGAGATGGGCGTGGTTTATGCTTGATGCCCTTGACATTAGCATGGTTGTGTTGACGTTAAGCTTGCTCGCCTTCGCGCTGAGCCGAGACAGCAGTAGATGTTTGGAATTTGCCCTTGGTATCGAACGGGCGTATCGCATGTATTAACAGCCTCGAGAAATAAATTAAAGAAGGTATATAAAATATAGATTCTCTGATTTGTTTTCTTTCAGTCCGAAGACGGAGAGACGCGGCGAGAGTGTCTGGAATTGGGATCGGGGGCTCAAGCGGTCAAGCGGTCATCTCTGGAGGCTCGAAGGTAAGGGAATCCGCTTGCAGGCTCCGGCGTTCAATGTAATTCTCTCTAGAGTTGTAACCGCTTTTTACACAACTGTGAGACCAAATTCAGTGATTCACAATCCGTGTGCGCAAAGGCGGCATAGCTACAGGTAAAGTACTGCGTGAAACCAGCTGGAGAATCTACATGGTCATGAGTCGGTTCATTCCCGGAGCGTATTTGGAGCTGTACTCGCGCGTGGAAACACATTTGTTGCGTAGCTCTGAAAAGAATCTGACGAAGGAGGAAAGAAGCCACGAAGGTACCAAGGTAGTGGAGATCCAGCAGGGGAGGAAGACGACGACGCCGAGTGGGATGAGGAGGAAGAAGTCAGTGAAGGAACATGACGAGGCAGAAGGCACAGGAGAGTAGTATGAGAGTGAAGCGGAGCAGCAGCGACTACCACCCGGAGCGGGTGGCTTCATGTTGACTTTTACCAATACATATGCATTACTTGAGGTTATGGGACGCCAGCACTTGACGATTAATCGACATCCTTACTATTTGAAGATGGAACCTTTACAGACGGGCCCCATAGTCTACCCGCCCACTGCTCCCAGACACGTTCTGCACGCATTCTGAATCCCTCCCAGCTGTCCAGTGCCGGTCTCGCGTCTATGTAGAAGGAGGGGTTGTGAGGCCCCGACGGGTCCATGCGACCAGTGTAAAAATCAATGATATACCGCATACGCACACCACACCTATCGACGACCCAATCATGTCTGTCGAACGGTGCTGTATATCTGTGTCGCGAATCAGCACTTCATCCAGCATTACGCGTCCTGGCTACCGTGCATACCCCAGAAACACCTTCGCCCAAGCCTTGGGACTCCTATCTCGAGGTCTCCCCTTGAAACTAACCAGTTTCGCTCCCCCACAACGTTCTCCTCCACGGCCATTCTCCCAGCCTTTCACCGCCGCCCATGCGCGCTCGTTCACAGCATTATGAATTGGCACGATTACGCTCATGTCGGATGCCCGTGGATCATGATGTTTGCGTGCCATGGCGGTAAAGAACTGGGCCTCTGAGGGATACACCCAGTTGTCAAATGCCGTGCGTGGTATGGAGGATTTTTCTCGGCTCGTAGAGAGTGAGGAAGGAGCGACAGCAGTGGAGGAGACCTCATTGCAAGTGGAAGCGTCGCCAGAAGAAACTTTTGAGCCCCATTCTGAGCGCGTTGTATGGTCTACTGGACATTTTTCGCCGGACGAGTCGCTCATTGGATCTTATGCCCTTGCTTGTCAAGGGCACTGGGATCCGATAAATCGTGGGAAATCCGACACCTTTTGCCGAGGTTTCTCCGCGTATTACGCGATTCGTGCGCGCTCACGTTGTTTTCTTGCCGCGCCGTTTGTCTTTCTTTCTGCTGTGTGTGCCTCCCGCCTGCTTTCCCATATCCTGTCCTCTTTCACCGTTGGTCATCGTTGTTGGTGACTCTCACCCAATTCCTTACCGAGGTTACAGCTTTTGTGTTTGTTCGTGCCCCGTATCCTGTCCGTGTCTTTCCCTGCTCGTCATATCGTTCGTGCTCAGGCTTTTTCTTCGATGCCTTTCCTTAATAAGTCAGTTAGTGGTCGTTTGGTCGTTCTTCAAGGTCTTTCCTTCATGTCACGTGGTCTCTGTGCTCTTATTCTTTGCCTTGTGCGTCGGCCACCTTCGACTGTATAAATGTCGCCTTTGAATTCTGGATGCACACCCGCCTGTACGTCTTCCTTCTTTCCCCTCATTCTGGGTATCTGATCAGGTCGGCTGTTTTCGCATATCCTGTCCATGTGTTTCCCTGCTCGTCCTAGTCCTTGCTGGTCAGGCTCGTGCGTCGTCGCCTCTCCTTAGTAAATCAGTTACTGCTCACTTGGTCTTTCTTCAATGTCTTTCCTTCATGTCACATGGCCTCGGCGTTCTTATTTATAGCCTTGTGCGTCCGCCACCTTCATCAGCGTAAATGTCGCCTGTGTTTCTGATCTGGTCTTCCGTCTTCTCATCGCAAACCCGCCTGTGCGTGTTCCTTCTCTCGCCCTCATTCTGGCGTCCCTGATCATGTCCTCCCTTTATGTATCTGATCAGGTCTGCTGCTTTCGCATATCCTCTCCATGTCTTTCCCTGCTTATTGTAGTCCTTCCTACTCAGGGTCGTCTTGCACGCCTTTCCTTAATAAGTCTGTTGGTGATCAGTTGGTCTATCTTCAATGTCTTTCATTCATATCACTTGGTCTCGACGTTCTCAATCACAGGCTTGTGCGTCGGCCACCTTTAACTTTAAATGTCGCCTTTGGTTCTCTTCTAGCCTTCCGACTTCTCATCGCAAACCTGCCTGTACGTGTTCCTTCTTCCACGCTCATTCTTGTGTCCCTCCTCATGGCGTCCCTTCAAGTATCTATCTATTCAGGTCCTGGCTTCATCCGCATGATAACCGACTCGTCTGCGATAGTGCGCTCATCCCGCCGTCCACTTAGCATCATTCCCGATAGTGTGCGCCATCTGTTCGTTGATGATTTCGTCATCTCCCGCTCCCTGCTTATGACGTCGACTACTCCATGATCGCCCCGAAAGACTACGAACGTTGCCTGCTCGGCGCGATGGTAGAAGTCCACTTGACTCTGATTCACTACCTTATTGGAAGGAAAGGTTCTACATTAGTAGCTGGTCTGCGTGAGATGATGGTGCTCCGGGCCCCTCGTGGACTGCCCCAGAGTCCAACTAAAAGGAGTTTATTGGCAGGGCCCTCATCTATGACACCGAAGAAACGTTTGTCTACAGCACCTAAGTAGCAGTATTGATTGTACACGTATATACACTACCAATTTGCGACGCCTCCTGGCTTGACCAGACTAGCGTGTCAGGGCAAGCAAGGGGTCCTGCCGGCACCGCGGCCCTACATCTAGTAGAGGTCGCCGCGGAAGCAAACCGCCATGGTCACTGACGCAGAGAATCTCCCCACAGTCACGTGACCCACCCGCTTAGAAGCAGCTGTAACATCTCTGTAGTTTTTTGTTACACTACCCCTCGTCCTCGTATCAAGCTTGATCAACAAGGTCGCGCCATTGGTGATGCATGATGCATGATAGTTGCGTTGCACATGCCATCTCCAGGCTTTGCGCAGTTGGGCTCACCGCCGACCAGTCACCAGTATTATAGATGCCCTCCCTGTTTCGGATACGTTCGATATCGTACAGAATCAAGGACAATTGCAACAAGGAAGGGTATACCCTTACTTACGATTCGTCTGCTGTCCAAGTGACTTACATAAAAACATGGCAAGTCTCTGTCTACTCAACCAGTTAACTTTGATAGGCGTATGCTTGAAGCCTGGGTCTCAATAGAATGGTATAATAAGCCAATAGTCACGGCAAGGTCTTTGGGACAGTTGTAACTGGATCACGTTGATGATTATTTCTCGGTCGCAATGAATTGTAATGCTGTCACTACAGTCAGTCTTACATCCCTCAAGTGGAGGTTGATACTTGCCTCCCCTAAGCCGTACATCCGGCGATGATAACTGACACGAACAGTGCCGCCAGTTGCAGTACTCGTACCACTGGAATTTGGAGAGTGTACTACCACTGATGGGGTTCCCCATTGGACAACGTGGATTTGGACATCGAAGGCGCGTGCCATAGCCAAGATCTCAGGCTCACCGCCCCACGCACCAGTATCGCGAATAGTAGCGCAGTACTTTTGAAAGTCTTGTAAAGTCATAAGACCGGCATCGGATGCTCCGGCACCATCTTCTTCCATGGAAACGAGGAAAGGGAGGAAATCATCAGGATGTGCCTCTAAGTAATCCGCCGTTGCATGTCGAGTGGTATGATAAGTAGCCCGTTGGACAGGCAGAACTGATAGTATGGCTAGCTGGTCCGCTACAGCGGCAAATAAACAGTGTCCATCAGGGTTGATCTGTACAAGGAAAAGATGTAAGTACTGGACTGACATGCCACACGTCCCACGAACCTCGTGGATTTCTAATCCTTGTACGTCGCATATTGCACGTATGGCTGCCTGTTCCTCCTCGGCTTCCTTTCGAAGTCGTTCGCTAGCAGCTTCGTCTTCGGGTGCTTGAGGTGCCAAGCGAGCTGCAGCCTTACGCATCTATGTTGCGTGCGGTAAATCGAGTTGCCAGAATGGCAAACTGGCGGTCTACACGCTCACCGCTCTGGCTTTGTGGCGAGCCTTGCTGCTGTTCTTTGGCCGACCATCCGGTTTTTCCTGGTCCTGGTCTGCTTTGATTTCGCTCAGAACTTTGGCTGACTCGTGTTGCACAGTTGCATCACGGGCATCGAGTTTGGCGAGAAGGTCATCTACGAGCTCGTTGTCTGCCAGGTCATCGGAAGACGGCACGCCAACGGGCGTTAGGGCTTTCTTCAACTTGTTTCTCTTGCCACCTGCCATGTTCTATCCCGTACAGTAGTTGTCGTTATTTATAAGTTCTGGGTAAATCTCGGCGCTTAGTTCCAAACTGGGACAGCTCGAATCATGCTTGAGATAAATAGACATTCGCTTTCTCTGACAAGCACACAACATGCCTATCCCTCTACTATTTGTGAGTTCACGATTAGTTATTGGAGTAAGTTATGACCTGATGGACAAAAGGGTACTATGACGATGGGTGCAGAGCACAAGAATGGCGTCAGGACTGCCGACCTCGCAGAATGCCAAAAGATCCTGGATATCTATTTATCTGAGCACAAAGAGATTGATACGGCTAGGTGAGTTCATCTGTTTCCGCAAGAATAATGTGATGATATTAGTTAATTGGCTTCAGAATGTATGCCGAAGGTACAACCGAAGAAGTGAGCGCAAGTGGGCGATAACATGTACACATACATTGAACTTCTCCTGCACTATGTAGTACCTCTCCCAGCTGGATATCAAAGGAGCAACGGTGGATACAAAGTGTGGATTTTCGATCGCTTCTTATCCGGTGATTGATTGACGCACGCTAGGGTCTTCCCCGTGACACCAGGCGATCATTCACCAGAGGCTTTAAGACGTACTTTCGGGGTTTCTTTGAAGAAACTTTCCCCGCTTAAAGTTCGTGTGCTATATCTCCATGCACCTGACAGAAGCGTCCCGTTTGAGGATACACTCAGAGAAATGGACAAGATGCATAAGGAGGGCCTGTTGTATGTGTACCAAATCATGAAGCTGCCGAACTCGAATAATTGAGATGGAACATATAGTCAGATTTTGGACTCAGTAATTTCGCTGCATGGGAAGTCGCTGAGATCGTGACAATATGCCGCATGAATAACTGGATTCGGCCTCGTATCTACCAAGGGCCAGTCATTTTTATCTGTCCCTTCTTACTGTCAGATTCTGAAGGCTTTGTATCTCCAGGATGTACAATGCCATCACTAGGGACTGTGAGACTGAATTGTTCCACTGCCTGCGCAAGTTCGGATTGCGCTTTGTGGCGTATAATCCGCTGGCAGGTACTTTGTCGAGCTTGGCGACTCTCCGTTGCATGAACTTATACCTAGACAGGCGGATTCTTCGCGGGTAAGATCACAGCACCCGAAAGCGTACCTACGGAAGAAGGACGTTTCTCAGGAGATAGTAACATGGCACAGATGTACCGAAACAGATACTTTCGGGATAGTTACTTTGAGGCACTCAAATTAATCAAACCTCTAGCTGTCAGTATCACTTTTCACTGTGTATAAATTCTTGCCTTCTGAAGAACTGACTTGGCATTCACAGGAGAAACACGGGCTTGGACTGACGGAGATCGCTCTCAGATGGTGCCAACACCACAGCGCACTTACTCCAGCCGACGGCATAATTTTAGGAGCGAGCAGTGCCACTCAACTTCAATCGAACCTTGCGGATAGGCATGTTATCCTATCAACACCGGATGGCGTCAATACTGACAGAATTTAGTGCGAAAGGACCGCTGCCAGAGGATATTGTTGTCGGGTTGGATAAGGCGTGGTTAATTGTGAAACCAACGAGCCCAACCTACTGGCGCTGAACTACAATAAACCCTCCATATGTAATATTGGTCCCATGTTTTGTTCCCGAAATTTCCTGTTACGGGCAAATTGCAGATCATGGTCCTAACTAGGCAACCATAGTCGCGGAACCAATACAGTATACAATGTGAAACTGAGCGCTTGAGCCGTGGCTATATCTTGTACAGGGTCTCGCTAACCAACCATGGCGGCCACCCCAGCAGAACCTGAAACGCTCTCTTTTGCATCTAGGCTTACCGATCTGTCCGCTCGCCAGGACGTTGCTGATGACGGACGATGGGAACAAGTCGCGAGTACAGCGCGAAACCTCGCTGATCGTTTGCGCACCCGAGAGGGTGAAGGTCTGTATCTCACATGGCAATCTCCATCGTAAACATGTAAAATATCTTACCAAGCTTACTGGCTAGTGGATGAACACTCCGCCTTGGGGCAGACTCCATTGCCTCGCACGCTTACCGCCTTGGTCAATGAGGCACTTGCCGCGCCTGGAGTTCCATCAGGCCCAGCTTCGTTGGCGGTATTTGAACTTCTTCGAACAAGCGCAAATTTTTGTATGGATCATGGTGGGTCGACCCTTTGCTTAAGTTATATTTACTTGGGATATTGACGTGCTGTTAGATGACAATCGCCAACTACTTCAGGCAGCAAGCTTTCCTCAATCAGTGGTATCTCTCCTGCATCGTTATTCTGCAGTACAAATTGAACCACAGACAAGTCCCGTGCCCCTCATGGAACTGAAGATCCTCAAGACGACAGCTGGTGTCATATTGAACACGAGCTTGTACTTTGGTCCGTCCGCTTGGTAGCTCAATATTACACCCTTGACTTACACCCACTATCTCAGACCCAATACGAGACTACTTCATCTCAACGAATGTCCCAGAAATGCTTTTGCGTCTTCAGACACGGATATACCCCCCATGTTCTTGGTCCGCCATCAGTTACAATCAAAATGAAGCTTTGAATGTCAAGGAGGAGTGGATGTGTCGAAGTGGATTCTCTAACTGGGCTTCTTTAGCCCTCTCAGAGTTGTTTCGAGACAACGGTGGGTTGTGACCCCTTCCCCAGCAGCAACCCTTTACCATCCTTTCACAGACAGATTACGTCTCTTGCCTGAGGCATCACTTGTGCCTCTTGTTGACATTCTGGCAAAGTTTACACCCCCTTTTCCTACACCATCCGGCGTCCTTGTTGAGGATCCTACCACTCGTCGTTGCTTGATCGCTGCCGATGTTGACCTTTTGAACGACGTTTCTAGCATTCTGGAGGCTCTTGCACTTGATTCTGAAGACATCCAAGTGCTTTTAGCACAGACTGCTGCTTATCGCCCTTCTCGTGAGGGATCCCCTCTAATCAAACATATCCTGGATTTCGTGGAGTTTGGAGATTATCCTCCGTCTTGGTCCAGAGAGATACCGTCTGAGCAAGTCAAACGAAAGAAGGCATTCGACATGTGCAAGGCGGCTCTTATCAAGACCGTCGTGGAAGCCACGGGTGCATTGCGGTGCATTGACATTCTCTGGGACCTTAACCAGCCGAATGGATGGTTTGTCTCCCGTCTGATCCGCTGGGTCCAGACAAATGTTACCAGCAATAGGGATGACCTTGTCGTATGCGCTACCCTATGTTTGGGTAACCTGGCGCGCCGAGGTGCGTAGAATTGTCTGACGAACGAACCTACCGTATACATGTCTTATCTTTATTTGACTAGAATCTCATTGCATTGCCCTCGTTCAGCCACCGTTTTCTCTGGTTACAGAGCTGGCGTCTCTTCTTGATGTTCAGGTCGACATCAAAGTGAAGCACGGCGCTCTTAGTCTTCTTAAGCACTTGTCACAGTCGCCCCAAAACCGAGCAACCTTAGGTGAAGTGGGTATTTTGGAAAGGCTCACTACCTCAGAGATATGGTTTGAAAATTCCGACATGGCGGAAATTGTACAATTGTCCGCCATTGGCACAGCGAAGCACCTGTGTACTGCGAATCGTACGTTTCGGTACCATTTATGGCTCGCATGGTCTTTACTCAGGAATATCATAGTCGACAATGCTATTCAGCTAGCAGTCTCCTGTGCAGCTGCTAATCCGACTGGGATCGATCAAATACTCGCGCTTGTCAAACGTTCCGACACTGTTGCTGTCAAAAGCGAAGGAACCCGTGTAATAGTCAATGTCGTCAAATCGCTTTGTTCTCAAACCCAGGCTAACGGCAAGAGACCCGACGAATGGCGTAAAGCCATAGAGCTCGTGGCAAGTTCTTCTGCTGCTACAGCATTGGCGGAACTTGTTGGTCGAAGTAGGAAATATCCTGTCCTGATTAGTGAGGGCGTTGTTGCTTTAACTTTACTCAGTCTCCAACCATCTGGCTGTACGTCGACATTGAGTAGTTGGGACAAGGCGCTGATGATTTAAACAGCTCTTCCCGTGGTGCAGGCACTGCTTGCCCCACTGGCCTTAGAGCCCGCCCCGACCACCTCACGTTCCACATCACAGTCCAGCCAGGCTTCGCCCGTATCGGCCCCAGCGACGTGCCTCACTATGCTTCACAACATTCTATCAGGTGGCGACAACACTTTCCCTGCCGAACTCCGTGTCAACGCATGCTCGCTGTTGGGTTCTGTAGGCAGAAGGGGGACCGAGAGTGGAGATGACGCGACCTTCTTGAGGAGTAGTAGCGGGAGTATTCTGACATCGCTGGCGCAGACCCCACCAATTGACCTGGATGATCGTGTAAGAAATGCTGCTGAGCAAGCGCTTGAAGCCTGGAACTAGATAATTATCTGTGACCGCGAACTGGGTCAATGTGGGACAATGTATTTCTTGTGGGATTGACTGTACGCTCATATTCAGATGCAGAGATACCATGTACATACGCTTTCCTAATCGCTTGCAGATTATCGCTATATAAGCTACACGCCCAGTCTTTGCACGTGCATGGTTGCCTTGGACTTGCATGCGTCCGCCTACACATGCCCTACATGAGACATACTCACTACTTGGCAGGTTGATCCGTAATACGCCGAACCTGGGCCCTGTTCAAACTCGACCAAGAGCAGCCTCCTACAAGCTTTACCTCCAATAACCCTTCGAGTCGACAAGGACGTTCTTGTAAAAAAATCAGTCAAACATACCAGTCGGGTTTCTGCTTCTGCTTGCGCTAGTGCTAGCGCTATATGATAGACTCTGGTCTACATATCTTATCATCTGCTGCCAGGGCCAATCATTTCTAGGAGTTCGAAAATGGCGGACTAAGGCACTGTCCTGCCAGACTCCACTGAGCGTATCTTGGAACTCGTCCGAGCCAAGGTTCTAATGCCCGCTATTAGCTGTTAGCCTATCGCACATATCCTTGGCGCACGGCCAATTTTGGGCTTGGGTGCCTCTCGAATACTTCAAAACTGGCAGCCTATGTGCCGAAACAAACGCTCGCCGACGTCTACATAGGTAATCAACCATGTCTTCTCCCCCCTCCACAGGACATGTTTCAGAAAAACAGAGTGTCAGTGAACTTGGTGAGGGCAAGGACAACATCAGTCCACCCGAATATACCCTACGTCGCGACCTTCAGGCGCGCCAGGTAAGTCCAGCAACCCCGGAATTCTTCATTCTGGTGATGACTGCGATACCGTATAGGTCTCTATGATAGCGTTGGGTGGTGCAGTAGGGACAGGTCTGATAATCGGTTCTGGGACTGCTTTGCAACGTGGTGGGCCCCTGGGCTTATCCCTTGGGTATGCTTATGTCGGGTGAGTTGTATCATACACTTTATTACAAAGCACTGACAAACTTCTTGCTTATAGCTTTACGTGGTGAGTAGAAAACCAGGACGCAATTGTATCTTCATTTCTGAGTTGAGATCAGTTACCTAGTAATGGTCAGTCTGGGTGAGGTTAGTCTCCGAGCAATGGCACGTACATAGGTTGTTTGCGACTCACAAGAAAAAAAACTGTTTAGATGGCTGCGTACCTACCACACAAAAGTGGATTTGCTGGTTACGCCTCGAGATTCGTAGGTCAGGGCGTTTAGACCATTGAACTGCGTGTTCTCATTTTGACCCACATTGCGTCTCCTCAGATCCAGCGTAAGTTTCGACATTCTGGCTGCAGCTGCCGGATCTCACCTGATCTCATCCTCGCAGGCTCGGCTTTGCTTGTGAGTCGCATCTAGTATGATCGCCTGGAAGTGTCAGTCGACTAACGAGCCGTGTAGTAGGGTGGAACTATGTTTTAAAGTACTGGATTGTTACCCCGGTAAGGGATTTTCCGCTGCCCTACATCTGTCTAACCATAACCTGGTTTATATCAGAACAATTTAAATGCCGCAGGGTGCGTGGCCTCGTATACCTCGCCCCGACAAGAGTAAATGATATTTACGTATTCTCGCAGTGTTGTGATCAGATATTGGACGCAGAGTGTCGATATAGCCATTTGGATGGTCATTTTTATCTTACTCAGTATGTCGTGGTGGAAGGAAGCCATAAATGAGACTAACCGCCTCTTAGTATTTGCCATCAACATGCTTGGCGTTCGCGTGTTCGGAGAGGTGGATGCTGCTGCTCAATCATTATCTGCCAGGCTTATAGCTCGTATATAGATGGAATTTTGGTTCTCGACGATCAAAGTTATCAGCTTGATTGGTTTGATGCTGATGGTTAGATGACGCCATTTATTTATGTTGTTATTGACCGACGATGATGTACAGTGTATTATAATCGATCTTGGAGGCAACCCGAAGGTCAGAGAACTCCCATGTTTCTCTTTCTGTCCTCTCATGTAATAACATTTTTCCTTACAACAGCATGACCGTATTGGATTTCGTTATTGGAAACATCCTTCTGGACCAATGGGGACATACTTGTTAACCCAAGTTGGAGGCCAGAAGCCTCTCAGTACCTTCCTGGGCTTTTGGGCAAGTCGTCTAGTATTTGCCTAAGCTTCCATCACACTCGCTGACTCTGTATGTGGAATGGTCATCACCACCGATCAGTCCGTAATGATCAATGCTTTATTCTCCTTTGTGAGAACTGTGGTGCTGACTTGAGAAAATTGTGTTATTAACTTGGCGTGTTAGATTGGAACGGAGTTGATTGGGGTAACCGTCGGGGAGACGAAGTGAGTAGCCCAAACATTTGTCTAGCAAGTCCGTTTAGACAATCCAAGGAATCCTCGACGAAACATACCAATGGCGATTCGACGCAGTGCATTGCAACCAGTTTAATCATACCCGAACCGGTACTGATTGTGACCATGTAGCATTTTTCCGAATTCTCGTCTTTTACGTTGGTGGTGTCTTTTGTTTGGGATTAGTAGTGCCTAGCACCGACCCAACGCTATTCATCGCAAATAAAGCCAAGGTCAGAAACTCTTTCAGTCCAATAGTTCTCTTACCAACACTACCTTATAGACTGGTGCAGCGGCCTCTCCCTTTGTGGTTGGTAAGCTCGTTTTTCGCTGCTGCTGAGTGGATCAGGTCACCATTGACCAATATAAAACAGCAACTACACTTGTCGGCGCTAAAGTGAGTGTCGAGTTGTACTGGCGGATCTGGCTCACGTTTGTACCGGGAAGACCATTAACCACGTGATCAATGCAGCTATACTGGTCTTTGTCTTGAGCGCAGCAAACAGTGACCTTTATATTGGGTATTTACCTGACGCTACTCGTAGAAGAAATCGCTATCTTACTCACACCACAGATCCCGAACACTTTATGGTCTCGCGATCGACGGCAAGGCGCCTGCCATTTTTCGCCGGGCCAATCGACTGGGTGTTCCCTGGCCATCACTGATTATCGCCATGCTCTTCAGCTGTCTTGTATTCCTCAACACAAAGACATCTGGGTCAAAGGTGTTTGGATGGTTTACAAATCTGGTACTTCCCAGATCCGCTTCAAACTACCGGATTCTGACGTCACATAAAGGTGTCCACATTCGGAGCCCTGACTTGGAGTGAGTCATTTGCATGTCATGTCTAGCTCCATTAGTGACACCTGCGTCAAGTGACCATCGTTTACACTCATATGTAAGCGCACCCGTCGCTGGCAGGACGACCCCTCTGACACGTATCTGTTAGCCGCTTCATGAAAGCCCTTTCAGTGGCCGGAATCTCAAGAGACACTCTTCCGTATAAGGCACCGTTTCAGCCGTATGGCGCTTGGTTTGCCTTGATCAATACCGGGATAATCACTATTTTCAAGGGATTTGACACATTCATGCCGTGAGCCTGTTCGAACATGACTATGAATGGAAACTTACTTTAGACCTTCTACCAGGTTTACACAAGATACTTTCGTTACGTGAGTGTTCGAATGTCCGCACTGGGCGAGACTCTGAGTGGATTACCGTGCCAGGTCATATATCGGAATACCCATCTTTGCGATATTCTATGTTTCCTACAAGCTTTTTTACCGGACACGGGTAATACCGCTCAAGGAAGTGGACCTCCTAAGTGGAAAACGCGAAATAGATGCGGAGGAAGAAAAGAATCTTGCAGAGGAGGCTCTGGAGCGAAAGGGTTCGCAAGTTTCCCAGACCGCGTGGAGAAAGATATGGGACTCCATCTAAACGTTTCACATCGACTCCTTGTGTATGGAATTGGCCGTTACAAGTAAAAAAGACACAGTAGCATATTATGTGAGCTTATCCAGGGGGTGAATGTGTCTCAGTATTACAGTCACAAGGCTCCGTATGCAGATACTTTGGTTGGTGTGATCATCCATTTCGAGGATAGTTTTGAATACAAAGCCATAGTGCCCGCCACGAAGTTCTGGATGAAGACCACCAAAAATGTTTAGGCTTGGATGAAAATAACACAGCCCAAGCCTAGTAAATAGATGTCTCATAAGCGGATCACCCATTTACGTAATTGATGTTCTCTCTTTGGAATGTCATTCGGGTAAGCATTACATAATCAATGCCTTTGATGACAAGATGCAACTGACACGTTATGACGCGCGACATTTTCTCAGCGTATCCTCACGGATGATGTTCTTTCATGTATAAAGCTTTCCTGGTTTCGTTCACCTTACTCGCCTTTGCTTTCTACTACCAGTTCAGATACATATCATCTACTCACACAGACCCGATTAAGCAAGCCGACAATATGTCTGCATCTCGTCAAGTTATCAAGCGTGTGCTTGCGGTGGAACAAGCAGAGGTCTCTATTTATGCTCTCGACTCACCATCCCCTGTCAGACTGAAATCTCCTCAAGGGCGCAGGGGCTCGAGTTCGACGGTCTATCGGCTCGATCGCTTTGAGGAACCTGTCCCCTTTCTTGATGTGGGTATTCGTCGCTGGACAGCCTGGAACGATGTTCATGTGTTAGTGGTTCAGGCTCGATCATTTCACTGTTTCCAACGGTGCTGGATTCCCTGATCACCCGCATCGCGGCCAGGTTCGTGTGACACTGGAGACCCCCAGAAAGTGCTCTACGTATTCATCTACTCATACTCGTCACTTCTAGGCTACAGTCACGTACATGACACATGGATCCTCCCGCCATGAAGACTCAGCAGGACATCGAGGCGAGGTTGTTGCTGGAGGCGTTCAATGGATGTGTGCCGTGAGTCGCTTGCTATGCCTATGTATTTATGTGATCGGTTTTAATGTTCCTGACCGTCTCGTATAGGGTAAAGGGAGTGAGCTACTCCATGCATAATACCTCTACGGCCATGCTGATGCACGCCAGTCATACATGCTGAAATGCCAGTGCAAGGTCCTGGTGTACCTGAGCCTCGTGGTCTTCAGTTATGGGTATGTCTACTTCTGTGCATTGCATTTATCGCCTTGCTCATATTGACCCTCTCTAGGTGGATCTTCCCAAAGAAGTATGTTCTTGATTTCAAGTTAAGCACCGCCACTTACGTGTATTTTAGTACAAGATGATGGTAGATATCTCTAGTTTATACATACATGTTCTCAATATATTCTGCGGTAGGAACCATCTTATCAAGAATTAGGACCATCAGGGTATGTTTGTTTTATGCTCAGATAGCAAGCTGTGGACCAACGTGACCTAGAATACCGAGTGCCTATCCCGAAGGACCGGATGGGCCAGTGCAGATCAAAGTCATCAGTGGGAAAAGTCACGGTGTCGATTCCCCCGTGCGCCCACAGGGAGGGTGTTGGTACTTCCACGTTATCTTCCACAGGAGATCATCCATTTTTCAGGATATACGTGTGTGATCTTTATACCGATATGTATTCTGGCGACGCAGTTAACCTCTTTGACGAATAGCGGCTGGATGGACTTCATTTTTATACAGTGCGTCTTCATTTTGAGAGTTCGAGTTGGAAACGCATTAATTAACATGTATCGCGCTAGTCCTCAAAGGTAAAATCAAGGTAAACTCGGCAGCTGAGTCGTTGGAGGAAGAGCCATACCATACTCTGGTGCTGTCATCCGAGCGGAATCAAACGGGCGTGGCTGTCGAAGCTACCGAGGACGAAACTGAGCTTGTCATCGTAAGAGACGTGCTAACACTGTTATTTACCATTATGGCCAATACGATTCTGTTTCCCAGATTGCGGGAGAACCACTAGACCAGGGAGTCGTCCAGTACGGGCCTTTTGGTAGGCCTTAAGCTTTTCGAGCTCACTGACCCAAGGTCTGACCAAACAACAGTAATGACTACGAAGGAAGACATTCAGCAGGCCTTATTGGACTGTACGTGAAACAATTGTTCTTCTATAGTCTGTCGCCGCTGATAAGTACCTTCTTAGATCAAATGGGCCGCAATGGTTTTGAGAAAGCTCATACTTGGCAATCGGAGATCGGGCACTAGTCTAAGTCTTCCATCTCCAGGTTCTTATTGTAGGGTTTTGTTGCACAGAAGATGTAGTGGTAATGGTACGGTGGACTAATAAAGTACATATTTAAGATACAATCTGTCACTACGGAGACATGCAGTATACAATAGGAAAGTCATAGAGCACCTGATCAAAAGTAGACACGCAGAGAATTACCGGCATATGATTCAATGGGACAGTAAGGACACTTAACACGTCTGATCATAGAATGGTCAGTGTAAGGAGAGTGACCGAGTTGTATACTTACCCTTGCCCCTTCTTGAGTTTTTCCAGACTGTCTTTAGCAACTACATGGCCACACCCCATCATCATCGGCGGATTCGCTTCGGTAGACTGCTCTTTTGAAACAGGGCAGGCAAAAATGGAGTGATACCGGTTTTCTGGCGGAAGGGGAATTTCAATCTTTGGCAAAGAATCAACAGTTGGCAATATGAGGTGCTCAATGGACTAACTGGAAGCTCATTCGTCTGACTCCATTCGCTCTTGCGCTCTCTCATGACCTTTCGTCCTTTTTCAATTCGACTCAAGGCTCCTCCTCCCCCAATGTCACCCACTACTCTCAAAGGCACCTGTTTACTTAGTCCCAGGCTCGCACAATATTCCTTCGAGAATGTAGGCTGTAGATCTATATGCAAAGCTGGGTTTGCGAGATCTGCGTAGGGGGACTTGGCAAGTTTTGAGAGTGGAAGATAGATTATGCAGGTAATCAGGCGGTGTATTTCTTGAGTATGGGATGCATAGAGAGAAGGTGAAATTGAGCGTAGGTAGTCTAGAGCAACCAGTGGCGGATGTGATGTGACAAGACGAAGAAATCGGGAGCGATGTAGATTAAATTCGAGCGAGGAAGACCGGGAGGCGAGGAAGTGCCGATTAGCATTAACCCACCTGGAGGTATGGTATCAGGGTATAATGGTAGAGATGCCTAGACTTAGACGCACTTTAAGGCTGGATCAATGTTTTCATTCTCGAGAGCATTCAAGATACCATGAAGTTCCAGAAATTGGGCCCTGAGCGTGGGATTTACATCCACGCCTGCCTCCTAGTATGAAACCATATTACACTTGGAAGACCCTAATTCTAATGGATGGAAGACCTACGTCACGGAATGCATGCGCCGCGTCAAATTGACCTGTGCGCACGAAATGGTTTGCAACGGTCGTTTCAAGAGCAGATACGGATGCCGGTGACGTGCATATGGCGAGTGATGGTGGCAGGGGACTGGTGAATTTCTGTACAACTAAGTTGTTGAGCGGGACGGAGAGGATGCGGGGTTACCTTGTCTATAGCTTTACCCAGCTTGCCTAATGAACCGTGTATCTCCTTCTGCTTCTCATCTAACTCCTTCTTCTTCTCCTCGACGAGCCTCGCCGCATCTTGAACAACAACCTCGGAGGTTGTACCTGCTTCGACACGCTGCTTGAGTTCCTGCAAGGAGTTCAACAATGAATCTAGAGTTTCAGATACAGAAGGGGTCGGCTTAGGTGCAGGCTTTGATGGGGTAGAATGTGGCGAGGAGGGGAATGCTTGCAACTTTTCGAGTTTACCCAACTCTTTCAGCGGCGTGTCCATGGCTTGCGAGTAAGAAAGCGAGCGCCTAATTGGCTCGTCTGTCTGGCAATAATGCGATTTTTCTTGGGTGACGACAACGGGCAGCTCAAATCAATACGATGCACAAAGCTCCCCGAGACAGATTGGAAAGTGGATGTTTCAATGCTGGATGATGGTGGGAGGCGAGGGAAAACCAAAGGCATTCAGCGGCTGGCAATTCTGGGTGACAAGGTGATATATCTTATTTCACGATATTTCTACCCTTATAATCTAAGTGTGAAATCTATAGGTTTTCCTAGCTCGACGTGATGGTTCTGCTGCACTGTTTGCTGTAGAAGCTGAGGACTCAGCGCGGGTGGTCCATCAATGGGAGGAAACTCGATTCAAACTAGGGGAGAAATACGTTGGGTTAGGCCTGATAACGGATGTGTAAATCTAACATTTCATATCTTCTTCGTATTCTCCTAATTATATTGCAGTCGAATGATTTCATGCACGAATGCTGGCCGCCTGCGCCTAACGCAAGCCAACGTGGACGCAGAAGGTGGTGCAGCGACCTCGCAGACGACATTCATACCTAACCGCTTATGCGAATGGATGTTATCTGAAGATTCCCAGTCTTTTGCCTATGGTGGTGATGAGGTTGAAGTCTCCGTCTGGGATACATCGCGAGCACTGGATCCTTCTCGACGCCTCCTCCCAAGTTCTGCAGTAGGAATTAAGCGAAAAAAAGGCAAGACCTCGGAGCTATTTGATGGTGAAATATGGAGGGCTCAAAATGTACGTTGATGAGTATTCAGTGTTTTTTAAAGTAGCTGTCTCACTCTTTGTCGGAGGTGGCCAACGATTTCCTTAATCTCAGACAGCCCGTGCACAATACATCATTGACATATTTGTCCCACACATCCGGAGGAGTCAGGCCCTCTCATCATATCCTTGCTGGCACACGTATTGGTTCCGTGAGACGATACGATACCCGCGTGGCGAGGAAGCCAGTTGCTGATTGGCAGCACATGGGGAGGGTTGGTGGTGTTCAAACAGTGCAACGCGGGAACGTTGAACAGTTAGTTGGCACGTCTTTTGGAGCATGTCTTCATAATGAGAGCTTATTACTACAGTGAAGCGTTCATAGCAGACCACGGGGGCAACCTGATTGCCCTAGACCTACGCACAGGTCGTGTATTGTATGCTTATTCTGGTACGTGGTTCGCAATTTGTGTCTTGAGCTTCTCGTTCGAAGTCATCGCCAGGATTAGCAGGGGCAATATCTTCTATGGCACCTACACTGTCATCTCTGTCACCACCCTTACTGGCATCAGTCTCTTTGGATCGATTCTTTCGGTTACATAGCACCTATGACCCTCGAAACGCACTTGCTGACGGTTCAAATGAAAAAGGCGAAGTCCTCGCGAAGATTTGGATGAAGAGTGCGGCCAGCTGTGTCGCCTGGGATGGAAAAGTTCCCGCTCCCCGGGATGTGCTTGATGAACAGGATGAGCATGAGAATGATATATGGGCAGATTTGCAGGAGGTGGATGAAGAAAATGGTACCTCTACAAGTGTCAGTAATAGTACTTCTAAAGGGTCGGATGGTGAGGAAGGTAAATTGAATACCACTAACAAGAAGAAGAAAATGCGTTAATATGTTCTGGCAAGACCTCGAGCGTATGTATATCATAAAGCTGCACAGTTATTATTATCCTGCCCATTCACTGAGGATTAACATTTACATAGCGTTGAACGTTCGTTCCCTGGAGTGCAAATTGCAGCAGAACCTTGGGAGTTCGACTTTCCCACTCCAGTCCAGTACAGTATCCTGACACACAAAGATTCTTTATAATTTTCTCCTGTGAATATCAAAGAAAACGCCTGACCTAGAAAGTGTCTGCTCATGCAATCGGTAGGAATGTTGTGATAAAAATTCAGCCACTTTTTAAAAAATTTTTACCCAAGGATGTACATATTTGCACGGACTATTAATGTCCTTCGGCATCAGGATTCTATGATATACTATTTTTGTCCCGGCACTATCCGGCTATTGTTCCACCCACAATCTATTATGTTTCGGCCACATTGTATTTGTGCCACATGATCTCCATATTTTGATCCCAATATCTTAACAATAGTGTCCCCGCACCCAAACATTCGGCTCCTATCAATATACCATTCCGGCTCGGGCATCCACCCATTTGGATCCCCGGATCAAGACATTTGCGCCCTTGTCATATGCTCTATGCGCCCCAACTTTTGCTAGGTAGTTGACCTCTCATCCAAATGCTACAATCAATAGCACATATTTTAGCTCTGACATAGGAGAGTTCAAACAAAATATGAGTTCTAGCAAGCAAGTACTCTCATGTAAGGAAGTAGATTCCCAGGGGGGGGGTCCACAAGACCCCGCTGTATAGTAGTGCGTGGGAACTGCCCGGCAGTTCCCCAGCTCAACTTACCTTGTAAACCGTCACTACGTAGCATCAGAATCCCACAGCTTGGTCGATCTCTGCTGCTCTTGTGATACCCACAAGGCTCTAAGTTTACTCCTTTACACTTTTTTGAGATTCCATTAGCTGTTTGCCCAGCAAACAGCTGGACTGTGTTTTTGGCAGCGTCTTGAAAAAGACCGCTACTCTGACGGCTTCACCGTCGAAAACTGTTGCTGCGATGTCATCATCACAGGAACGCCTCGCGACAGACTGCGAGGAGAGCCGGCAACGGCTCTGTAGGTTCAGAGCGTTGGAGGACAGGATGGCTGAGTTGTGCCGCGTCTTACGCAACCTACGGCACAACTCACCCAACGACGACGACCTGGCCAAACCGCCGTGGAGCACGCTCGCACCAGCACCCATGCGAGTCAAACTGAATGGGGACACGCCTTCGCTGAAGGAAGGCGTGGAAACGGTTGCGCAAAAACGACCGGTTGCGCAGCCGGCCAGCCCAATGCCATGGCCTGGCTGCAACGAGGTTCCCCCATGGCGCATCCACGTCCCCAGGCTCCCCAGGCTCCCCAGGGACAGGCCGGCCACACTGGGTGTGACGCACGACGTGACACACCCGTCGATGCCGCCTCCACCGTCCCCATCGCGCATCCGCGCTCCAGGCCGCCCCAGACGGCCGCGGACGACGGCACACACCATCTGGTGTGTGTGTCAGAACCGTCCACACCAGGCGTAAGATCCCAATGTTGAAGACCCTGCACTAAAAAGGGGTGCCTGTTCTGGTTGGTCGAAAGAGATAAGAAGAAGGACAAGTCTGAAGTAGACAAGCCTCGAAGTAAGAGATTGAGAGAAGAGAGACGATAGAGTGAGCAAGGTATCCTCAAGTGCTTAAGGGCACAGGAGACGGTGTAACATATATGATAACCAAACTAGCGAAATACATGGAGCAAGCTCTGGTATTTATCTACTTTGGAAAAGGGGGATGAGTCAGAAGAGAATAGGAGGATGAGTCACCGTGAGTCAGAATGAGTCAGAATGAGTCAGAGTGAGTCAGAGTGAGTCAGGTGAGTATGAGAAGGAGTCAGAACAACAAGAGGGATGAGTCACAATGAGTCAGAATGAGTCAGAACGAGTCAGAGTGAGTCAGGTGAGTCATGAAGAGGAGTCAGGACAATAAAGCTGATATGGTACACAATAGGGGAACTGAGTCATGATGAGTCAATGAAAACAAGAAGAGTGAGTCATGAGGGATACTGGTAAATCAAGAGTGACTCATGGAGACAATAATGAGTCGTCCTAACCCCTGAGCCAACCAACAATCCAGAACCACACATCTCTGCTCCAGACACACAGCCTCTGAGGCAATGTTTGACTTTCCAAGTCAATCGAAGGGGGTGGTGTAGGGTTAGGTGGTTGAGAGGGTTGGAAATGATCGAAACAATATGGGTCATAGCTGGTGCTAACCCCGCTTTCCAATATCTGAATCTCTACACTTCTCTTGCCCTCATGCACAAAGGGAATATAGTGCATAGGCATGTCAACTCGTCCTGAAGAAGGGTCGAAGAAGAGTTCATGGGGATCAAGGCTTCCCCAATCCATGCTGTCGGCACTCATCCTGCCAGATCGTCGCCTGGTGTGGACCGGTGATGGTGCCCGAATGCTTGGCGACATCTGCATAGGGAATGATGGCGTAGGCGCACGTGTGGGAGTGGCAGTGAAGCACATGGCACTGGAGGTGATGGCTCAACTTGGGGTATGAAGATGTGATGGCAGTGGTCTGATGAGACGATTGGGGGAAAAGATTCCGTGTAAGCGCTCAGTGCAGTTGGTGAAATAAACCAGTTCATGACAGTACCCCCTCCTCAAGCTCCGAGACCCATCGAGGAAGGTAATGGTGTTCAAGCTTGTGAAGAGTTGGCAAGCAGTTTGGCAAGGGGACCAGGTTTGTTGGGATAACGCAGATGGAATTCTTGTAGCGCTTCTGGGGAGTGTTCTACATCTTCAGCAGACTGCCATGTAGGGTCATCATATCCTGTCCACTTAACACGGTAGCGGAGGCCATGAGGATGGTATCGTTTATCAATCTTGCTATCCACAATACTTTCCACTTCATATTCTTCTTCACCATGGATTTCGACTGGAGGAGGTGGGTCATGATGGCGAGAAGGAAATGGGTTGTCTGTCACAGGTTCAAGGAGTGAGACATGGAAGACATTGTGAATGGCATGAAGATCAAAAGGGAGCCCAAGTCGATAGGCATGTGAAGAAATCCTCTCAATAACAGGGTAGGGCCCAATTCGCTTGTGGTCAAGCTTCTTTGATGGTCGTTTGGTCTTGATATTTTCTGTAGAGAGCCAAACATGTTGACCAACAGCTATATTTGGGACAGGAAGTCGTCGAGAGGAGGTGGCCTCTGAATATTGGTCGAGAGTTATGCGGAGTTGTTGATGCAAGTATTTGTGTAACTCAGCAAGATCAGTGGCCATCTGTTGGGCAATCGATGATGGGACAGAGTCCAAGGAGACATCAAGGCGAGGATGATACCCCTTATTGGCAAAGAAGGGAGTAACACCGGTGGCAGAGTGTGCAGTGCTGTTGTAACCAAATTCTGCCAGAGGGAGTAAGGAGATCCAATCATCCTGCTGATAGTTGATATAAATGCGCAAGTATTGCTCCAAGATTTGATTAATGCGCTCCGTCTGTCCATCAGTTTGAGGGTGATAGGCAGTGGATAAGTTGACCTTGATATTCAGCATGTGACAGAGAGATTTCCAGATATTAGAAGTAAAGTGCTTTCCCCGATCCGAAACCATGTTCGAAGGTAGTCCATGCTTGGAAAAGACATGCTGAATGAACAGGGAGGCAACTGTCTTGGTGTCAATGTTTGTCATAGTGGGAATGAAGATTGCTGCTTTGGTGAGCCGGTCAACAATGACAAGTATTGAGTTGTGACCATCCGATTCAGGGAGACCATCAATAAAATCCATGCTGATCGAACTCCAAGGAAGCTCTGGGATAGGCAGAAACTGGATGGGGCCATAAGGCTTGTGCCGAGTGGTTTTGGCTCGCTGACAGGGTGCACATGAAGACACATATTGAGTGACAGTGTCACGTAGGTGAGGCCAGTAGTATTGGGTTTGAATTTTCTGGACAGTTTTGCGAATTCCAGGGTGTCCAGAAAGTATGTGATCATGGTGGGCACGTAATATATCAAGACGTATTTCTTCCACATCTGGGACATAGGTGCGTGATTTGTGAAGAAGGAAACCATCAGGGGATAGAGACCAAGGATTAGGAGTGGTTGAAGTGGGAGGGTTTGTGGGTGGAGACTTGAGGCGATGGATGTGTTCTTGTGCATCTATGTCCTTTCGAAGAGCATTCTTGATTGCAGTGCGAACTGAAGCAGGATCAAAGATAACAGTGGCAAGGAGTTGGGCTTGAGATAAGACTTGACCAGCCTTGAGAATTGATTGGAAGTTGTGGGGATTAGCTGATGCATAAGTGCCTTCCCCCCCTCTAGGGTACACGTCGCCTCGATGTGTCAGTGCATCTGGTTTAGTACCAAGGCGACCAGGTCGATAGCGAATTGTGAAATGGAATCCAGAGAGGTATTCAGCCCAATGAGCTTGACGGCGAGTGAGTTGCTTTGAGGTCATGAAATACTCAAGGTTCTTGTGGTCAGAAAGAACCAAAACAATATGTGAGGAACCTTCCAGGTAAGCACGCCATGTTTTGAATGCTTGAAAGATGGCAAGAAGTTCCTTGTCATAGATTTCATAATTGAGTTCAGCAGTGACCATACTGCGAGAATGGAAAGCAACTGGGCGGATATCACCATCAAGAGGCGATATTTGGGACAGGATCATAGCAATGGCATAGTCCGAAGCATCAATTTCGAGGACAATGGGGTTGTTGGGGTCGAAGTGGATGAGAATGGGAGCAGTGGTGAAACTATGTTTGAGGGAATCAAATGCTGCTTGACATTCTGTCGTCCAAATGTAGGGTGTGTCCTTCCGAGTCAACTTGTTGAGAGGAACAGTGATCTCAGAATACTTGTCAATGAAGCGTCGATAGAAGTTGCAGAAACCTAAGAAGGATTGGAGGTCTCGAACTCCTTGAGGGATGGCCCAGTTACGAATTACTGTGGTTTTGGCAGAGTCCATTGAAACACCATCATGTGAGATGATAAAGCCCCAAAACTCTACAATGTTGGTGTGAAACAGACATTTTTCTGGTTTGGCATGAAGGTTGTGATCCCTGAGACGTTGTAAGACCATATGGACATGTTCCTGATGCTTGGTGGCATCCTCCGAGTAGATGAGGATGTCATCAATATAAATGACAACAAAGATGTCGGCCATGTCACGGAAAATATCATTCATGAAGTGTTGGAATGTGGCTGGTGCATTGGTGAGCCCAAACGGCATGACCAAGTATTTGAAGGAGCCATATCTTGTATGAAAAGCAGTTTTCCATTCTTCTCCAGGAGCTATGCAAACATTGTTGTAGCCCGCTCGAAGGTCAATTTTGGAAAAGATAGTAGCTTTGCGTAGGCGATCAATGAGATTTCCAACAAGGGGAAGGGGATATCGGTTCTTCTTGGTGACCCGGTTGAGCCCTCTGTAGTCCACACAAAGGCGAAGTGATCCATCCTTCTTTTTGGCAAAGAGAATGGGGGCTCCTGCAGGGGAACTTGATGACCGAATGAAGCCTTTCTGAAGATTCTCATCAAGGTTCTCTTTGAGTGCCTTTAGTTCAACTTCAGAGAGGGAGTAGATGGGGCCATATGGGGGCGATTTTCCCTCTTCTAAAGGAATGGAGTGATCAAAAGGACGATGTGGTGGGAGAGTTTCTGCCTGTTCTCTGGAAAAGACGTCTGCAAAATCTCGGTACTCTTCAGGTACAACACGTTCCAAGAGTTCCTTTTCCTCAGTGGGAAGGGGAATGTCGTACAAGGCAGTGGTGGGAGCAGGTTGTCCTGTGGCACGAAGAGAAGAGGTGGGGCTTGAATAGGGAGCCATGTAAAAGGAAAAGCAAGGGATTCCCTGTTTGCAAAGCTTGTGGAATGCCGCAGCGCCAATAAGGGAAATCTTGGGAGGAAACCGACTAGGAGATGTTGGTGTAGGAATTTCTGAACTGAAAAAGGGAAGAGAGTCGTCCATAGATATAGAAAATGAAGGGTCCAGGAGTGAGCTAGTGTCACATGAGGAGGTTGGCAAGCTAATGTTGCAGAAGGGGTGAGGTGAGCTAATGTCACTTGGGAGATGTGGTGAGCTAATGTCACCCGAGGGATGTAGTGAGCTAATGTCACCCGAGGGATGTGGTGAGCTAATGTCACCCGAGGGATGTGGTGAGCTAATGTCACCAGAACAATGCGGCAAGCTAGTGTCACCGAAATGCTGTGCAACGTATTCAATGGCAGGATCATCCTCCTTCGTAGGCTTAAGGGCCTCTGGAGGTTGACTGAGAAGTCCAGTCGAAATAGGTCCAATAGTTGCAAAAGCTGCAGAGGCAATATGAACATCTGGAAGTTGAGGACCAGATGTGAAGTTTATGGATAGTTTGTCCCAATTAATTGAAGGGTTTGTGGTACGAAGCCAAGGTAGTCCCAAAACAATTGGTGCAGTAGGGTGAAGACGAGTAACCAGGAGATGGATAGATTGTTGATAAGAATTGGCAAAGGAGATTTGGGTATTGGCTGCTTTGTCGATAAATCCTGAAGTAGTAGGTTTTCCATCAAAGAGTGAGAGTAAGATAGGTTGCAGAAGGGAGGTGAGAGGAAGTTGATCTGCAAGGGAAAAATCGATAAAACTTGATGTGGCACCTGAGTCGATGAGAGCTGGAATGGTTTGAGATATCCCAGGTAGAGAAACTGGGATAAGGAAGGAGGTGGTAGATTCTGAAATAAGGGCTGCCGATAGACGAGTAAATTTGACCAGTAGGGGAAATGTAGCGCGACCCAGAGCCCCCTGAAGCACATCAGGGTCGCTTAACTGTTTTCCTGATGAGCGTCTGAATCCGAAATGGAGGGATCAGGAATGAGTGTAACTGGGTCAGAGTCTGAGTCTCCAACCAGGGTGAATGTTGCACGACCTGTAGCTGTAGGAGGACTGATGTTTTTGCAGTTAGGCATGTGATTTTTCTTGTCCTTTCCACAGTAAAGGCAGAGGTTCTTGTCTGCACGACGCTGTTTCTCAGCCTTGGTTAACTTTCCATCAGCGGTGAGGATCTTGGAGAGATCTGGAGCAGCAGGTTGGGAAGTTGAAGTGTTGGATGGATGAGAGTTAGACGACACAGGGATTGTTCGTGAACGAGGATTGGAAGATGTGGAATTGATGTTTGTTGAAGAAGATGTGGAAGTATTGTGTGTGGTAGATGTGGGAGTAAGGTCCCAATGACGTTGATCAATATCAAGGCAAACCGTCTTGAGTTCTTCAAATTCACGAGGGCGAGGAATGTATTCAAATGCTTTCTTGATGCGAGGGCAAAGGCCATGGAAAAAGCGATCAGCCAATGCATAGGTGTTCCAGTTTGTAAGAGGAGCCCAGCATGCAAATTCCACAACATATTTGGTGATACGATGGCTGTCTTTCATCTCAAGGTTATTGAGACGACGCTGTGCTTCAAAGTCCATGTGAGGATTGCCGAAATGGCGCTGAAGTTCTTGAACAAATAAGGGCCAACTGGTTTGAATGGGAGGTTCTGGGATTTGAGTCATCTGAGGAATCCACCATTGACCAGCAACCTTGGTAAGGTAAGTGGCAGCATAATTGACTTTTCTCCGATCATCCATGAAATCGTTGGGTGACGAGTCAAATGCCATAATACAACTTGCAATGAATGCCTCCACTTTGCTGGAATCTTCTCCAGTAAAGTCATCTGGATTGCGAGGCTTGGGTTTGGAAGATCCTCCACCACCAGGGGCAGGAAGATAGACAGGGTAAGCGTAAGGATAACCATAAGGATATGGGTTTGGGTCACCATGAAGTGGTCCATGAGGAGGAGGTCCAGGTGGAGGGGGTCCACCATAGGGAGGGCCATGGGGCCAACCACCAAAGGGAGGTCCACCAGGGGGTCCAGGAGGTCCGCCAGGAGGTCCATGAGGCCCACCAGGAGGTCCAGGAGGTCCAGGGGGTCCACCAGGAGGTCCAGGAGGCGAAAAAGGAGGAGTGTGATGAGAAGAAGGTGATGCAGGAGGCAAAAATACACTAGGATGGGTAGAGTGCTGAGAACCTGCATGTACTGATAAGGGTGATGGGGGTACAGATGGTTGAACTGCAATTGTAGGTGGTGGCGCAAAGGCACCATAGAAGTGAAGGGGTGGCTGGCTACCACCAGACTGTAAACGACGCAGATCCCAAAGAGGGGCTGATGCAGATCGCCGTTCATCTGTAGGATTTGATTGAAGGTTAGGGATATGTGGTGGCATCTGTCGCATGAAGGGTGAGACTGATGGAGGTGGATGAGGTGGCTGAATGGGAAGAATAGGTTGAGGGTGATGAAGTGGCTCTGGATGAAGCTGTTCACGAAACTCTTGGAGTTGACAATCTTGTCGCCAAATTTGATCTCGAAGAGAGACCAGTTGATCTGCAAGGCGATGCTGAAGATCAAGCAATTCTGAAATAGGAGGAAGTTCAGTGGGCTGTGTAGAAAATGAGCCAGGGGAGTTATGCAAAGGTTGGGGATTTGATGGTCCAGGAGTGGCATTCCGCATAGTCACTGCAGTGGTTCCTGGCCTAGGAGTGGGTTGCTTTGACCGAGTATTGTAGGGGCGATCCATGGATGCAGAAGTATGAGTATACAGTATAGATGTAACCAACGTACAGGTTAGTTTGGTTATTCTGTCAGAACCGTCCACACCAGGCGTAAGATCCCAATGTTGAAGACCTTGCACTAAAAAGGGGTGCCTGTTCTGGTTGGTCGAAAGAGATAAGAAGAAGGACAAGTCTGAAATAGACAAGCCTCGAAGTAAGAGATTGAGAGAAGAAAGACGATAGAGTGAGCAAGGTATCCTCAAGTGCTTAAGGGCACAGGAGACGGTGTAACGTATATGATAACCAAACTAGCGAAATACATGGAGCAAGCTCTGGTATTTATCTACTTTGGAAAAGGGGGATGAGTCAGAAGAGAATAGGAGGATGAGTCACCGTGAGTCAGAATGAGTCAGAATGAGTCAGAGTGAGTCAGAGTGAGTCAGGTGAGTATGAGAAGGAGTCAGAACAACAAGAGGGATGAGTCACAATGAGTCAGAATGAGTCAGAACGAGTCAGAGTGAGTCAGGTGAGTCATGAAGAGGAGTCAGGACAATAAAGCTGATATGGTACACAATAGGGGAACTGAGTCATGATGAGTCAATGAAAACAAGAAGAGTGAGTCACGAGGGATACTGGTAAATCAAGAGTGACTCATGGAGACAATAATGAGTCGTCCTAACCCCTGAGCCAACCAACAATCCAGAACCACACATCTCTGCTCCAGACACACAGCCTCTGAGGCAATGCTTGACTTTCCAAGTCAATCGAAGGGGGTGGTGTAGGGTTAGGTGGTTGAGAGGGTTGGAAATGATCGAAACAATATGGGTCATAGCTGGTGCTAACCCCGCTTTCCAATATCTGAATCTCTACACTTCTCTTGCCCTCATGCACAAAGGGAATATAGTGCATAGGCATGTCAACTCGTCCTGAAGAAGGGTCGAAGAAGAGTTCATGGGGATCAAGGCTTCCCCAATCCATGCTGTCGGCACTCATCCTGCCAGATCGTCGCCTGGTGTGGACCGGTGATGGTGCCCGAATGCTTGGCGACATCTGCATAGGGAATGATGGCGTAGGCGCACGTGTGGGAGTGGCAGTGAAGCACATGGCACTGGAGGTGATGGCTCAACTTGGGGTATGAAGATGTGATGGCAGTGGTCTGATGAGACGATTGGGGGAAAAGATTCCGTGTAAGCGCTCAGTGCAGGTGGTGAAATAAACCAGTTCATGACAGGCATATTCAAACGTATCGAGCGCGAACAACGCGCTCGCAATCCCAAAAGGGATTGTCTCGTGATAGCAGGCGGTACCCCGCACGATATCGCGGCCATCCTGAAGGGTTGGATACACAACCCCGAGGGAATTCCATCCGCCATCCATGACAACGTGGATGGCACCTTCAACCTAGACGATATGGACGTCTGGATGTGGTTGAAGGCCCTTGCACCCCGGGTCAAAGGGGTCGCATCACCACTCAGGGCGAGACTACTCGACCTCTTCGGTTCGACTGACCAATGGTCGAGCCTCGTCGACGCCAGGGAAGTGCTGACGGCTCAGAGCACCACCCTGCGGCTCTCAATCACGGGCCCATTCCCTGTGGAGGGCCGAGCCGGCCCCGACATCCCACTCGCGGAGATCGCGAGATGGTTGGCCCGCTACGCGGGGGTCACTCGCGAGCGAGCAGCGCGCATTGAACAATACGTTCAGCGCAGCATCACTGGCGCGGCATTCAGCGCCGCCGCCCGTGAGGGCCAACAAAAGGTCATCGAGACCAGCCATGTGAGGGCCGCAGTGCCGTGACCCCTCACTCACGCTCAGCTCGACCGAGAGCTGGCGCGCTTCCGGCCCCCTCCTCAAACGGAGGACCCGGCTGTCGAGGCTATGCTCCGCGAGGACACGGGCCCCAGCGCCCAAGCGGAGACCGTCACCAGTGGTGAGGCCGACCAGCCTCCCCCAATCACCACCGACGACACGGAGATGCCCCCGGAGGAGTCACGTGCTCCTCCGGCCCCGTACGACGACGACGTCGTATCGGCCACTCTAGAGGATTCCCTCATGGACGACCTCTATGAGTAGTAGTCAACCCCTATAGTTATCTATAGAGGGGGAGGGTGTAAATAACCTGTGTATCTACATGTACAATAGTTATTACATAATCCCAGTGGGCCCCTTAGGGACCCACTGTATAGTTTATGCGTGGGAACCGGCCAGCGGTTCCCATCGCATCTTACTCTTACCTGTCACTACGTAGCATTCAGAATACCACTCATTGGTCAAGTTCTGCAGTGCCCTTGTGATACAAGGTCCTAAGATCGACATCTTTATTGTGAGCAGCTTCTATAGGCAGTTTAGAACCTGGACGGCGTCAGAAGAAAGTCTGTTATTAAGGAGTCCAACTGTAAATACCTGGACGGCGTCAGAAGAAAGTCTGAAGCGCCGTCTTACACGAGTTGGGTAGCTATACTAGTTGCTTAGTAATATTGTCCAAAAAGAGAAGGTGGTGCCGACTCGGCGACTGGTCAATCGGATTCACAACAATCTTTACACCCGGCCACTGGGTCCGTGGCCGGGTCATGTTGCGGCCTTTTTGAGGCAGTGTGGACCAGGGTAACCTGGAGCTGGGCTGCGCTCAGCTGCTCCAGTTCCTTGATCTTGGCGCGCTCGGTTTCGAGCGCGTCGTCGCGGGCGAAGACCGCGCGTTCCAACTCCTTGACCTCTTTTTTGAGGTCGTGGATGTCCCGGAGGAGCTCTTCTTGCGTGTCACGCGCGATGCCCCTTGGGAGCCATCCCCAGGCTGCATCGACGGTGTCGCCGATGTCTTTGTCCCGCAATTTGACCTTGCGGGTGCCTGTCACGGCCCTTAAGTGCGCGGCGTAGTCCGCGCATGTTGCGCAATCGTTCAGGTGGACGATGGCGAGGGTGTCCTCCCATCCCACGATCATCCAGTGCTCCTGGTCTACTGGAGCACAGAGAATATCTGCGGCCCCCTGTCTCAGGGTCATTGCTCGTGTTGTGGATGTTGATGGATCAACGTCCATCCCCTCTTTGGGGGGCATCATCTTTGTGGGGATGATGGTGGTAGGCTTCCAAGAAGCGATGCGCCCTTGGAAAGATCCGAGGTGAAAATTTAACCGCACCGTGGCCGGCACGTCACGTGGTCTGCATGTGACAGACGCGTCTAGCGGCGTCTGGGGAGGTCACGTGGCTTGCTCACCCCCCGAAGCTCTAGATAGCTATCTAGGGCTTCAAGGTCCTTGCCGGACGACATGGGTTCCCATGTCACGTCACCTAGGGTCCAACGGACCTGGAACTCCAGGTTCGTCGAGTTTATCCATCGATGTGCGATAATCTCGTCTATGAGCCACTCCTTGTCGCCATTCGCTCCGAAGTCATAAAGTGACTTGGCCTCACGACGAGGGAACAATTCGTCGTTGTTAGCCTCGTATCGCCGTACGAGGCTTGAATGGAAGACCGGCGAAATGCGACGGCTTTTCAGCTTGTCGGGAAGATCAAGGGTCACTGTCGAGGCGTCGTTGTGAGCCTCGACAACGCGGTACGGTCCAATGTACCGCGGGACTAGTTTTCTGGCTCTTCCTTTCAGGAGAGTTAGGTTTTGTGTCGAAAGGTAGACGCGGTCGTTGGCCGTGTACTTGTCGCTCGCCATACGTTTCTTGTTTGCATGAAACGTTTGCATCACTCGATGCTCTATGATTGCATCATGTGCCGCCATCAGGTTCCATTTTGCCTGATGTGTGAACCGGGCTACCCCCTTGAACGGGGTGTCCATGGCTATGGGGAGGTCTATCCGCGGCATATAGCCGTGGTTCAGCTTGAAAGGTGCGAACCCTGTGGTCGTGCTGATGTTGCTGTTGAGGGCGACCTCAACCATTGGGCATTTCAATGCCCAATCCTTCTGATCGTCTCTGACGACTGCGCGCAATATCTGGCTGATTGAGCGGTTTGCCCGCTCGGTGGCTCCATCCGTTTGGGGATGGAAGGCAGTTGACATGAGGAGCTTAGTCCCCATGAGTCGCTGTAGTTCACGCCAGAAGATCGACGTGAACTTCAAGTCTCTGTCTGAGATGATGGAGTCGGGAACTCCATGGAGTCGAACGACCTCCTTCAGAAACAGCCAGGCTACTCCCTTGGCTGACACGCTCGTCGTGGTTGGTACGAGGTGTACGAGCGACGTTAGTTGGTCGATGACTACCATCAGGTAGTCACAGTCGTTGGATTTGGGCAGGGGCCCCATGAAGTCGATGCCAATCGACTGCCACGGCCTATCCGGAATGGGTAGGCTGTGTAGTAGGCCTTTGGGCCACTGTAGTCCGGTTTTCGTCATCTGACACCTCGCACACGATGTGCAGAACGCTTCTATGTCTGGGCTGATGCCCGGCCACCAATATGATCTTCGAACATAGTTTGAAGTCTTCAGATGGCCATAGTGGCCAACTATCTGATGTGCCCGATCGATGATGATTTCGATCAGCTTCCTTCCCCCTTGAAGAACAGATCGGGGGACGGCAATGACGTCTCTTTTGAGCTGGTTCTTAGTCCAGATCAGCCCGTCCCGGATCCCGAATCTCGGGTGCACGTCCAGGTGTGCCATGATCTTTGTGAACATGGCGTCCTGTTTTGGAACCCTTCAAGACTTTGGTGTTATTGCTAACGCCTCTGTCTATCAGAACGTGTCGTTTACACGACTAGTAGAATACCAGTTCAATGCAGCAGCACAACTCCGGAAATAATTTAATATTTGTACCTTGGTTGCAATCTGTGTAATAACTAGTCCAAGTTATTACAGATAGAAGGCAATGCGTTTCTTAGCTGCACTGAACAATAAACTAAAAGAGTGTGTAGGTTCAAGGACACTATTGGGGTCCAAGAGTATTCCTTTTAATAAAGAGGGAATAGGCTCTGCAGGAGAGTTTGTAAGTGGATTGGGTCGACCAACGTCAATGCACTGCAATAACGAGAGAGTAATGTGAAGTGGCTTTCGCGCACAACTTGACTTGACTTGTGAAAGTCACTGAACAGGAAAATCAACTGAACAGCTCGTCTTGGGTATTGGAGTGCTAATTGACAAGAAAATCGATTGCCAACCTCACTCTGTAGAGTTTCACCCAGCGTGTTAGGCTAAGTGGCTAAGCAGTAAAGCAACTACTTAACTAAGAATAGTTACTCTAAGCAAGAGTAGTATTCTAGTTCGGGTTAGGAACTTAGATAAGATGTGCAAGTCACACAAGCTGTGTAGGATAGAAGATGGGTAGATTGATTGCTCAAAGGGCAGGCAAAGGGCCTCCTTTTATATTGTAATGTACAAGAGCTTAGTAAGCAGGTAGAACCTTCTATCTATTAATGGAATGGGGGAAGAAGCTTGTGGAAGATGGAAGAAAGGGTTGGAAGAAACTGGCTGTTTCCAGGGGACTCTACCATGCTTCCTACCAATCAGAGCTTGATTTGTCATGAATGACTCACTGAAAAGGGTCATGTGCCATAGCACAGCTTGGCTGAGTCATGTACTCCTGACTCACCAAGTTGTGCCTGGATTGGTTGAGTCATTGAGGCTGTATCTCCAGATAACCATGTATTTAGTGTTCTGCAAAGCCCGGCTTCAGCCGCGGCCTAAGCCGGAGCCGGGCCCCCAAAAGCCGGGCCGAGCCGGGCCAAAGCCGTCCTGAGGCCGGGATCTAGGGCCCGGCTTGAGTTTTGAGAGCCCGAGCCGAGCCCTGAAGCCGCGGCTTTTGGGCGCTTACCCGGTATGCACTGTTCGGGTGGCAAGCGGCACTCAGGTAGCTAATTTGAGTATCTCCTGTACTCTATTGGTTGAGTTTGAAAAAATTTCTGTCTGCTGCTCACTGCCATGCCCTTGCCCCGTATCCAGGACCCCAGCGATGCGGACGAGGTTCAGCTGCTCCCTATCAAGAGTGCCCGTTCGGGCCGAACGCTAAAGCCAAGCGCCACACTGAAGGATCCCGATAATGTGGCCAATGTTCTTGGTCAACGCAAGCATGCCAAGGTCGTGACTAAGGTGGTAGAAACTACTGACCAACATAAAAATAAAAAACAAAAGACTATTGTTGAGCCGGCCCTGGTGATCGAGCCAAATGCAAGGACCGTTGCCAAGCCTACTGATTTCAGTAGTACTGAAATGGTTACGAATAAGGAATCTGGTGGCATTACTGGTGAGTCATATCTTTGCATAGAATATTGTCTATCTATTGATCTAAAATTCAGGTACTCAAAGCAAGGCTACACCGGGGACTTCAGCCATACAAGATAAGATAGTCCAGGGAGCTCCGGCTCGCCCTGACGGCTGGCTCAAGGATCTAGATGCGGTAGAGGGCTTACCTGACACGGAGATCAAGTCCAAAGATCGTACTTTGGATACACGTTATTTTTTCGATAATCTACACGTTGAGGAAGGTAAAAAAATTATTGACTGCAAATTGTGCCGGTGAGTCAGGTCTCCTCCATGGCAGGCAAATGAGGACTATATTATTTGTAGGAAAAATGACCGACAAAAAATAACTTATGTATTCGAAGTAAGTACACTTCGCTGGCACATGCAAGCCTCGCGCCAGGTAAGCCTTCATAATGAATTGTAGCTCAGTCTGATCTTCTTGGCACAGGCTCAATACAGAGCTTGTGGAGGGGGAGAGCGAAGTTGATATAGAATACAACTAGCTAGTTAAAAGTACATAGAATTTCCACTTCGGCGTTGCATCCCCTCGGTCGATATTTCCCACTGAAGAGCCCCGGCTTAAGCCGGGCCAAGCCCGAGCCGAGCCCAAGCTGGCACGCAGGGCCTGGCCCTGAATTCTGTGAGCTCGAGCCAGCATGAGCCGAGCCGAAGCCGGGGCTTTTGAGCCGAGCCGGGCTTTGCAGAACACTACATGTATTTGGCACTCAGAAGCTGAGTAAGCAGTTCTGAGCCAATTAGGGCTCTGTAGCGATAATTACTAAGAGCACTGCTTAGCACAGCTGAGCATAGCCTGGTACAGCCTAGTTGTCATGACTGACCATGATCCCCATTGTTTGGTGAAGCCAAACAGGCTGCACAGTTGCTATGGCTGCATATAGCAACTGTTTAGGACTCAGCTGGAAATACTGAGGGAGCCATCCTGCCGGACTTGTGGGTGCTTGGGTGACCATAAGTCCGAAAATGTGGCCACCGCCGAGGTGCCCGGCGGAGTTTGAAATAGAGCGCCCGGAACAGAGTTGTGGGTGCTAGAGGATCCACAACTCTGTAATGACAGAAAAATGGTAGTTTGAGCCATGGAGACTTTGGAAAAATAAGGAAAAATATAAGATAACTAGAGGAATGTTTGAAAAGCCTTTCCCCAGTTATATTAACAGCATACAGATACTGTTAATTCTTCAAATGTGTTTTTACATGTTGTCAAGACAAAAGGAAAAGACTAGGGCTTGTTGAGCAGCCTTCCTTGGCTGGTTGAACAGCTGTTCCCCTACACGTCCCTGTGGTACGCGTCTCGTAGGACCTTAGACAGGTCTACGCCTTGCTCAACGACCCGGCGCAGGGGCGCGCCGTCATCTCCTGCGGTGATGACTCTGACATCATCGTCGTCGTCGTTGCCTCTGTTGAGCCCTCATTTAATGCGGCGGATTCCGTTACTCTCGCCTCTGTCTTCTCAGCGAGGCGTTTAAAGCATCTTGTCGCCGCTGTTCGCAGTTCGATATACCGGTTGGTGGGCAATAACTCACCGTCTGGGTCTAAACGCGCATCTGCGTTCACAAAGACGTGGTCCGGGTGATTGTCATCACTCGTGTTGTTCTCGTAGTAGCGCGACAGGCAGTCTGCTACCTTGTTCTCTACACCGTCAACATGAACGGTGTTGAAGTTGAACCGGGAGAGAAACTCCCACCATCTGACCTGGCGGTCAGATAGGCTCTTCTGGGTCTCGAAGTACTCAAGCCCTTTGTGGTCTGTGACGAGGGTGAACCTTCGCCCCAGCAGTTTGTCCTCCCATGTCATGAGAGACTCGAGCACCGCGATTGTCTTGTGCTCGTGTAAATAACCCGTGTATCTACATGTACATTAGTTATTACATAATCCCAGTGGGCCCCTTAGGGACCCACTGTATAGTTTATGCGTGGGAACTGGCTAGCGGTCCCCATCGCATCTTACTCTTACCTGTCACTACGTAGCATTCAGAATACCACTCATTGGTCAAGTTCTGCAGTGCCCTTGTGATACAAGGTCCTAAGATCGACATCTTTACACCTTTTTGAACTATCCTGCGGTTGATCGCCACGCGACCAACCGATAGTGGATTCGAAGCAATCTTGAAAAAGATCGCTGCGTCGATGACTAAACATCGTTGAGACCCTCCAGTAGACCCTCTACTGTTGGCTGCGAGCATGATGATTCCATGCAGTCGAAGACGGACACGAGCGACGAGCTCGAGATCCACACCCCAGGCGCAGCCCAGTGACACGACGGCTGATGCTATCCTGGACCAAGTCGACCACGTCTCGTCGAGCGTGGCCGAAGAAGAGACGACGCCGAGCGACGAGCCGGCACCGCCCCCCCACCTCCCTCTGCCCGAGGACAAAGGAAAGGGCAGAGAAGTCTCGCCGTCGTCAGACGGTAGAGCAACAACGTCGAGACAGGCACAAAGCCATGACTCAAACCGACGCTCTCGAAGTAGAGCGACGACGATCGTCCCTGAAGGAGGACGACGGCAAGAGAGACGAGCCCCAGACAATAGTCAGGACTCGGAATACTCAAGCTCTAGTCGTAAGAGCTCGAGGGCTCACGCCATCGACCACGAGACGGCAGAGGCCCTGAACAAACAGGTGCAGGCTGCGCTGCACCGAAGCACGCTGACGTGCCACAAGCACGATCAGCTGGCATCGCAGCTCAACAACGCCACCGCCGCCCTAATGGCAATCGGCAAGGAACTGTTGGGTGCATTTATGCTCCTGCACCAAAATCAAGCATAATATATTCGATTTGCTGTATGGTGTTTCAATCTCTTCTCACATTGTTCTTGTACCATGCACCCATTTTTCTGATTATTTTCGAAATTTTCCAGTCACTCCTTACCTCTCCATTTCATCTTGTTATTTCTATTTTCACAAGTGGCTGCACCCAGCGGAGTCTGAAATGACTTCGACGCGGGAGCTCTTGGGCGCTAAAGGGCCGGGTAGTAGTACATGCACAGTGAGACAGATTTCCCCCTCTCTCAGTGACAACTAAATTCACTGAGAGAGGCAAGTAAATTAGTCTAGTGTTCTTTCGATTTATTGACCTAGAAATCCTCTGTAGTGAATTAATTTCTAGGTAGTGTATAATATACTTACAGTGACAACTAAATTCACTGAGAGAGTGAATTAATTTCTAGTCTATTCTTTTGAGCAAGCAGTCCATACCTACTGCCTATAATTCCTGTCCTCTACAGGAACTCCACCAGGTGGAGGAGATCAGGCTGCAAGACGCAGCCATGCTGGAGGATGTCCAGAAAGCACTCCGCCCACGTGGGGAACGCGACGCAACTCGTCCGAGCTCGCGACAGTCCGCAGCTAACGAACGCAGTCGCGATGCGCGCCGAAATGAGCGAGACAAGCAGCGAATGCCGCCGCCAGCCGTCCCGGTCGAACAGGATGTAAGGTTCGGGAACGAACCTCAGGAGCAACCGGCTGCCCCAACGGACAGCCGTAAAACGATCCAACAGATCGTTAGGGATCAGGTCACCTCAGAGCCTGACTCTGAAACGACGACCGAGAGCTTAGAGCTCGAAGTCGCACACTGGCAGCGTAAGGAAGCCGCAGCCGCGCGCCGCCACACACGGGCACTCGAGCTATTAGCCAAGAACGCCGAAGAGACGGTGGCCCACAGCCACACCGCTCAGCTGCCCGACGAGCAGCTCACGCAAGCTGTACAGGACGCACGGCAAGTGCGCGCTGCCTACAACAGCAGGCTACAGATCCGCAACGCGGGACTGACCGGGGACACCAGGCACAAAATGCCCCCGGAACCGAGAGCACAAAATGCTCCTGATCCCGAGCCCGATCCGGGCCCGGGGCCCGTCAGGGCATATAACAGCTTACCCCGCGCGGCGTCACAACCGCGTGAGCGATCCATGGCCCCAACGGAAGGCCAGGGAATCCCTGACCAGGCCGACGTCGTACCAATGGAGCCATACGACGGGATCACGCAGATGATCCGCGTGGCGTTGGCAGACGCCACGGACACAGACCCGGAGAAGTCTGTGCTAGCGAAGGCCGGCGTAAAATTGGCCCACCCCGAGCCATATGCAGGGGGATCGGACCTCCAAGAGTTTGAAATCTTCGTGGCAGCCATCCTACGATGGCTGAAAATGAATTGCCTCCTAGGACCAACCAGCATCGACACGCAGGTCGGCTATGTGGGCACTCGCCTCACCGGCGAAGCCCAAGAATGGTTCCTTTGAAACGTTGAACGCTTCGATCGCCAGGTCCGCATCTGGACGCTGGAATCAGTGATGCAAGGCCTTCAAAAGAGGTTCCTGCACACACTGACATACCATCACGCCTTGAATAAGTTCGACGCGGTCATGCAAGGCATAAAAACCGTTCAGGAGATGCTGAACGAGCTCATGAAATACGTGGCACGTATGATACAGCCGCCAGATGAGTACACGTTCCGGAGACGGGTCGTATCTGCGCTACGCGAAACGCTGCGCAACGAGGTCCTCAAAAAGGGCTATAATGCCGAGAGCAGCTCAATAGAGCAACTCTTCGAGATGGCCCGGATGATCGAGGAGGCATCCCGATATAACATGGGGATGCGCCCCGTAGAAAGCGCAGCAGCAACGGCTAGCGCCGCCCGGCTCACAGGGAGCAAGCCGTTGACACAAACAGGCCTGACCAGGCCCAGCCTGTTCGCAAGAAGCGGAACAGGTCAACGGATACCGCCCTCACGCCCGCCTGAAGCTAAACAGCCTCAAGCGTCAGGATCGTCCCCGCGACCTGCCCCACCGACGAAAACGTCGGGCCGGCCCAACGACAGGCCCAGCGGTAGCCAAAACAACACCGCATGCTTTGAATGCGGCCAACCTGGCCACAAGAAGGCAGAATGCCCCCGGCTTAGGTCTGGTATAAGGACAGCGGCCGTGAGACACGACGGTGAAGCCGAGGATCTGGAGACGGATCCCGATCAAAGCTCTCTTCAACAGATTGATGAAGAGGGGGAGGGTTATCCACAACCCAACGACACTCCGGATAACGGAGACACGCCCGCTGAAGAGTGGGACCCTGAGCCATCCCAATACTATGAATGGGACGAAGAGGTGGAGGACACCGCCTACAGGTCCAGCACGATCAGATTCGCGCTGGAAGACGAAACCGCCACGAAAGTCATGGCGGCACGCACATCGGCCACGCCAGATAAGGCGGCCAGGCCGGTGTATCACCACCGAAGCAAACACAGAACGCGGCCAATGCGTCCGCGTAGTGAGAACCGTACCCTATCGGGGTACTGGGAAATAAACCGCGTAAAAGCCCACTGCCTGCTAGATAGCGGCAGCGAAGGGGTACTGCTATCCCCCGAATTCACGCGAGCTACAGGGATGAAGACATTCTCCCTGGAGCAACCAATCGCACTGCAGCTAGGCTGCATAGGCAGCCGTTCCACGATCAACTATGGAACGAACACGACCATCAAGTTTGGTCGCGGGACATACGACGAATACTTCGACGTAGCAAACGTCGAATATTACGACACGATCTTAGGGACACCGTTCCTAAGGAGATTCGGCATAACCCTGGACTTCTCGAGCCCAGGGACGATCCGCAAGGGAAATGAGGTGATCCCCACGGGCAAGGTCTCATTCGACGACGACGAATCGAAGAACGAGGACAAGGGGCCACGGGTGAGCAGAATCACCCAAGCGCTGACGCCGAACCTGGCTCATTGAAGCCAGGAGGACGGGTCGCGAGACGACTCGACCTCGAACTCACCCTACAGTCGTAGGGAGAGACGCTCTCACCTAACGGTGAAAGCGATGGGAAAGAGGAAAGCGGGCCCGTGCGCCACGGGACCTAATAGACGCCAACAGCGCCTAATGGCTTCTAAGCCAACCACTACCATCATCCTCATGGATGATGACCTTCCTCGCCTCCGCGAGGAATGGATGGAAAGAATCGCTGACCTAGTCAGTGGAATTCCATTAGAACTCCCGCTGCTGCGGGAGATCAACCATGAGATCAACCTCATCGATCCCAACAAGCACATGCGGTATCGACTACCGAAATGCCCCGAACACTTCCGAGAGGAACTGTCGGCAAAAATAGAACAATACACCACTGCAAAGTGGTGGATTCCGGCAGTAGCGCAGCAGGCAGTGCCCATGCTGTGTGTGCCGAAGAAGAACGGTACGTTGAGAACCTTCTTCGATCTGCGCCAGCAGAACGAAAACACGGTGAAGGACGTCACGCCCTTCCCGGATCAGGATATCATACGCAGCGACATGGCTCGCTGCCAATATCGAACTAAACTCGATATGTCAGAAGCATACGAGCAGATCCGGATCCATCTGGATCACGTAGCAAAGACAGCCTTTGTCACGATCCTCGGCACCTTCAGGAGCCAGGTGATACAGATGGGGGACTGTAACGCCCCATCAACATTCCAACGGCTGATGACAGCCATTTTCCGCGACTGCATAGGTCACTTCATCCATGTATACATGGATGACATCTTCATATTCTCGCTCACAATACAAGAGCATGAAGAGCACCTCTACATCGTCTTTGACAGACTGAGGAAGAACCACCTCTTTCTGAGCAAGAAAAAGGTGGACCTCTACTCTATCCGAATGGAGTGCCTCGGCCATATGATCGATGGCCAAGGGGTACATGCCGACGAGGATAAGATCCAACGCATCCGCGAGTGGCGCAGGCCACGGACGTTCAACGACGTCCAGCGTTTCCTCGGGCTCGTACAGTATCTTGCACACTACATGCCGGATGTTAGCGCATATACCACCCCGCTATCAGGCTGTGCACGTAATAACCGTCTATTCGAATGGACGCCACTGCTCGACAAATGCTGGCAAAGCATTAAGGCGTTGGCCTGTAAGGCCCCGATCCTGCGTCCAGTAGACGCAAGGTGCCCAGAGCCAATCTGGGTGATCACCGACGGATCAAAAGCCAGCGTCGGTGCGGTCTACGGCCAAGGTCCTGACTGGAAAACTTGTCGACCGGCCGGCTTCTTGTCAAAGAAGTTCAGCGTTGCTCAGCAACACTACTGGACTCACGAGCACGAGACTATCGCGATGCTCGAGGCTCTCATGAAATGGGAGGACAAACTGCTGGGGCAAAGGTTCACCCTTGTCACAGACCACAAGGGACTCGAGTACTTCGAGACCCATTCAATTTCAACACCGTTCATGTTGACGGTGTAGAGAACAAGGTAGCGGACTGCCTGTCGCGCTACTACGAGAGCGACACGAGTGATGACAATCACCCAGACCACGTCTTCGTGAACGCGGATGCACGTCTAGATCCGGACGGTGAGTTATTGCCCACCGACCGGTATGTCGAGCTGCGAACAGCGGCGACAAGACGCTCTAAACACCTCGCTGAGAAGACAGAGGCGAGAGTAATGGAAGCAGCCACATTAAACGAGGGCTCACCAGAGCCCGCGCACGTCACCGCGTCAAGCGACGACGACGATGACGTCAGAGCCATCGCCGCAGGGAATGACGGCGCACCCCTGCGCCGGATCATTGAGCAAGGCGTAGCCCTGTCTAAGGTCCTACGAGACGCGTACCATAGGGACACCATGTTCACAAAGATCATGGCGCACCCGGACGCGCACCCGAGATTCGGGATCCGGGACGGGCTGATCTGGACTAAGAATCAGCTCAAAAGAGACGTCATTGCCGTCCCCCGCTCTGTTCTTCAAGGGGGAAGGAGGCTGATCAAAATTATCATCGATCGGGCACATCAGATAGTCGGCCACTACGGCCATCTGAAGACTTCGAACTATGTTCGAAGAGCATATTGGTGGCCGGGCATCAGCCCAGACATAGAAGCGTTCTGCACATCGTGCGCGAGGTGTCAGATGACGAAAACTGGGCCACAATGGCCCAAAGGCCTACTACACAGCCTACCCATTCCGGATAGGCCGTGGCAGTCGATTGGCATCGACTTCATGGGGCCCCTGCCCAAATCCAACGACTGTGACTACCTGATGGTAGTCATCGACCGACTAACGTCGCTCGTACACCTCGTGCCAACCACGACGAGCGTGTCAGCCAAGGGAGTAGCCTGGCTGTTTCTGAAAGAGGTCATCCGACTACACGGAGTTCCCGACTCCATCGTCTCGGACAGAGACTCAAAGTTCACGTCGATCTTCTGGCGTGAACTCCAGCGACTCATGGGGACTAAGCTCCTCATGTCAACTGCCTTCCATCCCCAAACGGATGGAGCAACCGAGCGGGCAAACCGCTCGATCGGCCAGATATTGCGCGCGGTCGTCAGAGACGATCAGAAGGATTGGGCAGTGAAATGCCCAATGGTTGAGGTCACCCTTAACAGCAACGTCAGTGCGACCACAGGGTTCGCACCTTTCGAGCTGATCCATGGCTATATGCCGCGGATAGACCTCCCCATAGCCGCGGACACCCCGTTCAAGGGGGTGGCCCAGTTCGCACATCAGGCAAAATAGAACCTGATGGTGGCACACGATGCAATCATAGAGCATCGAGTGACGCAAACGTTTCATGCAAATAAGAAATGTATCGCGAGCGACAGGTACGCGGCCAACGACCGCATCTACCTTTCGACACAAAACCTAACTCTCCCGAAAGGAAGAGCCAGAAAACTAGTCCCGCGGTACATCGGACTGTACCGCGTTGTCGAGGCTCACAACGACGCCTCGACGGTGACCCTTGATCTTCCCGACGAACTGAAAAGCCGTCGCATTTCACCGGTCTTCCATTCCAGCCTCGTACGGCGATACGAGGCTAACAACGACGAATTGTTCCCTCGTCGTGAGGCCAAGTCATTTTATGACTTCGGAGCAAATGACGACGAGGAGTGGCTCGTCGACGAGATTATCACACATCGATGGATAAACTCGACGGACCTGGAATTCCAGGTCCGTTGGACCCTAGGTGACGTGACATGGGAACCTATGTCGTCCTGCAAGGACCTTGAAGCCCTAGATAGCTACCTAGAGCTTCGGGGGGTGGGAAAGCCACGCGACCTCCCCAGACGCCGCTAGACGCGTCCGTCACGTGCAGGCCACGGTGCGGTTAAATCTTCACCTCGGATCTGTCCGAGGGCGCATCGCTTCTTGGAAGCAACCACCACCATCATCTACCCACGAAGATGATGCCCCCCAAAGATGGGATGGACGTTGACCCGTCAACGTCCACAACACGAACAACGGCCCCGAGACAAGGGGCCGCAGACATTCTCCGTGCTCCGATAGACCAGGAGCACTGGACGATCATGGGATGGGAGGACGCCCTCGCCATCGTCCACCCGGACGATTGCGCAACATGCGCGGACTACGCCGTGCACCTTAGGGCCGCGACCAGCACCCGCAAGGTCAAGTTGCGGGATGAAGACATCGGCGACGCCGTCGATGCAGCTTGGGGATGGCTCCCAAGGGGCATCGCGCGTGACGCGTGAGAAGAGCCCCTCCGGGACGTCCACAACCTCAAGAAAGAGGTCAAGGAGCTAGAACGCACGGTCGAGGACCGCGACGACGCGCTCGTAACCGAGCGCGCCAGGATCAAGGAACTGGAGCAGCAGCTGAGCGCAGCCCAGCTCCAGGTTACCCTGGTCCACGCTGCCTCAAAAAGGCCGCGACATGACCCAGCCACAGACCCAGTGGCCAGGCCATCTTCACCTCGCGCAACGGCGCCGTTGCCAGTGCGCGCAATGTCGGGGCTCGCGTCCCGATTGTCGGCGCCGACTCCGACCACGACAACAACGGAAAGGCAGAGCGCACCTTCCGACTCTGCATACGGTGTCCCAGATGGATGGGAGTCAGACTCGTCCATCTGGAAGACGTACGACCCCGATCGGGCACAGCGGCTGGCAGAGCAGCCAAAGAAAAAGTGCAAGAAATTGCGCGGCTCCCTCCACACCGTCAATGGGCTAGCCATTGCAAAGGAAAGCACAATCAGCGCTTACCTAGCGGCGTCATCGTCGCACACCATCAACGACCCCGCCCTTCAGCGGCGGGTAGCACAGGTCGAGGCCCAGTACATCGGGCCTGGCGTGGCCCTACATCCACCGGCGGGGACAGTTGAGTCGGTTCATCCTCCATACCCGGGGAGGGAAGGCTCATCCCACTCGGAGATCCACCAATCTCCGAGACGGGCCTCCTACCACGACCGGTAGGAAAGGCCCAACAACGTCGTACCCAATGGTACGACGTCTGCCCGCTCGACGAACCCTGCTTTGTCGAACTCATAGCGCGGGCAAAAGAAACGCCGCAGATCGCGCGTACGCGCGAGATGATCGGCATGTTCAAACGCATCGAGCGCGAACAATGCGCTCGCAATCCCAAAAGGGATTGTCTCGTGATAGCGGGCGGTACCCCGCATGACATCGCGGCCATTCTAAAGGGTTGGATACACAACCCTGAAGGAATCCCCTCCGCCATCCGTGACAACGCGGATGGCACCTTCAACCTAGACGACATGGACGTCTGGATGTGGTTGAAGGCCCTTGCACCCCGGGTCAAAGGGGTCGCATCACCGCTCAGGGTGAGGCTACTCGACCTCTTCGGTTCGACTGACCAATGGTCGAGCCTCGTCGATGCCAGGGAAGTGCTGACGCCTCAGAGCACCACCCTGCGGCTCTCAATCATGGGCCCATTCCCTGTGGAGGGCCGGGCCGGCCCTGACATCCCACTTGCGGAGATCGCGAGATGGTTGGCCCGCTATGCGGGAGTCACTCGTGAGCGAGCGGCACGCATTGAACATTACGTTCAGCGCAGCATCACCGGCGCGGCATTCAGCGCCGCCGCCCGTGAGGGCCAACAAAAGGTTATCGAGACCAGCCATGTGAGGGCCGCAGTGCCGTGACCCCTCACTCACGCTCAGCTCGACCGAGAGCTGGCGCGCTTCCGGCCCCTTCCTCAAACGGAGGACCCGGCTATTGAGGCCATGCTCCGCGAGGACGCGGGCCCCAGCGCCCAAGCGGAGACCGCCGCTAATGGTGAGGCCGACCAGCCTCACCCGATCGCCACCGATGACGCGGAGGTGCCTCCGGAGGAGTCACGTGCTCCTCCGGCCCCGTACGACGACGACGCCGTCGTCGTATCGGCCACTCTAGAGGACTCCCTCATAGACGACCTCTATGAGTAGGCGTTAACCCCTATAGTTGTCTATAGAGGGGGAGGGTGTAAATAACCCGTGTATCTACATGTACATTAGTTATTACATAATCCCAGTGGGCCCCTTAGGGACCCACTGTATAGTTTATGCGTGGGAACCGGCTAGCGGTCCCCATCGCATCTTACTCTTACCTGTCACTACGTAGCATTCAGAATACCACTCATTGGTCAAGTTCTGCAGTGCCCTTGTGATACAAGGTCCTAAGATTGACATCTTTACAGCTCGTGAGTCCGGTAGTGTTGCTGAGCAACGCTGAACTTCTTTGAGAAGAAGCCGGCAGGTCGACAGGTTTTCCAGCCAGGACCTTGGCCGTAGACCGCACTGACGCCGGCTTTTGACCCATCGGTGATCACCCAGATTGGCTCTGGGCACCTTGCGTCTACTGGACGCAGGATCGGGGCCTTGCAGGCCAATGCCTTAATGCTTTGCCAGCATTTGTCTAGTAGTGGAGTCCATTCGAATGGACGGTTATTACGCGCACAGCCCGATAGTGGGGTGGTATATGCGCTAACATCTGGCATGTAGTGTGCCAGATACTGTACCAGCCCAAGGAAATGCTGGATGTCGCTGAACGTCCGTGGCCTACGCCACTCGCGGATGCATTGCATCTTGTCCTCGTCGGCATGTACCCCTTGGCCATCGATGATATGGCCGAGACATTCCATTCAGATGGAATAGAGGTCCACCTTTTTCTTGCTCAGAAAAAGGTGATTCTTCCTCAGTAGGCGCCCGCCGGCACCGCTGCCGCCCGGCGCTTCTCCTCCTTCCGCCCCACCATCCCGCCAGCACCTTGAAAATCCCGCCCCCACCCCCGCCGTCTCCTTCCTTCACCTGTACCCTGCAGCGAGAGCAGCGTGGTACGGGCCTTGCTCCTCCACGTGGGTGTGCGGGTGCATGTGGGCATCTGCATGGGGGTGGGCGTGCACATGCGGCTGCGTGTGCGCGTGCGTATGGGGCTGCAGGTGCGTGGAGGGCTGCAGGTGCGTGGAGGGGGGGTGGGGGGGATGGGCATGCTTGTTTGGCCATGCCAGCGGCGGCGGCGGCGGGTGGTAGTGCTGTTGTTGGAGGTGCAACACATGTCTAGTTCCCCACCAACAGGCCGCGGCCCAAGCCGGGCTTAGCCCGAGCCGAGCCGGGCCTGCTGGTGAGGGCCTGGCTCAGGATTTGGGAAGCCCGAGCCGGAGCAGGCTGGGCCCAAGCCCAGGCTTTGGGGCCGAGCCGGGCCCTGCCCATCACTAGGTGAGAGCGCCTCTCCCTACGGTTGTAGGGTGAGTTCGAGGATGGGTCGTCCTGCGACTCATCCTCCTGGCTTCAATGAGCCAGGTTAGGCTTCAGTGCCCGGGTGATCCTGCCCACCCGTGGCCCCTTGTCCTCGTTCGTCGATCCGTCATCGTCAAACGAGACCTTGCCCGTGGGGATCACTTCCTTCCCCTTGCGGATTGTCCCTGGGCTCGAGAAGTCCAGGGTTATGCCGCATCTCCTTAGGAATGGTGTCCCTAAGATAGCATCATAATATTCGACGTTCACTATGTTGAAATATTCGTTGTATGTCTCACGACCAAATTTGATGGTCGTGTTCATTCCATAGTTGATCGTGGAACGGCTGCCTATGCAGGCTAGCTGCAGCGCGATTGGCTGCTCCAGGGAGAATGTCTTCATCCCTGTAGCTCGCGTGAATTCGGGGGATAGCAGTACCCCTTCGCTGCCGCTATCTAGCAGGCAGTGGGCTTTTACGCGGTTTATTTCCCAGTACCCCGATAGGGTACGGTTCTCACTGCGCGGGCGCATTGGCCGCGTCCTGTGTTTGCTTCGGTGGTGATACACCAGCTCGGCCGCCTTGTCTGGTGTGACCGACGTGCGTGCCGCCATGACTTTCATGGCGGTTTCGTCCTCTGGCGCGAATCTGATCACGCTGGACCTGTAGGTGGTGTCTTCCACCTCCTCATCCCATTCATAGTATTGGGACGGCTCGGAGTCCCACTCTTCAGCGGGCGCGTCTCCGTTGTCCGGAGTGTCGTTGGGTTGGGGATCACCCTCCCCCTCTTCATCAATTTGATGGAGAGAATTTTGACCGAGATCCGTCTCCGGATCTTCGGTCTCCTCTTCGTGCCTCGCGGCCGCTGTCCTGATACTGGACTTAAGCCGGGGGCATTCCGCCCTCTTGTGGCCAGGTTGGCCGCATTCGAAGCATGTGGTGCTGCTTTGGCCGCTGCTGGGCCGATCGTTAGGTCGGCCTGACGCCTTCGCCGGTGGGGCAGGTCACAGGGACGAGCCTAATGCTTGAGGCTGTTTAGCTTCAGGCGGGAGTCCAGCTTGTGCTGGGCGTGGGGGCGGCAGCCGTTGTCCTGTTCCGCTTCTTGAGAACAGGCTGGGCCTGGTCAGGCCCGTTTGTGTCAACGGCTTGCTCCCTGTGAGCCGGGCAGCGCTTGCCGTTGCTGCTGCGTTTTCTGCGTGGCGCATCCCCATGTTGTATCGGGATGCCTCCTCAATCATCCGGGCCGTCTCGAAGAGTTGCTCTATTGAGCTGCTCTCGGCATTATAGCCCTTTTTGAGGACTTCGTTGCGCAGCGCCGACACAAACCGTCTCCGGAACGTGTAATCATCTGGCGGCTGTATCATACGTGCCGCGTATTTCATGAGCTCGTTCAGCATTTCCTGAACGGTTTTCATGCCCTACATGACCACGTCGAATTTATTCGATGCGTGATGGTACGTCAGTGTGTGCAGGAACCTTTTTTGAAGGCCTTGCATCACAGTTTCCAGCGTCCAGCTACGGACCTGGCGATCGAAGTGTTCTACGTTTCGAAGGAACCACACCTGGGCTTCGCCGGTGAGGCGAGTGCCCACGTAGCTGACCTGCATGTCTATGCTGGTTGGCCCTAGGAGGCAATTAATTTTCAGCCATCGTAGGATGGCTGCCACGAATATTTCAAACTCTTGGAGGTCAGATCCCCCAGCATATGGCTCGGGGTGAGCCAATTTCACGCCGGATTTCGCTAGCACAGACTTCTCCGGGTCTGTGTCCACAGCGTCTGCTAACGCCATGCGTATCACCCGTGTGATCCCGTCATATGGCTCCATTGGTATGATGTCGGCCTGGTCAGGGATTCCCTGGCCTTCCGTTGGGGCCATGGATCACTCGCACGGCTGTGACACCGCGCGGGGCAGGCTGTTGTATGCCCTGATGGGCCCCGGGCCCGGATCAGGCTCGGGATCGGGAGCATTTTGTGCTCTCGGTTCCGGGGGCATTTTGTGCCTGGTGTCCCCGGTCAGTCCCGCGTTGCAGATCTGCAGCCTGCTGTTGTAGGCTGCGCACGCCTGCCGTGCGTCCTGTACAGCTTGCATGAGCTGCTCGTCGGGCAGCTGAGCGGTGTGGCTGTGGGCCACTGTTTCTTCAGCGTTCTTCGCTAGTAGCTCGAGTGCCCGCGTGTGGTGGCGTGCGGCTGCGGCTTCTTTACGCTGCCAGTGTGCAACTTCGAGCTCTAAGCTCTCGGTCATCGTTTCAGAGTCAGGCTCTGAGGCGACCTGTTCCCTGACGATCTGTTGGATCGTCTTACGGCTGTCCGTTGGGGCAGATGGTTGCTCTTGAGGTTCGTTCCTGAACCTTACGTCCTGTTCGACCGGGACGGCTGGCGGCGGCATCCGCTGCTTGTCCTGCTCCTTTCGGCGCGGGTCTTCCGCGTCATGACTGCGTTCGTTGGCTGCGGACTGTCGCGAGCTTGGACAAGTTGTGTTGCATTCCCCGCATGGGCAGAGGGCTTTCTGGACGTCCTCCAGCATGGCTGCATCTTGCAGCCTGATCTCCTCCGCCTGGTGGAGTTCCTTGCCAATTGCTATTAGCGCAGCGGTGGCGTTGTCAAGCTGCAATGCTAGCTGATCGTGCTTGTGGTGCGTCAGTGTGCTTCAGTGCAGCGCAGCCTGCACCTGTTTGTTCAGGGCCTCTGCCATCTCGTGGTCGATGGTGTGAGCCCTTGAGCTCTTGCGACTGGAGCTCGAGTATTCTGAGCCCTGACCATCGTCTGGGGCTCGTCTTTTTTGCCGTCGTCCCCCTTCAGGGACGATCGTCGTCGCTCTACTTCGTGAGCGTCGGTTTGAGTCGTGGCTTTGTGCCCGCCTCGACGTTGTTGCTCTACCATCTGATGACGGCAAGACTTCTCTGCCCTTTCCTTTGTCTCTGGGCAGAGAGGAATGGGGGGGCGGTGCCGGCTCGTTGCCCGGCGTTGTCTCTTCCTCGGCCACGCTCGACGAGACGTGGTCGGGGTTTTCCTCGTCCTCTACTGGGGGTACGAGGGCGGTGAGATCTACGATCTCTCCGTCTTCTATCGTCCTGGACTCTTGGTCCAGGGTAGCGTCAGCCGTCGTGTCGCTGGGCTGCGCCTGAGGCGTGGACCTCGAGCTCATCGCTCGTGTCCGTCTTCAACTGCGTGGAATCACCATGCTCGCAGCCGACAGTAGAGGGTCTACTGGAGGGTCTCAATGATGTTTAGTCATCGACGCAGCGATCTTTTTCAAGATTGCTTCGAATCCACTATCGGTTGGTCGCGTGGCGATCAACCGCAGGATAGTTCAAAAAGGTGTAAAGATGTCGATCTTAGGACCTTGTATCACAAGGGCACTGCAGAATTTGACCAATGAGTGGTATTCTGAATGCTACATAGTGACAGGTAAGAGTAAGATGCAATGGGAACCGCTGGCTGGTTCCCACGCATAAACTATACAGTGGGTCCCTAAGGGGCCCACTGGGATTATGTAATAACTATTGTACATGTAGATACATAGGTTATCTACAGTCCAAGTAATAGAGTTGAAAGAACAAGGGAGTAGAACAAGGGGCGGAATGTTGGAATTATTAGAAGGGCAGAATGTGTGCGGAACTGAAGATCGGAAATCGGAAATACACGGTCATAACATTCTTCCCATTCGGTCATGATTGCGGAATACTTGCATGACGTGCCTGTGAACACAGCGGCCAACTCGTTAAACTGTCAGTGTAAGTGATCCAACAAGGCGTCTTTGTGGCTCGGTAAATCAAGACGAATCTCAACATCCGCACTCATAGATTGGTCAAGCTTTAGCTGCTGGGCTTCCAGGGCACGTGTGTCACGAGCCCACAGCCAATGTATAGGTAAGAGCTTGTTGACATTAGCATTCATCTGCTCGAAAGTGAGGGACTTTAGATACCTCATGTGCTTCCAACTCGTGAGGAAGATCAGGATCTATGGCTTCCGAGCACTGTGCAAATGGTATATCGAAGGTGGCCATGTTCATAAAGTCCCTGTATGCAGGTTATAACCACTGGACGGTCGCCATACAATCATCGAGCTTGACATCAATAACTTTGGCTGGGTAATATAACCCTTAGGTAGTTTCCACAGTCCCCATGCACCTACAGATGGAGGGCAATCAGAAAGCTCGCGTTGGACAGATGGGCTCTTCAATTGCAGACTGCCGGGTGAAAAATCAGGAACTCCCTGCGCTTCAAGAGGCAGGCTAACGGAGAGGGGAAAGGGGGCTGGCGAGCTCTAAGTGAACATTGGCGGGTTCGGTATCACTGTCGGGCTAGGCGGCTTGGGGAGTAGTTTGTGTGCATGTGCTTGCTGCAGGACCCATTCTTGACTCAGTTACACAAGAATTCAGAAGCGCAGGGCTTTCGTATCTGGATGTATCACTGTAGCTCCTGCGGTGGCTACTTTCACCTGTCCACAGAGTTGCTCAGCAAACAAGATCACATATAGGCCACAGTCAGTGCCATTTCGCTGTTGAGGGACGGAATGGGATACCTAACCGCCCAATCAGTCAAAGTAGTCAGGTTGGACATGTACACTTACTTATCCTAAGAGGGATTGTTCACCCGGCTCGGGCTTTCGGGGGCTCGGCTCGGGCTAAGCCGTGGCCTGGGCTGGGCCGTGCCCATCACTACTCTCACCTAACGGTGAAAGCGATGGGGAAGAGGAAAGCAGTTCCGCACGCCGCAGGACCTAATAGACGCCCACAGCACCACCACCATCATCCTCACGGATGATGACCTTCCTCGCCTCCGCGAGGAATGGATGGAACGAATCACTGACTTAGTCAGTGGAATTCCATTAGAACTCCCGCCACTACAGGAGATCAACCATGAGATCAACCTCATCGATCCCAACAAGCACATGCGGTATCGACTACCGAAATGCCCCGAACACGTCTGAAAGGAACTGTCGGCTAAGATATAACGATACACCACTGCAAAGTGGTGGATTCCAGCAGTCGCGCAGCAGGCCGTGCCCATGCTGTGTGTGCCGAAGAAGAACGGTACATTGCAAACCGTCTTCGATCTGTGCCAGCAGAACGAGAACACGGTGAAGGACATCACACCCTTCCCAGATCAGGATATCATCCGCAGCGACATGGCTCGCTGTCGGTATCGAACAAAACCCGATATGTCAGAAACATACGAGCAGATCCGGATCCATCCGGATCACGTAGCAAAGACTGCCTTTGCCACGATCCTTGGCACCTTCAGGAGCCAGGTGATACAGATGGGGGACTGTAACGCCCCGTCAACATTCCAACGGCTGATGACAGCCATTTTCCGCGACTGCATAGGTCACTTCGTCCATGTATACATGGACAACATCTTCATATTCTCACTCTCAATACAAGAGCATGAAGAGCACCTCTCCTGGAATAAAGGCTTGTATACTCCCAAGTCAGGAAGCGCAGAACTCGCTGCCAGGAGCTTGGTCAATCTCCAATCCCCAGGCCACAAGCAGTATGCACCCGGCTTACCTCGCAAATGTGTTTGTGAGAGGTAGGATGTTGGGACAAGCTGTCATAGATTTGAATTGTGTGCAACTGGGTATCTACACACACCAGGTTTCCCATGAAATTGCCAGTCGGGGGGAGGACGAGGGATCTGATCGAGAAACATAGGCTTCAAAGAGCCCTCCAATCCATATGACAGCGGCGTGAGTCGCATCAGGCCTGTGTGGCGGGTAAGGATAGATACATAGAGACTCTCATCAGTAGTGAGTGCAGACTCAGAAACAGTGGGAGGGGTCCCCACAGAGCCCTCGGTAGCAGCCTTGGGAGTGCGTAAAGGGTCGGCGAGAGCAGAAATGTGCAAGTTGCGTGCTTGCCTTCCTCGTGGGTAGTGTTTCACTGGAGGCCTCCCAGGGCGACGTTGCGACATTGGATTTATCTGGGGATGCAAGATACATGAGGCCTCACATATATACACACATTGTCACTTGGTGAGCCACTACGCATTGTCTGAGACTTGGGTGGAGACAAAGAAACGGGACTGAGGATGGGACTGTCCACAAAACTTCATGGAGACAGTACATTTCAACTGATACAACCCAGTCAGACAGATATGCAGACAAGGAACAAACGGCTGAGTCACGTTTGGACTACGTTTAAGTACTCATCCATCTGAAACAATGTAGTGAGACTTATGTGCCAAATTGTGAGACAACAAAAGAAATTTTACACCAGGGCATGCCTGACCGAACTAGGGTCGGATTCCTACACTCAGGTGCGTCTCTATTGAGATGTAAAGGAGTAAACTTAGAGCCTTGTGGGTATCACAAGAGCAGCAGAGATCGACCAAGCTGTGGGATTCTGATGCTACGTAGTGACGGTTTACAAGGTAAGTTGAGCTGGGGAACTGCCGGGCAGTTCCCACACACTACTATACAGCAGGGTCTTGTGGACCCCCCCCTGGGAATCTACTTCCTTACGCTCTCCCCTTCTAGAATGAACCCACCGGGTGAGCCAAAAGAAGCACCCCTTTGACCTTGAGAAAGGGATGGGTGTATGGATCAGGCTATTCCGATGTACATCGGAATACCAGTGGATCTGATATCTCAGATCTGACATGAACAGCATGATGCCATGCTATGGCATCATGGCAGATGTGTTGGCGCTGTGCCAACACATCTGTTCTGGTGTTCAGCATTCTGAACACCAGTGGTTGTGCCGGCACTCCCAGGTTATAGTGGGTGGTTGGTTGGTTTGGGAGCATGTTTCTCCCCCCTCTGAACCAAAACCCACGGTTGAGAACAACTTGGGTGCTCTCAAGCCCACAACCAGGTGATGGTTGTGGGGAACGGAACAGCCAATGATCTAGTCATCATTGGTGCATAGCTGCAGATAGCAGCTATGTGGCCGTAGGACCTGGCAGGTCCTACGCAAGGAATAACCAAGCGGTCAGTAATTGACCGCTTTGTGACACAATGTCACCCGTAGGACTCAGCAGAGTCCTACACAAGGAAAGTACCGAAGCGGTCAAAATATTTGACCGCTTCATGCTGAATGGGCCAGCGGCTGCTTACAGCCACTGGGCATTGTGTCCATGGACCTGGACACAAGGGATGTGCATTCGCATGCACACCAGGCACGCGATGCAGGCAGCAGCACAGCTTTTTCAGCTGCGCAATAGGGCCTCCCAGCCTGCTGGGGGCTCTGCATGTCATGTGGATGCCATGTGATGGGGGGCGGCTCCGCAGGCGGTCGCAAGCGGGTGGCACTGCACCACACGGGATGCCCTCTGGGAGCCACTGAGCAGCTCCCAGTGATGGACACATGCCCCAGGAGGCATGCATCACCATTGCAGCTTGCTGTAAGCAAGCTGGACAGTCGCGACAGGGTCAGGAGCCACAAGCATGCCTTGATGCTGCAGCGGGCCGGCCCTGTCAGGCAGACAGGAGCCCCAGCTGTCATGAAGACAGCTGGGGACCTGCTGCATTGCCCGGGGGCCACCCTGAATGGCAGCAACTCTGCAGGGGGCCGGCAATGCAGCAGTTGCAGCATAGGTCGCGACCGAGAGTTTCCAGGGACCTTTGGCCGATCCCCAGATGCAGGTGCATGCCCCAAGGGGCGTGCCATACCCTCCCTCCTTGACCAGAGAGAACGTGGCGGCCGGGGCCGCCTCTGGATCCACACGCGAATGCGGACACTGCGGTGGGCCGGGCCTGGCACGCGGCACAGAGCCCCAGCAGCCTGGGTGTCTGCTGGGGACCCGGTGCGCTGCGTGGGACCCGCCGCTGACGGGGGCCGCGAGCGGGGGCGGGGGGAGCGGCGCTGCGGGCGCGGCTTTCGTGGCACCCAGCGGCCTCTGGGGGATCCCTGAGGGCCCCCAGAAGTGGGGGCATGTCCCACAGGACGTGCCGCACCGTTCCCGCTCGCTGGGAACGAGCGGGATGGACGCGGCGGCTCCAGAGGCTGCCCGCGAGTGTGGACGTGGCGGCGGGCCGGTCCATGTGTATGTGCTGGGAACATGGGGCACCACGTGGGACCCACCTTGGACGGGGGCGGGTCCGCAGGTGGCCGCGAGCGCGGGCAGAGGGGCCTGCACGGCGTGCGTGGCGCCTGGAGCGCTCTGGGGGCCTTTTGAGGGCCCCCAGAGGTGGATGCACGCTCTAGGGAGCGTGCACCACCTCTCCTGCTCGCTCCCAGCAAGCAGGGTGGCCGGGGCGGCACCTGGGGCTGCGCGCGATCGCGGATGACACCACGCGCCGGGCGCAGCGTGCGCGATGTCTGGCCGACTCTGGGGGCCTCTGGAGGGCCCCCAGAGGTGGATGCATGCTCTAAGGAGCGTGCACCACCGTTCCCACTCGCTGGGAGCGAGTGGGGCGGCTGGGGCGGTACCTGGGGCGTGCGGATGTCGTTGCGCGGCGTGCACGACTTCTGGCCGGCTCTGGGGACCTCTGGAGGGTCCCCAGAGGTGGATGCACGCTCCTTAGAGCATGCACCACTGGTCCCACTGGCTGGGACCGAGCAGGGTGGCCGGGGCGGCAGCTGGGGTGCGCGGATGACGCTGCGCGCTGACGGCGGCTTACACGGGTTCCCAGCGATCCTGGGGGGCTCCTGGGCATTCCACAGGGTGGATGCACACTGTCATGAACCGGTTTATTTCACCAACTGCACTGAGCGCTTACACGGAATCTTTTCCCCCAATCGTCTCATCAGACCACTGCCATCACATCTTCATACCCCAAGTTGAGCCATCACCTCCAGTGCCATGTGCTTCACTGCCACTCCCACACGTGCGCCTACGCCATCATTCCCTATGCAGATGTCGCCAAGCATTCGGGCACCATCACCGGTCCACACCAGGCGACGATCTGGCAGGATGAGTGCCGACAGCATGGATTGGGGAAGCCTTGATCCCCATGAACTCTTCTTCGACCCTTCTTCAGGACGAGTTGACATGCCTATGCACTATATTCCCTTTGTGCATGAGGGCAAGAGAAGTGTAGAGATTCAGATATTGGAAAGCGGGGTTAGCACCAGCTATGACCCATATTGTTTCGATCATTTCCAACCCTCTCAACCACCTAACCCTACACCACCCCCTTCGATTGACTTGGAAAGTCAAGCATTGCCTCAGAGGCTGTGTGTCTGGAGCAGAGATGTGTGGTTCTGGATTGTTGGTTGGCTCAGGGGTTAGGACGACTCATTATTGTCTCCATGAGTCACTCTTGATTTACCAGTATCCCTCATGACTCACTCTTCTTGTTTTCATTGACTCATCATGACTCAGTTCCCCTATTGTGTACCATATCAGCTTTATTGTCCTGACTCCTCTTCATGACTCACCTGACTCACTCTGACTCGTTCTGACTCATTCTGACTCATCCCTCTTGTTGTTCTGACTCCTTCTCATACTCACCTGACTCACTCTGACTCACTCTGACTCATTCTGACTCATTCTGACTCACGGTGACTCATCCCTCCTATTCTCTTCTGACTCATCCCCCTTTTCCAAAGTAGATAAATACCAGAGCTTGCTCCATGTATTTCGCTAGTTTGGTTATCATATACGTTACACCGTCTCCTGTGCCCTTAAGCACTTGAGGATACCTTGCTCACTCTATCGTCTTTCTTCTCTCAATCTCTTACTTCGAGGCTTGTCTATTTCAGACTTGTCCTTCTTCTTATCTCTTTCGACCAACCAGAACAGGCACCCCTTTTTAGTGCAGGGTCTTCAACATTGGGATCTTACGCCTGGTGTGGACGGTTCTGACAACGCCGATCATCTCGCACGTACGCACGATCTGCGGCGTTTCTTTTGCCCGCGCTATGAGTTCGACGAAGCGGGGTTCGTCGAGCGGGCAGACGTCGTACCATTGGGTACGACGTTGTTGGGCCTTTCCTACCGGTTGTGGTAGGAGGCCCGTCTCGGAGATTGGTGGATCTCCAAGTGGGATGAGCCTTCCCTCCCCCGGGTAGGGAGGATAAGCTGACTCAACTGTCCCCGTCGGCGGCGGTAGGGCCACGCCAGGCCCGATGTACTGGGCCTCGACCTGAGCTATCCGCCGCTGAAGGGCGGGGTCGTGGATGGTGTGCGACGATGACGCCGCCAGGTAAGCGCTGATCGCGCTTTCCTTCGCAATGGCTAGCCCATTGACGTTGTGGATGGGGCCGCGCAATTTCTTGCGCTTCTTCTTTGGCTGCTCTGCCAGCCGCTGTGCCCATTCGGGGTCGTACGCCTTCCAGACGGACGAGTCGGAGTCCCATCCATCAGGGACGCCGTACGCAGAGTCGGAAGGTGCACTCTGCCCTTCCGTTGTTGTCGTGGTCGGCGTCGGCGCCGACAATCGGGACGCGAGCCCCGACATTGCGCGCACCGGCAACGGCGCCGTTGCGCGAGGTGAAGATGGCCCGGCCACTGGGTCTGTGGGTGGGTCATGTCGCGGCCTTTTTGAGGCAGCGTGGACCAGGGTAACCTGGAGCTGGGCTGCACTCAGCTGTTGCTCCAGCTCCTTGATCCTGGCGCGCTCGGTCGCGAGCGCATCGTCGCGGTCCTCGACCGCGCGTTCTAGCTCCTTGACCTCTTTTTTGAGGTCGTGGACGTCCCGGAGGGGCTCCTCTCGCGCGTCACGCGCGATGCCCCTTGGGAGCCATCCCCACGCTGCATCGACGGCGTCGCCGATGTCTTCGTCCCGCAGTTTGACCTTGCGGGTGCCTGTCGCTGCCCTTAGGTGCACGGCATAGTCCGCGCACGTTGCGCAATCGTCCGGGTGGACGATGGCAAGGGCGTCCTCCCATCCCACGATAGTCCAGTGCTCCTGGTCTACCAGAGCATGGAGAATGTCCGCGGCCCCTTGTCTCGGGGCCGTTGTTTGCGTTGTGGACGTTGACGGGTCAACGTCCATCCCATCTTTGGGGGGCATCATCTTCGTGGGTAGATGATGGTGGTGGTAGCTTCCAAGAAGCGATGCACCCTCGGAAAGATCCGAGGTGAAAATTTAACCGCGCCGTGGCCAGCGCGTCACGTGGTCTGCACGTGACAGACGCGTCTAGCGGCGTCTGGGGAGGTCGCGTGGCTTGCCCACCCCCCGAAGCTCTAGGTAGCTATCCAGGGCTTCCAGGTCCTTGCAGGACGACATGGGTTCCCATGTCACGTCACCTAGGGTCCGACGGACCTGGAATTCCA
>WHVA01000220.1:0-175123 GCA_015179125.1 Gautieria morchelliformis | reverse complement strand
CGACGAGCGTGTCAGCCAAGGGAGTAGCCTGGCTGTTTCTGAAGGAGGTCATCCGACTGCACAGAGTTGCCAACTCCATCGTCTCAGACAGAGACTCAAAATTCACGTCGATCTTCTGGCGTGAACTCCAGCGACTCATGGGACTAAGCTCCTCATGTCAACTGCCTTCCATCCACAAACGGATGGAGCAACTGAGCGGGCAAACCACTCGATCGGCCAGATATTGCGCACGGTCGTCAGAGACGATCAGAAGGATTGGGCAGTGAAATGCCCAATGGTTGAGGTGGCCCTCAACAGCAACGTCAGTGGGACCACAGGGTTCGCACCCTTCGATCTGAAACACGGCTATATGCCGTGGATAGACCTCCCCATAGCCACGGACACCCCATTCAAGGGGGTGGCCCGGTTCGCACATCAGGCAAAATGGAACCTGATGGTGGCACACGATGCAATCATAGAGCATCGAGTGACACAAACGTTTCACGCAAATAAGAAACATATGGCGAGCGACAGGTACGCGGCCAACCACCGCGTCTACCTTTTGACACAAAACCTAACTCTCCCAAAAGGAAGAGCCAGAAAATTAGTCCCGTGGTACATCGGACCGTACCGCGTCATCGAGGCTCACAACAACGCCTCGACGGTGACCCTTGATCTTCCCGACGAACTGAAAAGCCGTCCCATTTCACCAGTCTTCCATTCCAGCCTTGTATGGCGTTACGAGGCTAACAACGACGAATTGTTCCCTCGTCGTGAGGCCAAGTCATTTTATGACTTCGGAGCAAATGACGACAAGGAGTGGCTCATCGACGAGATTATCGCACATCGATGGATAAACTCAACGGACCTGGAATTCCAGGTCCGTTGGACCCTAGGTGACGTGACATGGGAACCCATGTCGTCCTGCAAGGACCTTGAAGCCCTGGATAGCTACCTAGAGCTTCGGGGGGTGGGCAAGCCACACGACCTACCCAGACGCTGCTAGACGCGTCTGTCACGTGCAGACCACGTGACGCGCCGGCCACGGCGTGGTTAAATTTTCACCTCGGATCTTTCCGAGGGCGCATCGCTTCTTGGAAGCTACCACCACCATCATCTACCCACGAAGATGATGCCCCCCAAAGATGAGATGGGCGTTGACCTGTCAACGTCCACAACGCGAACAACAGCCCCGAGACAAGGGGCCGCGGACATTCTCCATGCTCCGATAGACCAGGAGCACTGGACTATCGTGGGATGGGAGGACGCCCTCGCCCTCGTCCACCCGGACGATGGCGCAACGTGCGCGGACTATGCCGTGCACCTAAGGGCAGCGACAGGCACCCGCAAGGTCAAACTGTGGGATGCAGACATCGGCGACGCCATCGATGCAGTGTAGGGATGGCTCCCAAGGGGCATCGCGCGTGACGCGCGAGAGGAGCCCCTCCGGGACGTCCACGACCTCAAAAAAGAGCTCAAGGAGCTAGAACGCGCGGTCGAGGACCGCGACGACGCGCTCGCAACCGAGCACGCCAGGATCAAGGAGCTGGAGCAGCAGCTGAGTGCAGCCCAGCTCCAGGTTACCCTGGTCCACGCTGCCTCAAAAAGGCCGCGACATGACCCAGCCACAGACCCAGTGGCCGGGCCATCTTCACCTCGCGCGATGGCGCCAATGCCGGCGCGCGCAATGTCGGGGCTCGTGTCCCGATTGTCGGTGCCGACGCCGACCACGACAACAACGGAAGGGCAGAGCACACCTTCCGACTCTGCGTACGGCGTCCCAGATGGATGGGACTCCGACTCGTCCGTCTGGAAGAGGTACGACCCCGAACGGGCACAGCAGCTGGCAGAGCAGCCAAAGAAGAAGCGCAAGAAATTGTGCACCTCCATCCACACCGTCAATGGGCTAGCCATTGCGAAGGAAAGCGCGATCAGCGCTTACCTAGCGGCGTCATCGTCGCACACCATCCACGACCCCGCCCTTCAGCGGCGGATAGCACAGGTCGAGGCCCAGTACATCGGGCCTGGAGTGGCCCTACCTCTGCCGGCGGGGACAGTTGAGTTGGTTTATCCTCCCTACCCGGGGGAGGGAAGGCTCATCCCACTCGGAGATCCACCGATCTCCGAGACGGGCCTCCTACCATGACCGGTAGGAAAGGCCCAACAACGTCATACCCAATGGTACGATGTCTGCCCGCTCGACCAACCCCGCTTCATCAAACTCATAGCGCGGGCAAAAGAAACGCCGCAGATCGCGCGTACGCGCGAGATGATCGGCGTATTCAAACGCATCGAGCGCGAACAACGCGCTCGCAATCCCAAAAGGGATTGTCTCGTGATAGCAGGCGGCACCCCGCACGATATCGCGGCCATCCTGAAGGGTTGGATACACAACCCTGAAGGAATCCCATCCGCCATCCGTGATAACGCGGATGGCACCTTCAACCTAGACGACATGGACATCTGGATGTGGTTGAAGGCCCTTGCACCCCGGGTCAAAGGGGTCGCATCACCACTAAGGGCGAGGCTACTCGACCTCTTCGGCTCGACGGACCAATGGTCGAGCCTCGTCGACGCCAGGGAAGTGCTGACCCCTCAGAGCACCACCCTGCGGCTCTTGATCACGGGTCCGTTCCCCGTGGAGGGCCGAGCCGGCCCCGACATCCCACTCGCGGAGATCACGAGATGGCTGGCCCGCTACGCGGGAGTCACTCACTCACGAGCGGCGCGCATTGAACATTACGTTCAGCGCAGCATCACCGGCGCGGCATTCAGCGCCGCCGCCCGTGAGGGCCAACAAAAGGTCATCGAGACCAGCCACGTGAGGGCCGCAGTACCGCGACCCCTCACTCACGCTCAGCTTGACCAAGAGCTGGCGTGCTTCTGGCCCCCTCCTCAAACAGAGGACCCGGCCGTTGAGGCCATGCTCCGCGAGGACATGGGCCCCAGCGCCCCAGCGGAGACCGCCGCGAGTGGTGATGCCAACCAGCATCACCCGATCACCACCGACGACGCGGAGGTGCCCCCGGAGGAGTCATGTGCTCCTCCGGCCCCGTACGACGACGTCGTCATCGTATCGGCCACTCTAGAGGACTCCCTCATGGACGACCTCTATGAGTAGTAGTCAACCCCTATAGTTATCTATAGAGGGGGAGGGTGTAAATAACCGGTATATCTACATGTACAATAGTTATTACATAATCCCAGTGGGCCCCTTAGGGACCCACTGTATAGTTTATGCGTGGGAACTGGCCAGCGGTCCCCATCGCATCTTACTCTTACCTGTCACTACATAGCATTCAGAATACCACTCATTGGTCAAGTTCTGCAGTGCCCTTGTGATACAAGGTCCTAAGATCAACATCTTTACATGTAAGTAGCGGCGGCTGTCACTAAATGCCCTTCCAGCCCGAAATGGGGAGAGAAATTTAGTCCGCTCAAGCAGCGTGATTGCCCCAGTTGGAAGTGCAGCTACAGCTAGAAGATGCAGTGCCTCTTGAATTCAACAGGAATTCGACCAAGAGAGGCGTGGCGTAGTCGGGCATTTGAACTGAATAGACGCACCAGGGACTCAGAGAATTCGAACAGAAGCCTCAGAGATGTCTCAACATCATCCCCCCTGCATCACATGTGAGTCCGCTCAGGTATATAGAGGATATATGAACTAGAGCTACTTACTCACTGTGCTCTGCCGGGCCAAATAAAAACCAGTGCACGAGCTGCTGTTCGAGTGGGAATATGTTGAAGGTGGTGGTGGGAGGTAAGGCCGGTAAGGTACCAAACATACCTTTTGTTTGGCGTCATTTGTTTATCAATACACTGGAATCAACACTCACGTGACACAGAACTTGCGCGAAATCTCAAGTCAGTTCACACACCGCTCCGGCAAGGCAGCACAGGCTGCTGAGCGTCTTGTTAGATAGCAAAATACTTTCTAGTCTGCACAGATTACTAGCAAGTTACTGTAAATCATTAGTTACCACTGGTAACTAATAATTTACAGTTTCCTCGCTTGCAAGGTCCGCATGTACCGCAGAAGGAGAGAAAAGCGAAGCTTCCACGTGGGAGGCATCCCGGGGAGCGCCGGCTATCATCGCTGCCAGGCCACCCTAGCTTCGTGGGCGAGCAATAGAGACTATAGTGAGTAGGCCTGGGGGTATGGAGTCATTCCCGCGCTATGAAGGTATGCCCGACGAACCTATAGATAGGGAGCGTGCGGTCGAAATATACACCGCGGCCGAGCCGATAAATATAGGTCCGGGCTCTCGGGCAAATGCAGTTTTTCCTGATGAACATGTGCATAATCACAAGTACTTGAAGTAAGTTATCGTATCAAGCCCCGAGAGGGTCCATGGCCATCCTCTTCCGAACCGTCCAGTACCAATCCGCCTGCAAGTGGCTCACCCTCCGTTCCCTGCCGGCGCGTCCCTCTATGACCCCGCAATCCCGCTGTATTTAAGGCGTTTCACCAGCCCCCTCAGCCAAATCCAACTCTAGCCACTTCAAAGCCCCATACCCAGCACAAGCCCCAAACCTCCAAAGACTACGACAACTCCGCCTAGTGGCACCCTCACAATACATAATGCCTCCCTCCGAAGCAATGACACCACCGATATCCTCGCTCGAGCACAGAGGGCGTGTGTGGGCTACCCTGTTGGGAGAGGGGTATCGAAACGGATAGCTGGCCGGGTATGCAGGTTGGTGGGTGGGGGGACAGCGGGTGAGGAGGTGCAAAGGTTGATAAAGGCAATCTGTTCAACGGGGGTGGCGGGGGACGGGCAATGTGGGAGAGGCGGTAGGGGTGTGGGCGTCGTCGGCGGAAGGATGGGCTCTACGCGCGATAGAGAACGGAATGAGGCGGGGTGGAAGAGGCGGGACTGGCGGAAATGTGTGTTGGTGAGGTCGGGAGCGGCGAGAGCGGCGAGAGCAGCCGACGGAGAGCAGGCGGGTTGGTTGGCTTCGGTAACTCCACGGTAGATCGCATTGCCCTGCATTTCGAGAATGATTCTGTCCTGGATGTAGGTGTGAGGGAGTTTCTGGGTTTTTCCCCATCTTTCCTTCCGTCAATGCTACGCTTACGTTGACCAGAACGGGTCGCGGACAAGGTCAACTCGAGAATATGAGGGAGGGTCGAACACTTCATATATAAGCTATCCGTCTCACCGAAGGCCTCCCTCCAAGCATGTGTCGAACGCAAGCTGTTTACGCTCAACACTAGCCACGCCACGGCCGCATATCTCCGACTGACACAGGGTGGGATAGGAGGCAGAACGGGAAGCGGAATGGAGAGAGACAGGAAGGAAAGCAGAACGAGGGAACACAGGAAAGGTGGAGTTCCAAGAGGCAGACGGTACCAGCCCAGGCAAAACAAACTTGCACACGCACACTATCAGGGGCCGAAAGTGGGAAGAGGGAACGATGGTGGAAGGTGGACGAAGAGGCTCAGGACAGAGCTAATCTAGGGTCGGAGGGTGGATAGGAACACTCTAGCAATAGACGGCTATTGAGAATCGCCATTTATGGACGGGAGCCGCGATGACGTAGCGCATCACGACCCCGATCAGGCACGCGCCACGTGATCATGATCACGCCACGCGGAGTCAGTTACGCCACGCGATCACGATCATGCCACGCTCATCAATCGCCCTGATCGGCGTGTCGGAAGTAGAGCGCTCTCGGTATATATCCACATACGCGCGGTGACTGATTTCTTACGCAGGTGCACCATATCCCGCCTCTCACTACGGTACACCTCCACCGTACGGCGCCCCCAAATGCGCGACGATGATATCCAAGACAGTCACGTGTTTACGGTCTCAGCATGGGCTATGCTGGTCATATAAATTTAATGCCCGTTATCTAGAGGGGCTTTCGACGCGTACTGGTACTGCACCTGTGAGGCTCATGGCGTAATCCAGGTGCATTGGCAGGAGATGAAAGCTGCCAATGCCCCTGCTACTACTACATGCATGGCTTATTCGGTTCAGAGTTACCATTTCCGTGAATTTACGCCGCATCTTGTTACAGTAATGGCTAGGACTGGCATGCATGCATCCTACTGTGCTTGAGTTACATAAATAAATACAAAGGTAAATTTGTGAGAACTACACCTTTGACGGCAGCTGGCGCATGTCCAACCTTTCCGTCGGAATTGGTGTGGCCAGTACGAGTTCGCCATACGTCCCAGCCGGCACATATGGGCGGACTGTGCCGTACCCGCCATCACAGAGGACGAGGGGCGCAAAGCTGGTATTTACTGCGCGGGAACAGAGGTGCGCGAAAGAGGCCCCTAGCAAATAAACGCACTACACCTGACTCGCACGTGACGAAAAGGTGAGCCGTTGTGGGCGTAAAAATGTGCGACGACGAACAACGAACCCGGACCCGGACCCCTTACTCACGGTAAAGCGATTCAGTCCTCGGGCGCGCGCTGGCACCCCCCGGGCAGTAAGAATTTGAACTTTTCCGCGTTCCGTATGAGGTACTGCGGTAAACCGACAGCACTCTGCAACCTGCTGGACTGGCTATATAGACGGATCTCGGAACATGTGACGCTGGGGCTTACGCATCGGGATGCATCAGAAAGAGCATGTCTTTGTACTGTATAATCGGTTGGCGGGTTCAGTTGGGTCGAGGACGTTAAGTGAATATTTGGCGGGACGTACGGGATATGCCTGAAGGTCGAGATGAAGAATGAGTATCGGTTGCGTAGAATAGAGGTATTGACAGACCTCAGGCAACATGTTGAATATATCCGTACCCTCGCATATCACCTTCTGAATCCTCGCCGGAGAGAGAGAAGGGACGATCTCCCCCAATACGATCGGCGTGTGAGAAGCCTACGCGCAAACCACACATAAGTATATTGATTGAATGCCAGCCAAAGTCACCACCGGGAATTGAAAACCCGCACCTTGCATTTTCGTCATGAACTCGTGGATATACCTGAAACAATAACTGCAGCGCCCGTCAACGTCAACGTCAGCCACCGGCGGCGCACGCAGTCGCAGTCGCAGCCAGCCATGAGAGATGCCGCACCTGCAATGCCACCCCGCATCCGCCAACACGACGTCCGTCGCCTTCGAGTGCATGTAAAGCTCACGGGCGCCCCACTCGTGTATCTCCGCGTGCCAGCTCCCCCAGCCGTACAGCCACTCGAACGAGTAGATGTAGTGGCACATCTGGAGGTGCAGTGGCGACGTCGCCGCGCAAGCTTTGATGAGACGCAGGTATTCCCGGCCGGTATCTCGTCCACGTCCGAGAAGACGACAAGCGGGCGCACCTGCGCCTGCGCGGGGACATGCGCGTTGATCAGCGTGGTCATCGCTGCGCGCTGGTCGCGCTCGACGTCGAACGCTGTTAAGCTTATAGACGATCTTGCCGGCGAAGAGGCGCGGTTCTGCGAAAAGACGGGCGCCTTCGGGATGCCCGTGAACGTACCTATGAAGAGGCATGCATGTTTGGTCAGCGATCAACGAAAAAAGGCACAAACGGCGATGAACACGGTCGCTTTCATGATGAAGAACCTGTCGACGACGGCGTCGAGCTCGTGGATCCATATCTCGAGCAGCTCCGTGCTGAACAGCACCGCGTCCCACACCTCTGGCGTGCGCGCGTGGGACCAGCCGTGCAGGGCACAGTGCTGTGCGTCGAACGCGGTGCCCTCCACGTAGTAGTAGGGGACGACGCGCCGCGGGGCGTCGGGCGTGTCCCATAGCCGGCGGGAGCCGTAGGAGATGGTGTTCCGGATCTGGTAGGCGTAGGTGTAGAGAAGGAAGAAGAGGCCGAGGGCGGCTGCGAGGGAGAGGAGTCGCCGATGCCGGCGATCCATGGCAGAGAGAGAGAGAGGCGGTACCGGCCAGTGACCGAACTCTGTTGACACCTATGGGTGTGTCGGCTTCCAAAGCTGTGCAGCGTCGGCCGGACCTTGCCATCACCTTTGTATGTCCCCGACTCTCTCCGAAGGAGAAGGAGGGCTGTATGAACGCAAATAACCATGCTTGCGGTTTTGCGGAGGAAATTGTATTAATTCTATTGGATGAGTCTTCCTAGGGGTCTTTCATCCCTGGTGGTGTCTCGTCTTATGTAAGCACCTGTGCCTCTCTCCGTGTCTTTCCGTGTGTCGTGCCTTGGCTTACTCAGATTGATGCTCCCCAACCCCCTCCTTGCCTGTGCCGTTAGCCTCGTTGTGGCCTTTGGAGACGTTGCTACATGCCGTCCTTGCGTGGCTGCGCTGCTACTTTACCAGGCCTTTTACGTGGCTGTTTGTTTATTCCGTGCGTAGAATGCGCCTCTCCTTACGGATGGCAATCAATTTTTGGCCTTTCAGGGTGTGCTCCTCATGTGCAGGCGTCCGTTGAGGTGAACGCAGTAAGGAACACTTTGGCGATTGTGGTAGTTTGTTTGTCTTTCTCTCCTCTATATCCTGTTGAACCTGTGTCTTCTTCTTGGCCTGCATATGCAATCACCATTGTCTGTTCTCTCTCTCACCTTGTTGCAATTTTCCGTAGGAATAGACACCCCATCTTTTCCTGCTGTGCCCCTGTCCTTCAAGCTTACATTTCCATCTATGGTCTACTGGGTCTCCCAAGGCCAGCACCGGAAGGCAGCCAGACACTATTGCATCCACTGGAGTGTTCTTTCGTCCATCCCCAACAACTTGTCAATGAGAAGGCTATTTTTCAGCGCAAAGAATAAAATATCTATTGATGCTTCTGCACCCACTCCATGGCTTTGCGAATGCTAATGGACTGTAGCCAATCTGGGGATGTGACTGGATCGCTGCCGAACCTAAGCTTGTTTCTGGATGCGTGTGTAGGTCCCTGTTACCTAGACATAGGAAAATCCATCATAGCTTTGCTGCCCGTCAGTACCCATGAGACCGCGTGACATCACATGAATTTGAGTTTTTTCTGGTTGATACAGTATCCACTAGAGGCCAGCAATAAAATCCGGTGTTCTTTGTCGAGTACTGGGCCAGCCCTTTGAAGGCTGTTCCTTCATGGAACGAACTGACAAGGGCCCCCGCACGTGAGGCATTCACTTCACACAATATGGGGCCATATATGTCCTAGCTCACAACCCTACATACTCAATGCCATCCCAAGCTGACTCCCCTTAATGTTTGAGAGCTTCTTTGTTTTTCCTTCACCTCTTCCTGCAGTGTAGACTTCAAACGAATTGATATTAAGTGTAGAAAGAGAGACGAAAAAGACTTTCTTAATGTAATTTGAAACCTCATTACTAACTGCCCACTTTAAATTCCACAAGGAGAGAGTTGGGGACTGGGGTGGCAGCCGCCGCCACTACGATATCGGATCTATTGGCCTGAAAAGCAAACGGTAACTGTCGAGAGGAGCATTCACTTCAACAACTCAAGTTCGTCAGCTCCACATCTCAAGGGGGAGGATTGGCAAGTTACCAAGATGGTAACTGACTCACCTCCCTCTCAAGCAGCTAAAACCACCGTTGCCTCAGTACCCCCCACCATCAACCCACCTAGCGGCACAGCCAACCAAATTCCATCTGACTCCGAAGCCGAAGCACCCACCAAATGCGTACTCAAGCCAAGTCAGCAAATTTGTGACATTTTGGAAGGACACGGAACTTCCACTCACCAATCCTCTGATCCAGTCATCCCAACGGGAGTCCAAATGCCTACTACCGTTGAGACAAACACAGAAGTCCTAGAAGGGGAAGGATCATCAGATTGGTTAATGCTAGCCGATGAACTCGATGAGTACGCACTTGTAGCTGAGACAAGCGAACTTGAAGCCATAGAACCACAGTCCCTTGCTGACGCCAAACAATGCCCCAGGTCTCCCTCCGAAGTGGGTGGCTGGTGTATGGGAACCGCTGTTCAACCAGCACACTATATGGTCTCGGTTCTAGCTGTTCAACCAGCCCTCAAATGTCTCTTTATTGTAAATTTGTAGTCTGCATCAAAGGCGTTTAAAAACAACCAATTATCGCCCATCAAAATGTCTACTGTCCTCATAAGGCCTATTCAAACATCCCTCTAATTATCTATGAATTTTACCTATTTTTCCGAGGCTGTCTTCACTCAAACTCACTTATTTCTGTGCAGCAGAGTTGTGGATACACACATCCCCACAACTCTGTTTCGGATTTCTGATTTCAAACTCCGACCAGACACTCGCGTCACTCGCGGCTTGTGCACCTGCAGTCACCCACAAATCCGGTCAGGTGGCTCCTTCAGACTCAGCCTCTGAGTTTGAAAAGCCTAGTCATTTGCTTGTACAGCCTCAATGACTCAACTGACTCATACACACCTTGGTGAGTCACATGCACATGACTCACCCAAGCTGTTATGAATCACATGGGCTCAATTAATGACTCATTCCTGACAAATCAAGCCCTGATTGGTGGAAAACCTAGTGGAGTCACCCATAGGAGTCATTTCAAGTCACTGTGAGTCATTATGAGTCAGACAGAACCTTCCCACACATTCCGAAAGCTTCTTCGTGACTCATTCCCCCATTCCATTAATAGATAGAAGGTTCTACCGCTTAGTTAAGCGCCTGTACAATATGATATAAAAGGAGGCCCTTTTTGCCTGCCTTTCATCAGCCAATCTACCCATCTTCTATCCTACACGTGACCTCGTGTGACTTGCATCTTACTAAGCTGCTAATCCCAGCTAGGGTTATTCACTTACTTTAGTGTCTAATTCCTTGTTAAGTAGTTACTTTACTGCTTAGCCACTTGGACTAATCCTCCGGGTGTAATTCTACAGAGTGAGTCTGTCAATTGAAAGTCTTGCCATTTGCACTCCAATACCCAAGACGATCTAGTGAGTTGATTTTCCTGATTAGAGACTTTCAGAAGTTGCTTTGTTCACAAAACTTGTCCCTCGTTTTATTGCTGTGCGCTGGTATATTATCAGGGCAGTCCATTTATAAACTCGCCTGCTAAGTACATTCCTTTATATTTTGGTATACGCTTGGACCCCGATAGTGTCCTTGAACCTACAGTCTTTTAGTTTATTGTTCAGTGCTGCTAAAAAACGAATTGCCTTCCCTCCATATTAACTTGGACTAGTTCTTACATGGATTGCAACCAAGATACAAATATTAAATTATTTCCGGAGTTGTGCTGCAGCATTGTTTAATATTCTTTGAGTCTCGTAAATGACACGTTCTGATAGATTGAAGTATTAGCAATAACACCAAAGTCTTGAAGGGTTCCAAAACAGCTGGGATGAGCTGGTGCTTTTCTGTCAGGTATGCGAGGTCCTCCGGCCGTGGCATTTGTGGGAGGCAGCTATTCACGAAGAATTAGCAGTGCTCCGCGATGCTGGTACCTGGAAACTCACCGAAGCCCCACCTAGAGCCAACATCGTAGGCTCCAAATGGGTTTTCCACGCCAAGAAAGATTCAGCTGGAAACGTGGTGCGTTATAAGGCTCGACTCGTTGCTCAAGGATTCTCGCAAGTACCTGGAGTGGACTACTTCGATACCTTTGCTCCCATCGTAAAACTCACCTCAATTCGCACGGTACTTGCCCTGGCCGCTTCAAATGATATGGAGTTACATCAGATAGATATCAAAGGCGCATATCTAAATGGAGAACTCACTGATAATGAGATGATCTACATGTCTCAACCCCCAGGCTATCACGCTCCAAGCTCTTCTGGTAAGGTTTGCCACCTACAGAAAACATTATATGGACTTAAGCAGTCCGGTCGACGATGGTATCAAAAACTCGTGGATATCATGCTTACCAAACTGCTCTTCTCTCGCTGTGATATAGACCAGGCTGTATTCTTTCGCCACTCAAATGACTCGCTCATGATTGTTTTGATACATGTCAATGATTGCACAATTGCAGCAACACCAGAAATGTTAGTAAAACAGTTCAAGGCAGGAATCGCCAGGCATGTCGAAATAACGGACCTGGGTGAACTAAACTGGTTATTAGGGAGTGAAATCAAACATGACAGAGAACGACATACCATTCATCTTTCCCAAAGGTCCTATATCGCCTCCATAATACGCCATTACAATCTCGATGACCTAAAGCTCGCATCCACACCAATGGAATGCGGTCTGTTACTTTTGATGGCCCAAACACCCAAAACTACTGCCGAATGGGCTCTGATGCACGACACGCCATACAGAGAGGCCGTAGGATCGCTGATGTACGTGGCATTAGGAACGCGCCCTGACATTGCCTTCGCTGTTCAAAGTGTATCCCAATACTCGACGAAGTTCAGCCCTACTCACTGGAATGCAGTAAAAGAATTTTTCAGTATCTAAAAGGAACTGCAAACCTTTGGCTGACTTACGGACATGCAAAGAATGCTCTGACCGGTTATGCTGCTGCTGACGGCAGCATGGCGCAGGACAGGCACGCTATTTCCGGATATGCATTTATAATTCACAGAGGCGCAGTTTCCTGGAGCGCAAAAAGGCAAAACATCATTTCTCTGTCCACAACGGAGAGCGAATATGTGGCAGTCACTCACGCAGCAAAAGAAGCTTTATGGCTTCGCTCCCTTATCAAACAGCTTTTTGACGATGAGTTGTCTGCCACGACCCTGTTTTCTGACAACCAATCAGCTATTGCGCTCACAAAAGATTATCAGTACCACGCGCTAACCAAACACATAGACCTATGATATCCTTTCATCCACTGGATCATTGAAAAAGGGGCAGTTCGATTAGTCTACTGCCCAACCGACAACATGATCGCAGACACACTCACCAAGGCTTTGCTGTCTGCACAAGTCAAGCACTTTGCAGTAGAGCTCGGGCTGACGACGGTTTGAGGGGGAGTGTGGGAATGGCAATGCGAGGGGTGACGCAAGCAAACCGTGTCACTCGTGTCACAACATGTGACAAACAACTCAAGGTTTCATTGTTCTTTTACATATTCCATTGTCCGTCATAAATAGATATTCCACTGCGCAGCAGTCATTGTTCTATTCCTCCCATTGTTCCCTAGAGTATACAGCAGCTAGCTAGTACATCTTCTTCCCTCAGTCGTTCAATTTGCAATACGAAGCGAACACTGAGGTAAGAGATATCCCAAGTCTCGAGTCATTTCTTTACTTATCTATGCGTTGTAGTATTTCTCATATAGGTAATAACAACAGTCCTTTGCAATACGAAGCGAACACTGAGTATTTCTCGTATAGCTATAATTATTACACCATCGTCAGTATTATCAAGGCACAGGTTCACATCAGTATACCGACCCTTACATAATTCACCGGTGTGCACTAACGGTTACATCACCACATGTGATGAATCACAACCGAATCGAGGGTAATGCAGCACCGCGCACGGCTGGGAGCCGAGAATAGAAACATGGATTCGAAGATCTGAGGAAGTGCGCGCTTCTCAGAATCTGTGGTTTGGCTTGCAAGCTTTGGGGCTTCTGCTTCCTAAGCCGATGCCTGTACATTGCGTGAGCATCGTCATCTCTAGATTGCACATCAGATATTTTAGAATACAGAATTTATATATCTACAATCCATGTCTTGACCCTGTGCCCATGGGCGCTATAGTTACCATTGTTATTGCTTCTGCCCATTATGACCACTAACCAGTATAATTGGAACTCTACAGGGAGGAATCAATACATGGAGTTTCGTGTGTGCACCATCCCCATACAACTATAGATTGTACTAGTCTAAGTGAAAATCTACTGAAGCCAAGCCAAACGACAAGGTAATAAGCAACCACCTAATAGACTATGACCGTCGCGGCATTACAAGTGGAAAACGAAAGAGTGAGTTACTTTGGGTTGAGCACATGGTGAAAAGAAGGTAAATAAACACTTTCTTCCTTTGAATTGCAACTGAGGACAATCAGTGGAATGACTGTAGCTCGTCGGCATGCAGTATTAGGACTAACTGCTTCCGGTGCAACAACTCATGCCCTCCCAGTCCCAGAGACTGTAAATGTCACAAATATTATAGTCTCACACGATCTCCCCTTTTCTTCGTCCACGCTGCACATACATTCTTACAATCCCCACTCGATAAAGTGGTACGTCCCCGTCGACGATTGGATGGACGTCAATGAAGAATGAGAACTTTCCCCATTCCCTCTTGTCTTCTGACCAAGACTAGAGCAATTATATGGATGTCGATGATGAGGATGTCGACTATTCCCTCGAGACTCTGAGGATATTGGTCATCTTGGAGAGGTTCGATATGACCTCAGAGTCATGTTGTGGATCTGGGAATGGCATTGCTGGTTTCCAATCGCATTGGTGATCGATAGGTGTAATCAATTAATGCACTCAAAGACGGCATCAAACTTCATTCAAAGTCCCCAGGGCCTCACCGGGAAGTGTCACTGTCCGGCACTTGGGAGCCACCATCAGTACACTTCCGGCTACCAGAGTCGATGGGTGCAAACTACCCCTAGATGAAGGCTCACGCACCGCTCTCATCAAACATTAACAACTGCAATCAGCAATACAACTACTCCAAGAATTGAAGACTTGAAAACCATCACACTGAGTGTACGCGAATATGAATTCTTGTCTTGCCAATTGTGGCTTTCACCTGGAGACGAGCACACTCTTGTCGGCTGGCTTTTCCAGGAAAGCAGTACGACGCTTACAACTGTCGTGCTAGGTTTGTGGATGGTTTGGCATTTGCGAACCACATAGGCGAGAACTGGAGAGTCCCATTGTGAGCTTGAACTGCTCTCGCACGAATGCCTGCGGTGGGGCATTGAGAATATCATGGAGATACCAGCATCCCCACATTTTCCATCCAGATCCCAGCTGCGCGACTGGAAAGGGATGTTGAGCAGCGTTTTTCAATGAAGAACATGGGTGCAGGCGAGAGAAAACCCAGAGGGGTCCTTAGGCCATGCTTGAGCTGTTTGTCCACATCAACACACAGAAGGGCATATGCAGTTTGGTATGAGAGTCTTTGATTTTCCTTCTCAAAATGTATCCCTAGCTCAGAATAGTACGGCTTTATAGTAGTAGCACTGATAATAATCATGTGGTTTTATTCTTGAATATTCAAGTATGTTTTCATACTAGTATAAGCATTAGAGAATGCTGTACATATGCGATATACCGTAGTATTGAGAGATTAGGGACATGCACTTCAAGTATCGTAGTGGCGGCGGCTGCCACCCCAGTCCCCAACTCTCTCCTTGTGGAATTTAAAGTGGGCAGTTAGTAATGAGGTTTCAAATTACATTAAGAAAGTCTTTTTCGTCTCTCTTTCTACACTTAATATCAATTCGTTTGAAGTCTACACTGCAGGAAGAGGTGGAGGAAAAACAAAGAAGCTCTCAAACATTAAGGGGAGTCAGCTTGGGATGGCATTGAGTATGTAGGGTTGTGAGCTAGGACATATATGGCCCCATATTGTGTGAAGTGAATGCCTCACGTGCGGGGGCCCTTGTCAGTTCGTTCCATGAAGGAACAGCCTTCAAAGGGCTGGCCCAGTACTCGACAAAGAACACCGGATTTTATTGCTGGCCTCTAGTGGATACTGTATCAACCAGAAAAAACTCAAATTCATGTGATGTCACGCGGTCTCATGGGTACTGACGGGCAGCAAAGCTATGATGGATTTTCCTATGTCTAGGTAACAGGGACCTACACACGCATCCAGAAACAAGCTTAGGTTCGGCAGCGATCCAGTCACATCCCCAGATTGGCTACAGTCCATTAGCATTCGCAAAGCCATGGAGTGGGTGCAGAAGCATCAATAGATATTTTATTCTTTGCGCTGAAAAATAGCCTTCTCATTGACAAGTTGTTGGGGATGGACGAAAGAACACTCCAGTGGATGCAATAGTGTCTGGCTGCCTTCCGGTGCTGGCCTTGGGAGACCCAGTAGACCATAGATGGAAATGTAAGCTTGAAGGACAGGGGCACAGCAGGAAAAGATGGGGTGTCTATTCCTACGGAAAATTGCAACAAGGTGAGAGAGAGAACAGACAATGGTGATTGCATATGCAGGCCAAGAAGAAGACACAGGTTCAACAGGATATAGAGGAGAGAAAGACAAACAAACTACCACAATCGCCAAAGTGTTCCTTACTGCGTTCACCTCAACGGACGCCTGCACATGAGGAGCACACCCTGAAAGGCCAAAAATTGATTGCCATCCGTAAGGAGAGGCGCATTCTACGCACGGAATAAACAAACAGCCACGTAAAAGGCCTGGTAAAGTAGCAGCGCAGCCGCGCAAGGACGGCATGTAGCAACGTCTCCAAAGGCCACAACGAGGCTAACGGCACAGGCAAGGAGGGGGTTGGGGAGCATCAATCTGAGTAAGCCAAGGCACGACACACGGAAAGACACGGAGAGAGGCACAGGTGCTTACATAAGACGAGACACCACCAGGGATGAAAGACCCCTAGGAAGACTCATCCAATAGAATTAATACAATTTCCTCCGCAAAACCGCAAGCATGGTTATTTGCATGCATACAGCCCTCCTTCTCCTTCGGAGAGAGTCGGGGACCCTTTGCTGCGCTCATCAATGCTGACCCATCGTCCCTCTGACACGTGTCCCCCGAGTTTGTCACCACTTTCTATGTGCACCCATACTCTCTCACCCCATTCCCGCACATGTTTCAGATCAGGCTTTTTGCCGAAGGCAGCTTCGTATGGTGTTTTTCCGGAAACGGCCTTGGTCAACGTGCAATTCATAAGCCATACAATGTGACGTGCAGCCTCACCCCATAGGAATCTCGGCAATCCACTGGCGTGTAGCAAGGCCCGTACACATTCAACGATGCTTCAATTATGGCATTCAGCAACTCCATTGTGTTGGGGCATGTCATGCACGGTGAGTTTCTGCGTGGTTCCTTTTGACTTCAGGTACACTATGAATTCCTTGCCAAGGTATTCACCACCTCTGTCCGAGTGAAGTGTCGTGACACGAGCATTCAGCTGCGTGTTACACCACATGTCGTACTCTTTGTATGCTGCGAAGGCCCTGTCTTTTGTGTGCAACAAATGTAGGTGCGTTAATCTTGACATGTCGTCTGTGAAAGTAACATAGTATCTTTTGCCAGCTTTGGTGGCAACTGGGGCCAGTCCTCATAGATAGCTATGCACCTCGTCGCCAAAGCTTGAGGCACAACTGCCCTCCCTGGCTTTCGGGACAGGTTTGCGAGTCACCTTAGCATATACGCAAGACTCGCAAAAGAAGGGGTTTCCTGATGGTAAGACTTCGAGCTTTACTCCTGTTACCAGACCGTTGGTAACCAGTATTCTAGCTGTCTCTGGGGCAATGTGTCCCATGTGCAGGTGAAATTGGTCCAAGCTTAGTGTTCCTACAGCAGTATTCACTGCATCAGACTCATGTGTGACTCTGTAAAGGCCTCGTCCTGATTTTTCGACTGTCCCGACCTTCTGGCCATTTTGCTCTTGAATAACACATTTGCCATCTGCAAATGTCAGGGTGAAACCAGCCTTGTCAAGTCTTCCAACTGATATGTGTAGTTATATGCTAGGAATGATATTGTGAACGATTGATTTAATCTCTTGGTTGTGAGATAAATCGAGTGAGATTTTGGAGTAGACAGGTATATCAGCGCGCACAATAAGTATGCATGTCTTATGATTTTAGTGCCGACTAGACATTCTACTACGGAGAGTGGGGTGAAATGAGGTGCTATTTCACTACTGTGTTATTGTACATGGGATCATGTATTTATTTGTTACTAGTGGCGCTTGGCGGTCAAGGGATTGGTGATATGATACTAAAGGGATGGTGGAATGGGGCGAGTGGCGCACATGTAACGATAGGAGAGATGACGTATGTTGAATAGATTGGGCTTGGAGATGGAGTGTAAAATAGGATGCGGGAACGGGAGTTTAGAGAAGGATAGGGGGCATAGTCTGGGTATGGGCAGGGTCGGCTCAACGTGTCGCATCCCTTGATTGGGTCATGTGACTGATGGAAAGCTCATGATTTGGGATGGGCTCGGTGTTCTTGGATGGCGTTTTGGGTGTTGTGAGTCGTGGTAACGCGTGATACGTGTCCCTGTGGCATCGGGAAAGTCAGGTGGTGTGATCGGGTAGATTTGGGTGGGTATATGATGATACGGCGGCCTTGGGTACTAGTGCCGTAGTGCATATATCCCGAGAGAGGAGTTATCGGAGTATTGGCCGTGATATGGGGTTGTGTTGGTAATTTTATATGTTAATATTGTTTTCTTTAGTACTTTCAACAATACGAGGGTATAGCCAACCTCAGGTGAGTACAACACCTCAGTTAGCCTTAGCTGAGATGTTGTGACTCCGTTTGGTACGTCTATCACCATCTCGCCTGTTCAACCCGCATTGAAACTCTGTTTATTTGCAGCTTGGAACGACTTAGGACTTATAGCCTTGAAGCCTGTCACCGCCTCGCGGTATGGGGTGATGTGCCTGCTGCAGCTGGAGTCATATACCTCAATGTGTGTTTGATTTTCTGCTTCTGTGCTGTCTTTGATGTGGACAGCATTTGCATTTTCAGCTTCTGCGACCACTTGATCGTCATAGATGTTGACTGGCTAAGCACACTCGCTTCTGTCAACAATGTCATGTGACTCGATATACTCAGTGTCATCGCCCATTTCAGAAAACCAATCATCGGTATGTTCTTCAGCATCCGAGTCGGACTTGTAGCTGGATAGCAGCACCGGGAGCTCATCGTCATCATTGAGATCGGCAAAGAAAGCACCCTCATCTTTGTCATCTGATTCAATAGCAGCATTTGCAGAGCCACCCCCTTTTTGTGAGTCGTGTGTCTTGTCACCAGTCTCTTTAACAGGCTTGGGACACTTATTATTGTAGTGTCCCTTGTCACCGCAGTTCCAGCATGTCCCTTTCAGTTTTCGATCGACTTTCTTTCCCTTCCCCTTAGGCGAGACAAACATTGCCTCGTCCTTGTCTTCGCCTTTCCCACTAACATTCCCTGAGCATCTAGACTGCTGAGCTACGTGATGCTCATACTCTTCAGATACTAACGTAATGAGTTCGTTGGGGTCAATAGTTTTTGTCGAGCTGTATAGCTTCGCACCAGCGAGGAGATTCGATGCGAAGGCTGAGAGATGCAGGGGGAGGGATTTTATAATCATCGATTGGTAATCCTTTTCTTTGATGTCTACGCTGAAGGTAGCTAATTCTTCTTTCTTGACTCGCAGTCCGTTGAGGAATTCACGGACGTTTGATTTGTCAGGGCACTTAGACTCGATGAAATGGGTACACAAATCCACTTGTGAAAATGCTCCTTTTGTTGAGAATTCTTTTACGATCAGTGCCCATCATTCTGTCAGGGAGGATTTGCCATGTATGCAGATCAGGGTGGAGTCAGGTATTCGGTGAGTTGAAAAGAACAATGAAACCTTGAGTTGTTTGTCACATGGCATGACACGGGTGACATGGTTTGCTTGCGTCACCCCTCGCGTTGCCATTCCCACAGATGGTTTACGAAGAACGTTGATGGTGCTGACCTTCGGTGACAGACATTGACAGACATGCACCATACTCAGGCAGGACATCGACAGTTCTGTTGGGTGCATTTATGCTCCTGCACCAAAATCAAGCCAAATAGATTCCACCATTCGTATTTTTTTGGATTTTGACTTGAAACCATGCTGACATTCATTCTATGATTAGTCAAATTTTTCTTTGATTTTTCGAAGCTGTATTTCTACTTCTTTTCATGTTCTGTCCAACCGACCCTTTGTGGGTGGTTGTGGACAAGTTTCCTTTTTGAGCTGCAGCTGTTCACTACCGTGCTACGTTCTATGGGCGCTTAGCATGGCACACCGTGGTCTCACGGGTGCTAAAGTGCTGGCTAGTAGTACATGCGCATGAGACACATTTCCCCCCTCTCTCAGTGACAACTAAATTCACTGAGAGAGTGAATTAATTTCTAGTCTTCTTTTGAGCACCAAGTCCAGTCCTACTGCCTATAATTCCTGTCCTCTACAGGGTTATGGGCCCCGGAGACACTTCACAGAAGCTTTTGGGTGTTGAGAAGCTTGCTACAGATGGAAGTAATTGGCCATTGTGGCGAGCCACTCTCATCAGCTATTTCAAGTCCAAAAATCTACTCAAGCATGTAGAAGGGAGAGTCACTCAACCTCCTGATCCTCCAGTCATGCCCCCAGGCCATTTTCTTACAGAAGCTGAGGAAACTCAGATGGATAAGGCTGAGGAGAAGCTGGAGAGATATCTTGCTAGAGAAGGACAAGCCAAGACCCAAATCATCGTCTCAGTGTCAGAGTCACTAGCTCTGATGCTACAGAAACGAAAGACAGCAAAAGAGACTTGGGATGCACTGGTCAATGAAATGACCAAAAAGCCCAAGATGGTCCTCACCAGCCTGCAGAGACAACTCCGCAGTATGAGATGTCCTGAGGATGGAGACTTGAGAGACCACTTGGACAAGGCCCAAGACCTATGTGCTCGTCTTAATGAGATGCCAGAGTTTCTGAACAAGAATTTATGGACATCATCCTTGCCTCACTTCCACCATCCTATGAGGGAGTCATGAATGCCCTTACCACTTCGCTTGAAGAATGCGGGAGACCCTTAGTCCCTGATGACATTATTAGGGTACTAAAGGCTCAGTATGACAGGAAGAAAACACTCCCACAAGAAGAGCAGGTGTTTATTGGTTCATCTACCAAGAAGGACCAGAAGGGCTGAAGACGCATACATGCAATAACTGCAAAAAGCCTGGACATTCTATCGAAAATTGCTAGGCTAAAGGAGGTGGTAAAGAAGGTCAAGGACCACGTCAGAAGAAAAAAGCCAAAGGCAAAAAGAAGAAGAAGGGCAAAGCAAAAGCGAATGTTGCCGAAGAAGAGACCTCTTCTGAGGAAAGTGATGATGGGCATCTTGCCTTCACCAATTTCGACGAGTGCTCTAATTTTAATTCGAGCACATCCTCAGGAGTTATAGTGATACTCGACACCAGAACAACATTGCATATGACACCTCATAAAAATTTATTGAGGAACTACTGCCAATTCTCACAGCTGAGGAATATCCGAGCAGCCAACAAAGGCACTTTCGATGCCTTCGGCTCTGGACTGCTCGTATTATCCAATAAGGTTGGAGACAAAACAGTAGAAGTCATGTTGCAAGATACGTACTATGCGCCAAAAATTGCTGCTACCCTCGTCTCAATCGGTTGGTGCAATGATGCTGGCTACGATATTCGACCTGGTGGCCAGAAATGCACAATATCTAACACTGCTGGAAAGATATTGATGCAAGCACCGAAGGTCAATGGCTTATATCAACTAGATCTCCAGTCACCAACTGCTCAAGCCCATATGTGTTTGTCTGCCATGGAAATTCATCAGAAGATGGGGCACATCTCACAGAAGTCCCTACAACATTTTACTTAACTGTGGCATGATATTGGGCATTGAACTGAGCTCCACAGGCGATAAGATTGTCTGTGATGCATGCATTCAAGCCAAGATTGCACGCAAACCTCTTCCTCAAGAACCCAGAGACTGAACATCAAAATTCAGTGACAGAATTTATTCTGATGTCTGGGGACCTGCAAGGCACCTCACAATCGATAAAAAGTCATATTATGTCTCTTTTATCGATGACTACTCAGATCTATCTCATGGCGAACAAATCAGAAGCATTCTCAAAGTACAAACTCTACGAGGCTCTAATGCTTCGACAGAGAAATGTGTTGTAATTTATCTCTCTCTACTCACCATCCATATCCAAGCCCTATCCGAGCCGAGGCGCACATGTGCACCCATCCAAGTCCATTCCGAGTACCAGAACGCACGCATGCGCCTACACGAGTCACCGAGTCCATTAGTGAGTCCAAGCCGAGCCTATATCCAAGATCCATATCACGAGTCGAGCCGAGACACGAGTGTAACTGATGGGCCGAGTACCAGGGTGGATCGAGTCTATTCCACATCACGATCAGGGCGCACGACATATATTTTCCATTACATTCGAGCCGTACACATTGTTCCTATCCAGTCACCCCTACCATCCCACCTCATCCCTCGAGCCACCACACTAGGACACTCTATCCCACCTCATATCCAGGCTAGACCGAGTAAGCGATCCGCAGCACGGATGTACAGTAGCGGCGGTATGTACGCACCTACCGTATGCACAATTCCACTATCCCCGTCGCTCATCCCCACGTACCGAGACCCCTATCCGAGTTAGTATAAGTAGTACAATATGTATGACCGAAGAATTGAAGAACATGAACCCTTTCTGATACTTTGTTTGACTTCAAGTTAGTTAGTTGAACTTCGAGTTACCATCCCCTCTTGTGTCTTATATCGAACTCGGCCTCGAGCTATAGGCCGCATCCTTACTCTATTCGAAACTTACCATTCTGTCAAAATGTGCACATCAAGGCACTTGTTTATGACTGAGGGGGTGAGTACACGAGCTCTGAATTTGAACAGCACCTGGCCAAACAAGGCATGAAGCATCGGTTGACGGTACACGACACACCAGAGTCTAATGGTGTTGCCGAACGTCTGAACCGAACTCTCACTGAGAGAACTTGTGCCATGCTATTTGAATCAGGGCTTCCTAAGATATTATGGAGCTATGCGATACAGCATGCCAATTATCTTAGGAACAGGATGCATATAAGAGCTCTACCGGATAAAACGCCTTACGAAATGATTCACCATGAAAAGCCGAATCTCAAAGATATTCACACGTGGGGAACCAAAGTCTATGTTAAGGTCAACCAGGGAGATAAATTGGCAGCTCGTGCCAAAAGAGCTCGGTGGATAGGAATTTCTATGCAGAGCCATGGTCATTATGTTTATTGGCCTGACTCTCACAAAGTTTCTGTCGAGCGGAACATTGTGTTTGACTCAGAGATGAATAAGGGAAAAGTCCCAATCATTTCTATTGAGGAATCCAAGCTACCTACGTCTAGAGAGGAGAAGAAGGCCATTCCAGCATCAGTGCCTGTGCCCAGTCGCTTAGTCAGCAAAGAGGCAAAGATCGAAGAAATTCATGAAAGCGCACCAGAGGAATATCTTGAAGAGCTGCAACCTATTCAGGGAGTTGATGACAGACCTAGAGAAGCTGAACCGATAAGGAGAAGCGAAAGGATCCATCAACAACAAGTGCAGCTGGCCCCAACAGGTCCTGTAACAAGATCTCACACTCAGAGACAAGCTGGTGCACATATGCCTACGCTAGCTTATGAGGATGTTGAGGACCATAAAGAAAATCTATTCGACCAAGAATTATCCTCCGAGATTCATGGCATCAGTAGTTATGAGTTTGCCATCAGTGCGTTTCCAACCGACGGTCAAAACAATGACAAGGCACCGGATTTGAGTGAAACTGAACCTAGCAATGCAGACGAAGCTCTGAATAATCCTATGTGGAAGAAATCAATGGACAAAGAGTACGAGGCCCTAATCGACAAGGGAGTGTGGGAATGAGCCAAACCACCTCCTGGAGCCAATATTGTTGGTAATAAATGGGTCTTCCTTTGGAAGTGTAATCCAGGAGGGAAACCAATAATGCCTAAATGGAGAATGGTTGCCCAAGGCTTCACACAGAAGTTTGGAGTCGACTATGATGAAAAATACTCACCTGTTGCTCGGTTATCCTCCCTACGGATCATATGCGCCATTGCTGGTAGGAATGACTGGGCTATTCATCAAATGGACGTGGACTATGCATACCTCAATGCTACACTCCCTGAACCTATTTACATGAAGCAGCCGTATGGATATGAGTCCGGAGACAAAGAAGAAGTGCTGCTTTTGAAGAAAGCACTTTACGGCCTCAAACAATCTGGAAGGGAATGGTACAAACATCTAAGTGGTGAATTCCACATGTTAGGATTCACTACATCAGCCACAGATGGGGCTGTATTTTATAGACGTGGCGGAAAGGGGCATGTGATCATTGCAACAGCTGTGGACGACCTCACCATCACAGCTGAGAATCAGTCAGTCCAGGATGAAGTCAAACGAGATCTTGCTCAGGTCTTCAGTATGAAAGATCTAGGCGAGATTCATTGGCTATTGAACCTCAAAATCAAAAGAGACTGGCAGAAGAAAACCATTGCAATTTCACAACCCGCATACATCGAGAATATCATCAAAATATTTAATCTCGAAGATATGAAGACTTATGCTATGCCTCTTGATCCAGCCATTAAATTATCTACAGACCAATGTCCTTCTACAGAGAGAGGCAAGAAAGCCATGTCGAAGTTTCCATACAGGCAAGCCATAGGATCACTGATGTGGGCAGCTGTAGTCACTCGACCTGACATTGCATTTGCGGTGTCATTGCTCTCACAATTCCTCAAAAATCCAGGTAGCACACATTGGAATGCAGTTAAACGTGTCTTCAAATATTTGAAAGGCACGAAGCATTACAAACTCACACTTGGAAGAAATAGAGACGGTTTGATGGGGTATTCAGATGCGGATTGGGGTTCACAGAGTCATAGGCATTCATATTCGGCATATTTATTTCAGATTGATGGGGGCACTGTTTCATGGAGTTGCCAGAAACAATCAATAGTAGCCCTCTCATCAACTGAAGCCGAATTCATCGCCCTGACCCATGAGGGCAAAGAGGCTCTTTGGATGCGCCATTTTATTTCTGAAATATTCCAACCGCTGAACAGACCAATCCAAGTTTATTCAGACAATCAATCAGCCATTGCAATCACGTATGGCACTCAACAACACATGAGAACCAAGCATTTCGACATCAGATTATATTTCCTTCGAGATATGATCAAAAATCAAGAAGCCAATCTCGTTTATTTGCCAACAGAACAAATGTTGGCAGATATTCTCACTAAAGGACTTCCTAGTCCTATAATGAAGATCCTCAACAAGAAGCTTGGAATATATTAGGCTTGAGGGGGCATGTTGGGTGCATTTATGCTCCTGTACCAAAATCAAGCCAAATAGATTCCACCATTCGTATTTCTTTTTATTTTGACTTGAAACCATGCTGACATTCATTCTATGATTTGTCAAATTTGTCTTTGATTTTTAGAAGCTGTATTTCTACTTCTTTTCATGTTCTGTCCAACCGACCCTTTGTGGTGGTTGTGGACAAGTTTCCTTTTTGAGCTGCGGCTGTTCACTACCGTGCTACGTTCTATGGGCGCTTATCATGGCACACCATGCCTCAGGGGCGCTAAAGCGCCAGCTAGTAGTACATGCACATGAGACAAATTTCCCCCCTCTCTCAGTGACAACTAAATTCACTGAGAGTGAATTAATTTCTAGTCTTCTTTTGAGCACCAAGTCCAGTCCTACTGCCTATAATTCCTGTCCTCTACAAGTTCATCAGACATGCAATCCTCTCCTGGCTGACGGTCCATTGCGCATGACAGTCTGCAGCGTTATGAATCGAAGCCATCACACGCTCGTGTTCTAGTTGAACGAACGCGATGGATACTGCATCACCTATTGATAGTGACTTGGAAGTGGTGGAGGGAATTAAAGACAGCAGTAGAGGAACCTACAAGCCGGGAGAAAGCTGTACGAATGATACTGATGGAAGAAAGCAAACATTGTGCTCACTTGTTGTGCATATAGTGTATGCACTTATGCGCCAGGGTGGTGGATGTGCGGTCAATAGAAGAGGGTGTAAGTAATAGCGATGCTGAGGGCTGTGGGCATCGCCAGATAGGGAACTAGGATGCACTCGAGGTACAAGTGTGCTATAATGCCATACCGGTGGTCGACAAGTGTGCATTCATCCTGCAATACTTGAAGCATTCAGCACATTGACCACGTGGACTCGCATCCGGAGCAGAACAACGCTGCTTACCGTTTAGCTCGTTGGGCGTCGCTTGTCTGCCGAGCTCCGAATAATCACTGACACTGAGTCTCCCTTCCAGGACTTTAGCTTGTCCGCAAACTATTCCATGCAAAGACAGCCCCAATGCTTGTCTCAAAATACACCTGCATCGCGTCGATGGTCAGTCTGTCATACACATCCACAATGTGACCCAAAGTGTGCCTGATCTCTGCTGTTAGACGTGCTTGTTATCATGCTGAGCAGCACATATTCACAGCATAAGTTCCTGTTGACGCTTACCACAACACCCAAAACACTCAAACCCAATTTTCTCCTCATACACACCATATATACACCCATACAGTGTATCACTGGCGATAGTCAGTGAATACACAGAGCTTCCACCAAAAGAAGCAAACCAAAAGAGCGATGCCACTGAGTGTCAACACCCAGGTGCCGGCCACGTCACAGGGCCACACAAGGGCGAGCAACATGCAACAGCTTCATAACAAGACCAGAATCGAGTTGCTATCAGAACCAAACATGACTGTGAGAACCAGAGAACAAGCAAGACAGCACCTTGAGAGATGGGTATCTTGCAAAGGAGGACCCACTGACGACAGAGCAGCTGAGTTACGCGCTACTCTTGCTGGCACACAACACCAGCAGAAAGACCCTGCAGGAAGGCACTAGGGCGGTGGTGGTACTGATGATGGAAGAGGCAGCGAGAGGGGTTGGGACGGCCATGAAGCAACACATCGAGAGAAGCCTGGAGCCAGTTTTCAGCAAGATCGAAGCGGCTATCGAAAACGCCAAAGCAACAGTAGAAGTGGCGAGGGAGACGGCGGAAGGAGCAAGCAACTTAGCGGAGCACCTAAACAGCATGAACCAACAGAGAGAACGAGATGGAGGGAGCAGACAGGGGTGAACATCATACGCGGATGCACTCAAGGGCAATGTACCACTCTCACACCCCAGCAACCTAGCAAAAGCAAAAGCAAGAGCGAGACAGATACTGATAGATACCGACCCTCAAGGGGAACCGGATACACTTAGCGAGCTAACGGAGCAGGAGCTGGTGACCAAAACAAACGAGGCTGTCAGCAACCTGGAAGAGGAACATTGCCTAAATGACTCAGCTTTTATCAGGGCGAAGAAACTCGCAAACGAAGGGGTTGTTTTTGACCTAGACATGGAGGAGGCAGCCAGATGGATACAGGCGAACAAAGGAGCGTGCCTTAGCAAGTTCAGTGGAATGGCCATGATAAAGGACAGAGCCCTATCCATCATAGTGGAATACGTACCCTTGAGTCACTCACCTGAGGCACTAGCGGAGATGAGGAAAATAGAACGCGACTCGAGGCTCCCAACCAGCACGCTACTGTCGACCTGCTGGATAAAGCCAATCCACAGAAGGACAGCAGGGCAGAGATCCGCCCACGTCATCACCAAGTTTGCCACTACCGAGGCTGTGAACAAAGGCATCAGAGATGGACTAATAATCGCCAGAAAGCGGACCTGGGCCAGGAGAATGAAACGGGAACTACGCTGCTGCCTAAAGTGCCAGAAATACAACGCACGACACATCGCAGCAGAATGCAATGGCCAAGACACAGGTGGCATGTGCTGGAGCGGACACAGAACAGCGGAATGTGAGAAAATGATCCAGCCAACTTCAAGTGCATCAACTGCAATGTATATGGGCACGCGTCATGGGACAGAACATGTCCGATATTCAGGACAGCGTGCACAGCAGCAGAAAGAGCGATCCTGAACACACGTACAAATTTTTCCCAGATGAAAACCCATGGACATGGGAACAACAGGGGATGGCAGAAGAGGTAGAGGATGTGGGCGACCTGCTGAAAAGAGCCTACACCAGAGAGGACAGAGAACGCGGAGCAGCAGGATGGGGGCACAGCAGAGAGAGACCGGAGCGTTGGGGCCACAGGGGACAACAAAGGGACAATGACAACTCCCAAGGCAGAGGACGAACGGGATGCAGGGAAAGCAAGCCAGGAAGTAGGAGAAGAGCGAACCCCTTAGTAGGACACAAGGATCAAGGGTGGCAAGGGTTGGAATCGGGAGGAGCAAGGCAAAGCTGACTGGATGAATATGGTATTGGTGGTAGCCACGAACAGATGCAAGAGAGGGGAGACAATAACAACAACAACAAAGACATATACTGAGGATGAGTGGAAGAGGACAACAGATCGCAAAGTTGAGAATGAGGCAACAAAATGTAGACAAGTTGCTGATAGCGACGTCAGCAATGATAGCTAAGTGCCCACCCGACCGTTATGATATCCTTGCAATACAAGAACCGTATATTGACTTCTTAGGAAACGCCAGAGCCACGCCGAGCTGGTACTCCATGTACCTGGGGACCCATTTCCGTGAAAAGGAAAAGCGCACGAGATCGATGCTGCTAATAAGCAAATGAATAGCCACCGGAGCATGGAGAGTGGTAGAGATAGGCACACTGGATGTTATGGCAGTAAGGCTCAAGACGAGCATGGGAAATATCCTTATTATCAATGTGTACACAGACTGGACACAATCTGACAGCATAATAGCCATACAGGAGTACTCGCAGAGATGCGCAGCAGAGGAAGACACACAAGAACGGGACATAGAGGGAATGGTCTGGTTGGGGGACTTCAACAGACACCACCCGTTGTCGGACGAGCTACAAAATTCCCATCTGTTCACCAGGGCCAACCTGGATGAAGCACAAACCTTGCTGGATGTAATTTCAGAGCACGATCTACACATGACCTTACCAAAGTGGATACCCACACTCAAAGCGATGGTGACTGGCAACTATACATGAACAGATAATGTCTTCATCTCTTCTACATTAGTTGATAGCCTAATCAGTTGTAGGACAGAACCCGAAGGACGACCCCCAAAGAGCAATCACTTCCCCATCAGCACCATACTCGATGTCGCCCTTAGAGAAAGCACACAAAAGCCAAAACCAAATTACCGACAGGTAGATTGGACGTACAATGAGCAACTTGCGACGAGGCTCAATGAGGCGATAAGCACACCAGTACCAGCCATTCCACAGCAGTTCTACAATCACCTTCATGCTTTAACTAGGGCTATAATGGACACAACAGAAGAGCTAATACCTAAGAGCAAACCATCCCCCTATGTGAAGCCTGGTGGTCGCTGCAGCTGACACAAACACGATCAGAAACGAGGCGATTGGGCAGGAGGGCTTACACACGACGGAATGACCCCACAGATGCAGTACATGAAGAGTACAGGAGGGCTAGAAATAGATACGCTGGAGCCATCGAGAGGTCGAAGAAAGACCACTGGAAGGACTTCTTAGAGAACATAGACCAGAAAGTGATATGGACGGCACACAGGTATGCCTCAGCTGACGCATCTGATGGGGGATGGGCACGTGTCCCAACATTAGAGTCTATCCAAGCCAATGGCACATGAATAATAGCAGAACAAATGAGCAAAAGCTGACCTGCTGTTCAACATGTTCTTCCCGAAACCAAATGCAGAAGCAGAATGAGTGCCGGAGGACTATGTCTATCCAACCCCAGCCTTCGAGTATGAGCCAATATCGGATGCACAAATAAGGAGGGCCGTAGAAAAACTCAACCCGTTTAAGGCACCGGGAGAGAACGGTATCCCTAACGTACTCATCAAACAGTGTATTAATGTGCTCCTACCAGACATAGGGCCCTTTTTCCGAGCAACCTTAGAGCTTAAGGTCTACCCCGCGGAGTGGAGGGACTCAGTTACGAAAGTCCTCCGCAAGCCAGAGAAAGCTGACTATACGGTCCCAGGGGCCTATAGACCCATCGCTTTGCTGGACACTATGGGTAAAGTGCTGTCAGCTTGCGTGGCAGAGGATCTGGTAAAGATGACAGAGAGATACCGATTACTACCCGACAACCACTATGGCTGCCAGCCTGGGAGGACCACAATCGACGCCATACACTACGTGGTAAGTGAAGCGAATGATGCTTGGAGACAAGGGAAAGTCATGGGGGTATTATACCTGGATATCAAGGGGGCGTTCCCGAGCGTAATCCTGGACAGACTTACTCACAACATGCGCAGATGTGGGGTGCCAGTTCAATATACAGACTGGATATACAGGAAAGTCAAGAACAGACTTACCACGGTCAGCTTCGATGACCACACATCGGTGACCAGGCCAATAGGGCGAGGGATGGATCAAGGGTGCCCCCTCTCAGCCATCACCTACCAGTTCTACAACAGTGATTTGCTAGAAGTTGTAGAAGGCAGAAAAGGGGAAGGCAGCATGGGTTTCGTTGATGACACAACTATCATAGCCGAAGGAGCCAACCTAGAAGAAGCATTCAGCAAGCTGACTGACATAATGGTCAGGCCAGGTGGAGCCTACAGCTGGGCCGCAAAACACGATTGTCAATTCGTGATAGAAAAGTTCAGGCTAATGGGACCCACCAGGCGCAGAGAGAGGGACCCCATGAAGCCAAGCAAGACCAGGCAAATAGCAAGGCCGCAGATAACAATTGGCAGACACATTATCAAGCCTACAGTAATGCACAAGCTCCTAGGGGTAGTGATGGACCAGGAGCTAAGGTTCAATGAGCATGCCAACTACGCACTGACAAAAGGGGAGGTGTACCTTGGACAATACAGAAGGCTGGCGAAGCCGACTAAAGGCACTACAGCTAAACATATGAGACACTATTATCTACCTGTTGCGGTCCCGAGGATGCTTTATGCGGCTGATGTGTTCCTTATACCAGCGACCAAGTGAGGCAAAGGAATGAAAGGAAAAGTAAACAAGCTGGCATGGATCCACAGACAAGCAGTGTTAGACATCACAGGGGCCCTCAAGACTATGGCCACTGACATGCTAGATGCGCATGCCAACCTTTTACCTTTCCCACTGTTGGTCTCTAAACTAGTACATAGGGCAGTGGCAAGGCTGGCATGTCTTCCTAACAGTCACCCTCTGGCAGCGAAGACAAAAATGGCAGCGAAAAGATATGTGAAGCAGCACCATTCGCCCCTCCACGAAATCTTACATGCTTACAACTTAGACCCAGACAAGATGGAGAAGATCCAGACATAGTTTATGGGCCCAAGTGGGCCCTAGCCTTCAGCACGAGCATCCCACAAGACAAGAAATGAGCCATCAGGGAGATCAAGGTGGAAAAAGCAGAAGTGGTGGTGTTCTCAGATGGGTTGTGCATAGAGGGAGGAGTAGGAGCGGCAGCAGTGTGGTACAAGAACGGGAAGGAGCTCTAGTGGACCGGAGAGCGAACACACGGTGTTCGAGGCCGAGCTAGTGGAGGCAGCCATGGGGGCTAAGATGCCGAACATGGAGAGGAGCGCCAAATACACGATCACCCTAGACAATCAAGTGGCTATCCAGACGACCAGGAGGGAGAGGGCCATCTCCGGCCAGTACCTGATAAATGCAGTACACAGACAAATACAAGGAGTGGTCCAGCAACAAGCAGGATCAAAGGTCATAATGAGATGGGTACGGGGACACGAGGGGGTGGAAGGGAACGAAAGAGTGGATGAAGAAGCGAAGAAAGCCGCAAAAGGGGAGACCAGCAAGGAATGGCAAATCCCAATAGAGTGCCGGGGAGTGTTACCGATAAGCAGGGCAGCGGAGAATCAAAGGCACAATGCAGAGCTAAAGAGAAGCGCTCGGGAAAAATTCGCTAAGTCACCCAGAGCTTGATTCGCGTATGAGGTTGACCCTACCATGCCTTCTCGAACATCACCAAGAACATGCCGCGAAAACATGCGGCCTTACTCGTTCAGCTTAGGACGGGACACGTCCCCTTGAACAAACACCTATATAAGATAGGCAAAACGGACTCCCCACTGTGTCCGGCATGCAGAAGCGTGCAGGATACTGTACACCACTATCTGTTTTGGTGCCCGGCATTCAGGGAACAAAGGAAGTGGCTGGAAAGGAAGCTACGGAGGGGCGCGAGCTCCGTGAAAATGCTATTAGGAGGGCACAAGGCCATGGAACATTTGTTCAGATATATACACGAGACGAGATGGGTCGAGAGGGAGTTCGGGGACATGACCCTTCCGGCAGCGAAGGAGAACAGGGGCAGAGGGAAGAAGAAAATTTAGACAAGATGACACACACAGCACACGAGCTGCATACACCTTGCCCACACAGGCACGGACTAACTCGGGGCCACGCCCAACAAGTGCAAGCTGAGATAGAGGTCGAAAGGCGAGGAGGAGACAAAGTATGATAGAAGATGTAAACACCATCTTACATAGGGTACAACCCCAAAAGACGAAAAATGGGATATAAAAAAAAAAAAAAAGTTCCCGTCGCGCAACGAATATGTGACGCTGGAGGATACCGGAACTTGGAGACGTGCGTCAAGACTCACAAATCAACACATGTCGACCAGTCATCGCACACGTCTCTAAGTGGAGGTGACAAAGGAATATCCGAATAAGAAACGCATCGCAAAGAGAACCCAAAGAGGGACACAAAAGAAATGCAAAAGGGACCATGGAAAGACAGAAGGACAGGAAAGGAACGCAAAGAGTATCATGAATGAGAATGCACCCCAAGGGATGCACCCCCCCGGCCCCTTCCTGTTCCACTTGCTTTGTCTTCGAAGCTTGCCACTCGGGCTCCATCTTATCGATCCCCTTAGAATCTGACGTTCTCTGCCACTGCTGCCAGATGGAAGAATTCATAGATGTCTCCAATAATTTCGCCAGACCATGCATCTTATCATCCCGGTCAATGATTGTCTAATAGAGTCAAGCCCAGACGTCAGCTATGTCTATCCGGTTAATGTATGTCATAGATGTACCATGTCAGCAAGAACCAGGATGGACCATGCCATTTTCGCATAAGGACGGACCTAGAATTAAAGCACACTGTGTCAATGAGATGACCTGGGAGACCCCCGGTGTTTGAACTATACCTTGGATGCCTTATCCACAATCTCTGGAAACAGCCTGCTATTGTTCAGGAAGGGATCCCAAGCCGCCACTATTGGATAGATAGTATTGGTGGTCTAAGTGACCCAGTTTACTATATTCCGTACACAAGGAATTAGAGACGGCGGCGGGTTCATATCATTGACCACTCTTGTTCCGCTGACGGCTTTGGTCAACTGGACCTCCCGCGGCTCGTCGGACATCGTGAAAGACGTGAGGGTGAACTCTAGGACAGTTAGTACCTCACGCATGTTCCCTGCGTAGTCGTATTTACGCAGTGTGCGAGCAACGGCTGCTGTGTTCAATGATTACACATGCACTCCGTCAATGAGCAAAAAGGACTGACCTTCAGTTGCCCCTTCTGCAAGCAGCGACTCAATGCTTTCCCTCGCGCCGCCTATGTAGTAATCACATGTAAGGATACGGCGCCCATAGACATCGATGCCTAGTACGGAACGCCCATTGAAGTCGTTGCTGGGCATGGATTTAAGATCTACGTGAAGATAACACTGGAATTAAAGGCACAAATAGAACGACTCATCCCACAATGCAGTACTTCCGCTCGCAGGTAAAGCAGTCTTCTTCACATCCTTATCGACACAGAGTTTTACGTAGTAGATACTAGGACATATGCAGGTCTTTCCAGCAACTTTGATTCCTGCAGGAATATTTCTGGGCGGAGAGTGAACAGTTGGCTCACTAGAGAAACGATCATGGACTTACGGTGCTGTCACAGTGCCCACAACGTTGTGGTGCGCAGTGTTCGCGGTGGGTGGTAGATGGAAAAAGACGACGAGAGGCGCCGCATGGCACCGCCACGTGTGATGAGTCGCAACCGGTAATGCGGCACCGCGCGCTGCCGAGAATAGGAACAGGGTTGGAATTGAAGATCTGAGCAAGCGCGCGCTTGTCGGGATGTGTGGTTTGGCTTGCAAGCTTCGGGGCTTCTGCTTCCCAAGCTGATGCGTGCCTGCGCAGCGGCCTGGGCACTTGAAGTGAATCGATCCCCTCAATTCACGTGATCACCGATCGATGGCTTCGATCACGATCGCGATCTAAATTGCCATGTTAGGTGGCGTGCATGCTCGTAATGGCGGCACATATCCTACGTACCGTCACTGGTGGCATGCTCCATATAGTCGGCATTCGAGTCTAGTCTGCGTCGTACCCTCATCCCCCCACTACCTTACCTGACCCACCCCTTCACTCAACTAGTACTTACCATGCACGTCAGCCTCACCCCACTCGTTATTGTGTTACTCCTCACTACCCTGGCTGCCTCTGGCCAACCCTTCCACCTAAGATGGTCAGCGTCTTTCTTCTTCGCCATCACCGCCGTGTGCAGCGTCCACTAAACTGCACGCGACGATGTTGCAGGCAGGCTGAGACAGCGAGTTCGTAGACCCAGGCAGTACCCAGCTCAATGCCCCAACCTGGTTCTAGGCAGAGAGTCGAGGGTTGATATTCCCGCAGTTGGAGGGCGGTGCTGTGAATGGTCTTTTTCATTCCCAGCCCGCTGTGCCCATTCCCCATCAACTAGCCGCCCTCCCTGCAGCAACCGCCCGTCCATCCCCTTCATGTACTATATATTTAGCCCCTCGAGGAAAATGTGTCGTGCTCAGCGTCATCATATCCTCTCTTCCTCTCCCACCGCTGTGTTAGTATTGGTAACTGTGTTTGTCCACTATTTCATGTCGTAATCAAACTCCGCACACACCTCTCCTGTGGGTGACCTTAAATCCCCACTCTGACGCTTCAAACTCCGGCGCACCCCTCACCACCCACAAGGCTTCGTGTACATGAGTAATTAGAAAAATACCAATTAAGAGATTAAAAAATTGTTGAGCGTAAATTTTACTGTTTCTCCCGGGCACATGAAGAGGACCGACCATTCACCGACCCTCCCCTCCCTCGCTACGCTCGGGGGGTCCCCTGAACCGGGTCGGTTCAGGTCGGCACGCTAAAGCCTCGTTCGTGCATCCAAAATAGTATATGTGTATCGTGAATTTCATGTACCAACAATTAAAATCCCACATTGAGTTATAGAAAAAAACAGCAAATATGGCCACTGAACCATTTACCAAAAGAAATGCAAGTGCTAAGAAAACATTTGCACTGAGCAGAGCTCGAACCCACACCTACTCTTACACACACACTTAACAAGTTAACCACTGCACCAAGCCAACTTCATACAACAAGGTATCCTTTAAACATTATATATTCAGACCTGAGACGCTTGTTACAATAAATGTAACATGTTTTAATCTTTCAGAATGTTTCTGACGCATTTTATTGCCATTATATTATGTTTTTCTTTATAAATAAACTTCATTGTGATGTGGAGAACTTACGCGAGCGTGTGCGTCGGAGTCCGAAGCGTCGCGTCGGGGTGGGGATTTAAGACTTTCCCTCTCCTGTCCCAGTGTCCCCTGGGAGCATACGCACAATGAGCATTATATAATGAACCCGCGCGCTTGCGATCGTTATATTCGAGACAGAGATCAGGGAAGCCGCCGACAGAGGCCACAACCAGAGTGGATAGCGCAAGTGTGGGAGCAAGAACTTCGAGCGAAACCAGGGTAATTAGCTAAGGCGCCTAAATTTTCGCCCCGGTGAATTCTGCCCTGCGCATGGCGGCCACGTGTCCCGAGCCCATTCGGCTTCGGGTTCCTGGCTGCATCTTATGTTACTTCCTCGCTTCTTCTTCTCTTGGTAACTTGCCGCGGCGGCGCTTCTGTCCCTTTTCTGTTGCTTCTGTCGTTTTTAGTGGTACATCAGGCGTGTATGAGGTAAGGGAGATAAAGGAGAAGGCGGGTGAGCCGTGAGGACTGGATGGATGGAGGGGCGGGAGTGTGGGCTGCACGCGCACGCAGACGCCTGCCAGCGGATGGCCGCGCGAACCACGTCCCCAACTACGAGCATGCACTCCTCGGCCCCCTGCACCGTCCTCGAAAATTGAATGCATTCCAAGAGGGGAGGTGGACGTAGCGTGGGCTATGAGCCATTCCACATTTCATCCCCTCAAGCGCTGGCTGCTCGGACGCAGTCATGCATTCGGTCGGGTGTTCGGTATTCGTCGTCATCGTGGTAGAAAGAGGCCGGATATGTATCTAACATATGATACATAGGGACATTTAAGCACCGAGCACTATGTGGACTTACGCAGCCACGCGCGCAGCGGCACAACTACGTGGGCTACAGTAGACCACGTGACCCGACGTGTTGGTAGGCGCCGCTACCAGAATTTCGGGTCTTTGACGATGTACCGGCGCTCAGAACCGACAGAAGCAGCAACAATTAATGGAAGCACCCAGCGCCAAATTCCGATTGACAACAGGGACAGAAGCGCCGCAGCGCCAAGTCACCAAGGGAAGAAGCGAGGTGATGTAACATGTAGCCAGGAACCCGAAGCCGAATGAGCTGGGGACACGTGGCCGCCATGCGCAGGGAGCACCGGAGGACCCCGATGCGGATCGAAATGATCGTTCGGTGATCAATCGGGCATCAGACGCATTGATGCTATACCATATAGGCTCGATTCACAACAAGCGCGCAGGGCACGCCACAAGGCATGCGTCATCTTATGAAGCAGAAGCCCAGAAGCATTGCAAGGCAAACCTGTCGATCAGCCCATCGGCAGAAGCGCACCGCGCTGCGCATGCTTCCATCTTCGAATTCAACTCCCTGTTTCTATTCTCGGCTCTCGGCAGCGCGCGGTGCCGCATTACCCTCGACTCGGTTGCGACTCATCACACGTGGCGGTGTAACTGTTAGTACGCACCGGTGAATTATGTAAGGTATACTGAAATGAACATCACTATCCCTCACGGATCAAGGTTCAGAATGGTTCACGAAGAACAACCTTCCGTGACATTGATAGACATGCACTATACGGGGAGGCAGGACATCGGCAGTACATCAGAAGTGCAACCCTCCTGGCCGACGGCCCATCGCGCACAACGGTCTTCGGAGTGCTGAATCGAAGCCATCACACGCTCGCCTCCTAGTTGAATCAACGAGACGGATTCTCCATCGCCTATTGATGGGGACTCGTAAGCGGTGGAGGGAATTCAAGGCAGCGGTGGAGGAACATACAAGCCGCGAGAAAGCTGTACGGATGATATTGATGGTGGAAAGCAACCATTGGGCTCAATTGTGGCGCGTAGAGCGGTGGATGTGCCTTGAATAGAATGTAAGTAATGCGGTGCTGAGGTGATGGGCGTCGCCAGATCAGCAACCAGGATGTACTCGAGGTACGATGGTGCCATAATGTTATACCGGTGCTCGACGAGCGTGCATGCATTACTTGAAGCGTTCAGGACCATGCGGACTCGCATCTGGAGCAACAGTGTTGCTTACAGCTTAGCTTGTTGGCTGTCGCTTGGCTACCGAGCTCAGAAGAATCACTGACACACAGTCCCCCTTCCATGATTTTGGCTTGTCCGCGTACCATTCGTGCCGAAGACAGCCGCCAACGCTTGTCTCCAAATACACCCACATCGCGTCGATGGTCAGTCTGTCATACACGTCCGCAGGGTGACCCAAAATGTCGCTTATCTCTGTTGTTAGACGTACGTACTATCACGCTGAGTAGCGCACGTTCACAGCACAACTTCCCGTCGCGCAACGCATAGGTGGCGCTGGACGATACCAGAACTTGGAGACATGCATCAAGACTCACCAAGGAACACATCTCAACCAGCCATTGCACACATGTTGAATTGGACGCGACAAAACAACACCCGAATAAGATACGCATTTCAAAGAGAACCCAAAGAGGGATACAAAGGAAACGCAAAAGGGACCATGGCGAGAAAGAGAGACACGGAAGGAACGCAAAGAATAACAGGAATGAGAACGTACCCCAAGGGATGCACCCGCCCGGCCCCTTCCCGTTCCCCTTCCTTTGTCTTCGAAGCTTGCCACTCGGACTCATGACGTGCCGCCACGCGATCACGATCACGCCACACTCATCAATCTCTGCCCTGATCGGCGTGTCGGAAGTAGAGTGCCGAGCGCTCTCGGTATATATCCCCATACGCGCGGTGACCGACACGCAGGTGCACCGTATCCCGCCTTCACTCGTCCGGTGAACCGGCACCACACGCCGCCTCTCAGTACAATGCACGCGCACCATATCCCGCCTCTCACTACGGTACACCTCCACCGTACGGCGCCCCCAGTAGCGCGACGATGATCTGCAAGACAATCACCTGTTTACGGTCTCGGCATGGGCTATGCTCGTCATATATATTTGATGCCCGTTATCTAGAGGGGCTTTCGACGGGTACTGGTCCTGCACGTGTGAGGCTCATGGCGTAATCCAGGTGCACTGGCAGGGGCTGACGGCTGCCAATGCCACTGCTACTGCTACATGCAAGGCTTATTCGGTTCAGAGTTACCATTTCCGTGAATTTACGCCGCATCTTGTTACAGTAATGGCTAGGTCTGGCGTGCATTCATCCTACTGTGCTTGATTTACATAAATATAAAGGTAAATTTGTGAGAACTACACCTTTCACGGCAGCTGGCGCAAGTCCAACCTCGGTCGGGGTTGGTCTGGCCTGTGCGAGTTTGCCATACGTCCCGGCCAGGACATATGGGCAGACTATGCCGTACTCGCCGTCACAGAGGACGAGGGGCGCAAAGCTGGTATTTACTGCGCTGGAACAGAGGTGCGCGAAAGAGGCCCATAGCAAATAAACGCACTACACCTGACTCGCACGTGAGCAAAAGGCGAGCCGTTGCGGGCATAAAAATATGCGACGACGAAAAACGAACCCGGACCCGAACCCCTTACGCACGGTAAAGCGATTCAGTGCTCGGGCTCGCGCTGGCACCCCCCGGGCAGTAAGAATTTGAACTTTTCCGCGTTCCGTATGAGGTGCTGCGCTAAGCCAACGGCACTCTGCGACCTGCTGGACTGGCTGTATAGACGGATCTCGGAACATGTGACGCTGGGGCTTACGCATCGGGATGCATCAGAGAGAGAATGTCTTTGTACTGGATAATCGGTTGGCGGGGTCAGTTGGGTCGAGGACGTTAAGTGAATATTTGGCGGGACGTACGGAATATCCCTGAAGGTCGAGATGAAGAATGAGTATTGATTGCATAGAATAGGGGTATTGACAGACCTCAGGCAACATGTTGAATATATCCGTACCCTCGCATATCACCTTCTGAATCCTCGCCGGAGAGAGCGAAGGGACGATCTCCCCCCATACGATCGGCGTGCGAGAAGCCTACGTGCAAACCACACATAAGTATATTGATTGAATGTCAGCCAAAGTCACCACCGGGAACTGAAAAACCGCACCTTGCATTTTCGTCACGAATTCGTGGATATACCTGAAACAATAACTGCAGCGCCCGTCAACGTCAACGCTGTGGGACGAAGGAGATATAATAATCTGATATTCTATATTGATCTCAAGTAGATCGTTCCTTTATATACAAAATATGGTGTCCATTATATTACCAATCTCTTCGAGCTGCTGTGCCGATGCGATGCCGGTGCACCAGCAACCCGGGGTCGAGAGCGATCTCGAACCTCCGGCTAAATGCGTGCCGGCTCTGCCTCGGCGGTGTCATCGTCCCGATTACTAACACTCCCCCTCAGCGAGAAGTCCCTTCGGTAAAATCCTAATTTCCCTAATAGATACGTGTGTTGATGTAAATCCAGTCCCTTTGTAAATATGTCCGCTATGTTCTCCTTCGTCGGTACGTATGTAAGTGATGCCTCGTGAGAGACCACTTTCTCACGGATGAAATGATATGCGACATTGATGTGCTTGGTACGCGCATGATACGTTGCGTCATGCGATAGTGTAATGGCGCCTAGATTGTCTGATCGAAGTGACGTGGGCTGGGTTTGATCGATTCCAAGTTCTTCGATAAAACGCCTCAGCCAGATTAATTGCTTGGCGCCCTCGGTAAGTGCCATGTATTCGGCCTCCGTGGTAGATAGCGCGATCGTTCGCTGCTTCTTCGAGCTCCATGCAATGGTTCCTCCTCCTAGTATAGCTACATCGCCACTAATAGATAGTGCGTCGTTTCTATTAGCATAATCCGAGTCGACAAATATTTCGAGATCGAGACCAGCGTCTCGTCGGAAGATTATGCCGTCATCACGTGACCCCTTGAGGTACCTGAGCGCGTGCTTGATCGCCGTCCAGTGCTCGGTTCCGTAAGTAGTAGTGAATTGGCTCAAGTGTTGTACGGTAAAAGCCAAATCAGGTCGCGTGCTGAGTGCTGCATACATGAGTGATCCGATCGCCTTGGCATAGGGTACTTCGGCAGTTGGACCTGTTGAGTCCATGGGTGTCGTGAGTTTGTGCAGAGGTGTAGATACGGAATGTGCTGTTGTCATGTTGAATCGATCGAGTATGATGTCGATGTAATGCCCTTGTGACATGATCAGTGTTCCCTCATCCCTATTCCTCTCAACTCTGATTCCCAACATTTTCTTCATTTCTCCTAAATCTGTTAAAGGGAATTTTCCATGAAGCTCCCCCTTGAGCTTAATCATCCCTCCTTTGGAGTCAGCAAATAGTCCAAAGTCGTCCACATATACTGATATGACTTCGATTGAATCCTTATCTTGTCTGATGTAGACGCATTCATCGGCTGTACTTTGATGGAAGCCGAGATCAAGTAGTAATTTGCGTAAGCGCTGATGCCAAGCTCGCCCCGATTCCTTGAGTCCGTAGAGCGCTCTGTATATTCTTAGAACGCGTCCAGATCCATCATCAAAACCGTCGGGCTGGCGCATGTAGATCTCCTCATCTATGGTTGAATTGAGGTAGGCGCCTTTGACATCCATCATTTCAATTTCCCAATCGAGTGTGTTTGCGATCGCTAATAGAACACGTAGTGAATCGAATTTGACCACAGGTGAGGTTATCTCGTAGTAATCCATCCCTGGCCTCTGTGTGAATCCTTGAGCCACAACCCTTCCTTTAGCCTTATCAAATTGTCCGTCCGGTTGTGTTTTGACAGCGTATACCCATCGGCAACCGATAGCTACTCGTCCGGGTGGTAGTTCTGTTAATTCCCATGTTCCTAATGTCTTGTGTTGGTCCATCTCAATTTCCATCGCTTTCTCCCAGATCGGCGCATCATCACGTGATACCGCCGCTCTGTAATTCTCAGGTTCAGTGACGATTTCTTTCGTTATGTAAACCTGCTCGGTGCGTCCTGAATTATTCAGTTTCCGGTAATCCGGTCTTTGAGTGATACGCGCGCTCCGTCGAATCTGTGGAGCTGGCGCTTGTTCAGGTGGATCAGGAACGGGTGTTGTCTGGGGTGATGCCGTCTGTGGGGTAGATGTGATCGGGTCCGGCACGTGCTCGCGCGGTGAGTGCTCCCCCTCGAGCGGTGCCGTGTCGTCATCGTCGTTATCTGGGATAGGGTAGAGTTTGTTGTCGTTTTCGTCGAATGTAATATTTCTTGAAATTTGAACATGTTTTGAGGCTTTATTGTAATACCTCCAGGCTTTTGCATGTTCTGCTACTCCGACGAATATATGCTCTTCTGCCTTTGGATCAAGTTTGGCTCGACGTTGATCCGGCACCATAACCCAGCAATTTGTCCCGAATTCCTCTAGACGTGCTATGTTCGGCTTCTTGCCGAATAGTGCTTGGAACGGCGTTGCGTCATCTCCAAGCGCTCGTGTGGGTGATCGATTTTTGATATAACACGCGTAAGCCACGGCCTCGGGCCAGAGTATTTTTGGCAGGTTCTTCGCAAATATCATTGCCCGTGCGTGCTCGAGTAAGGTCCGGTTGAGTCGTTCGGCGATTCCATTCTGGGCTGGGGAGTATGGAGCTGTGGTCTCCATGATAATGCCATATTTTGCACAAAATTCCTTGAAATTTTTATTGACATATTCCCCTCCATTATCCGAGCGAAACCTTTTCAGTTGCTGACCTGTTTGGGTCTCGAGGAATGCCTTGTACGTCTCGAAGTGTCTGAGCGCTTCATCTTTGGTGCTCCCAAAATAGATTACGGTGTACCTCGATTTGATGTCCGTGAAAGAATAAAAGTATTTCTCACGCGATGGTCCCTCGGTCTGGGCAGGTCCCCATACATCGGATACTGTCAGGTCACCGACCTGTTCTACAGTGTCCTCGGCTCTTTTGGGGAATGGCTCCACATGCCGCTTGCCTTGTATGCATGCCTTGCACTGGCTCGGCTCGTTTGACTCGTCGATCTCAAGTCCGGTGACTAGATCGTTAGATTTCAACATTTTAATTGAATTTATGTTGACGTGTCCGAGTATCCTGTGCCATTTGTCCCATGACCGTCCTTTTGCCGCTGCGGCAAAGTCCCGTGCCTCGACTGATCGAGTGACCCGTGCCTTCATACAGAATAGCCGCCCACGCTTCTGTCCCTGTGCGAAGGTAACTCCGGCGCGTGATTTGAATTCGACGCCGGTGCCTGAAAATGTGGCCATGTTACCCTTATCAGTTAGCCGCCCTACACTGATAAGGTTGTTCGGCGCATCTGGTGCGTGTTTGACGTCACGTAGCTCAATCGTGTTCGTCTTGGCGCCGATCTTGAATTCCATGTATATAGTGCCTCGGCCTTGTGTATGTAGTACTGCACCGGGTGAAATTCCTTCGATTTCAGATGGTTCCTCGGCATAGCTAGCGAAATCATTTCGGCTTCTAGCTATGTGTGTTGTTGCCGCTGAATTGGCTAACCAGTCGGATGCGGATATAGCACTGTATGCTACCTCCTTAGATACAAATGCGAAGTCCTTTTCTTCTGCTTGTTTGACTGTTTCTTTGTTCCCTGATTTGAACCATTTCGGTGCTTGGCCCTCCTTGCCGCCACCTTTCGCCCAACAGTCCTTCACGTAATGACCCTTCTTGCCGCAATTTCGGCACTTTCCCTTTGTTGCTCCTGAGTCATCTTTCCTGGTCCTGTGACGTTGTTGCGCCTTAAGCGCCGTCTGCCGTGCCGATCCAGCTTTCCGTGCTCGATCCTCATCGAGGACCCGAGCTATTAATATATCAGCTGTTGTCCCGGCTCCACTGGCGTTTACTGCCGTAATAAACGCCGACCAAGAATCTGGTAATGACATCAGCAACGTGTTCGAGAACTCGGTGTCACTGATGTAATGCCCCCGCGCATTCAGTTCCTGTTGAATGCCGCGGAGCTTGCGTACGTGCTCCTCCATGTTCGCGCCGTCCTCGGCAAGCGTCCGGAAGGAATCTCTTCGGAGATTTACAATCCCCACTGCTCCCTTAGATTCGAATATAGCTTGTAGACTAGTCCATACAGCAAACGCAGACATCGTCTGATTGATGTAAACTAGTTGTTCATCGGCAACTCTGAGGCAAATTTCTTTTCTGGCCTTCTTGTCCTTCCTTCTCCACTCGTCGATCTCCTGCTGCTCGCTCGCAGTGACGTTGTCGGCATCTGCCGGTCTCGGTTCCGTCTCCCTGCCGATAGCCACGTCCCACAGATCTGAGTCATCGAGTATCCACTCGAGCCGCCGGCGCCACGCCGCGTAATTATCCCCGTTCAAGGGGTCGATCTTGTACGTGTTGTTGCTACTCGACATCGTCGATCGGTATTGAGTTATTGGAGTATAGAGCGTAGTTAGGTTTGTAGTAGTTTAGTTATGCGCGGGGCCCATAACCTGTGGGACGAAGGAGATATAATAATCTGATATTCTATATTGATCTCAAGTAGATCGTTCCTTTATATACAAAATATGGTGTCCATTATATTACCAATCTCTTCGAGCTGCTGTGCCGATGCGATGCCGGTGCACCAGCAACCCGGGGTCGAGAGCGATCTTGAACCTCCGGCTAAATGCGTGCCGGCTCTGCCTCGGCAGTGTCATCGTCCCGATTACTAACAAACGCCAGCCACCGGCGGCGCACGCAGCCGCAGCCGCAGCCAGCCATGAGAGACGCCGCACCTGCAATGCCACCCCGCATCCGCCAACACGACGTCCGTCGCCTTCGAATGCATGTAGAACTCACGGGCGCTCCACTCGTGTATCTGCGCGCGCCAGCTCCCCCAGCCGCACGGCCACTCGAACGAGTATATGTAGTTGCGCATCTGGAGGTGCAGCGGCGACGGCGTCGCGCACGCCTTAATCAGCCGCAGGGTATGCGCGGCCGGGATCTCGTTCACTTCCGAGAAGACGACGAGCGGGCACGCCTGCGCCTGCGACTCCCAGATTAGCTGAAGCACGTATACCGTGGAGCCAAAGGAGCCAATGAGGGGTCTCTCACCATTCTCGGAATTGTTCTCCCTCTATGAGCCATGAACCGCTCATCGCTTGGCGTATGTTACAGGCATTTCTATGTTTTGATACCTGATCAGGAGCCGCCAGCCATTCATAGATCTTTTGGATCTTCTGACGATGTTCTTCTACATAACGAGGCCGTCAGAAACGACATCCCGCCGTAGGAGGCACTGGCGACATGCGGCTTACGCAATTTGGCCTGTTCCATAGCCTGGCTTATCTCAGCAGTCTGTTCCTGCAAGGATTCAACACCACTATCTATCTTCAGGGTCAAGCGACTGGCTAAATGATGATCAGCGGCTTGAAGGTAGCGGGTGGAACGTACGTCTGATCTACGTCCATGCTCGTAGTCAACAAGTCTTGGAGCTTGCCTAGCTTGTCAAGAGCCTTGTGCACCTCGCTCTCCTTTAGGGGCCAGATCAATGCTTGCATTCGGCCTCTGCGTCCAAGGTCCCTTTCCAGGGTCATATTGAGACTCTCCAGTTCGCCACCGCAACCAAGAAGTAGCTCATTCAAAGCCGGTAATCGGGAGGATGCTGCTGTCTCGTCGTCTTCTACTAGTCGACGAATAGTCTCAAGTACTTTTTGGAGTCCAAACAGCTGATCAATAATGATTTTCTTTTCCTTCGATGCATTCTTGACGCCACTTCCATAGCTGAGGCATGCACTGATAGTCGCTGCAGTGAGCTGGAGAACTGTAATGACAGACCCTGATTGAGTGCTTAGCACCCTACCAAAGGCTCTGATAGGTTGTCGGCGACTTACCTGATAATCCCAGAGCTGCAGCAATAGTGTCGAGTAGAGAGCACAGCGTTGCCGCCTGCATGAGCTTCTTTTACTCCTCTTTCTTTATCTGACGGTTTCCGCGTGGTTGCATGGGATGAAATTATATTCTGTGAAAATATTAAAGTTATAAAAAATGTCACATGTTGAATCGTCTTGCCACCATGATCCATCCTGGATGAATTTCAACAATGATCATCGTATTTTGTCTCTGGATTCGGTACCTAAAAAGGAGATGCTTGCTTCCCTGCGTAATGTTTCCCCGCCTTGTTCCTTTCATCATTCTTCCAGAGAGCAGCTTGCTCTCCGTACTGTCGCTTTATATTATGATCATTGTAAATATTTTGGCAGTTGTTCTACGACAGATTTACTTTCACTCCTTCGGTCATTCGGTGTTCAATGTTCACTTGATTCACCTCGCTCTTTTTTGCTTGCGAGTGCATTTGAAGCTATATATGGAACTCGCATATTTTCATTATTGCGTCTGCCTCCTACGGAGTTTCCATCTGTGACACAGGTTGATTTGGTTATGTTGCCATATAATGATTTATTTTCAGAAACATTTACCTTTTCTTCTCATGTGTTAAATACATCTGATGTTAAGTTGTCCCTTCGAGGCCTCCATCCGTCGAGAAGACCTGTGATTGCTAGTAAATATGCTTTGTTAGTGGACAGCCTTATAACGGTCTTTTGAGATCGTTGTTGGACTCTTCAGGTTTATGATCGTTGTTCTCTTATACAACTTTTAATGTGTTACGAACCTTTTCGAATGCAGTTTCCATTCCAACGAAAAGAGTTGATTAATTGTGTTTTGCGTCATGAGTTTGGCATTGATGTTACACGTGTGATGACCCGTGACTGTCATGTTTCACATCAGACGAACATTCGAAATGACTTACGTGCACAGATTCGTCACAATACTGATGCTGATAGCTTTGATGAAAAGTTGCGCATCATAGCCTGTTGGCCGCAGTCCATTTCTGAATCAGTTATTCATGATTGTTTGAGGACATATAGAAACGAAACTTGTTATGTTTTACCATCAGCTTGTGCTTCATGTGCGCGTGCGCATTCTGGGCAGCGAATTCATTCAATAACAGTCCATCCTTACAAGCAGTTGCCCCACAACTTGTCTGTTCTTCGTTGTACCGATCCTTTTTTGCTTGAGTATTTTGACCAAACTGATTACTGCGTAATATCTTATTCTTCACAAGTATTGAACGGGTTATTACTTTGGAAGCCTAGTGTTATGTTTCGTGACAGTGATCAGTGTGCTGTCGTCAATTTGTGTGCCGATTGCTACAATGCTCTGGGAAGGGGTAAGATGCCCCGCTTTGCATTGGCTGATCGCTTTTATCGATGTCAGTTGCCTAGTGAATTTGAAGACCTTACTTGGATTGAGGAAATGTGTTGTGCTATTTATCGAACGACTGCTCATGTGACTCGCTTATATGAATCAACTGATCCTAAAGAACCATTTGTATATCATGGTAATACATGTGCACATGAGATGAATGTGGTTTCTACGGCACATGCCTTGCCTCGTACTGTTGGTGACATAAATGCAGTGTTATCAGTTGTTTTTGTTGGCTGTCGTAAGTTTGACCCTCAGAAACTTGGTATGTTTTTTTGGGTACGCAAATCCAAAGTTTGGAATTTTTTGTTGTTCTTAAAGAAGAACAACAAATTGTATCATGATCTGCCTTTATCACTTTCTAATTTAGAAGAGTATCCTGACAATGATAATTTGCCTGGAATCGAAGAAAGGCTTGTTTATGATTCAATTTCGCATTCAGAGGATGTTTTCCATGAAGAAACCGCAGGCTTTACTTCTCATCCAGCTGGTCACTCTTCTGATGTTAATGGTCAAAGGGATTTTATGCTTGAAACCATGGGTTTATCAGATCCTGAGAGTTCTCATATGCCTGCTCGTTGTTTTGCAGCATCTGCTTTGCGTAACTTGATACCACGTGATGCATCAGCTCTGGACCTTGTCATTGCTCATGGAGATGCCATAAATGAATATAATAATCCTGGTCTATTTCCTGGTATGTTTCCAACTTTGTATCCACTTGGTATTGGTGGCTTTGAAGATGACAATCATGCAAGTCCAGTTGGCTTTCGTCCCCAAGCGGAATATTACCTTGACCTTGATGATTGTCGTTTCCGATATCATAAGTTCTTTATTTTTGTCATTTTGAATATATATCAGCGACGCTTAGCTCATTTGCATACATCATTCACGGTTCGTCGTGAGAATTTTGCAGAGATAGCGAAGAAGTTTACCACATTGACTTCACATCAGCTTGAAAGGTTAGCGACGCACTTAGAACATGAAAACAGTTTGGAGAGTCTACCAGATGATGAACGGATTGGTCTAGATTTCTGCTCATATTCCTGGATCTGAAGGTTCGAAGTTATATGCTCGGAATTGCATTCGTAGTTATTTTGGAATATTTGGGATGCCTCTCATTTACTTGACCTTAAATCCTTCTGCTGCCCATAGTCCAATTTTTCAGGTAATGTATGGAGATAATGAAATTGATTTGACTGCTCAGTATCCTGCTTTGGTTTCCATAGGTGAACGTGCTCTTAGATTGGCTAGAGATCCTGTGGCCGCGTCAGATTTTTTTAACTTTTCAATTCATATGATTTTTGAACATATGTTTGGATGGGATTATAAGACTAATACTACTCGGAATACTGGTCGAATTCTTGGACATTTACAAGCGTGGTTTGGAACTACTGAGTTAACTGAACGTGCTAATTTTCATGGCCATTTTTTAATCTGGTTGTTAGGTGGCCTTAATCCATCTGAAATATATAGAAAGCTTGCTCATTTTAAACCTTTTAGTCCCATAGTCCCTCTTCTTTTACCAACTGAGTCATTTGAAGATGTCTTTCTATCGTATAGGTTTTCTCCATTTAGCTTGTGTGTGATGTCAAATTGGGAAAGTATGTATGAATGTGAAGATGAACAGGATGCTGAGCGTATACGTAAACGTGATCAGTTACTTAACAAATCCAATGAAATGAGTCTTGTCCTGGCCACATCTAATGAAGATATTGATATTGATTTAGATAATGAATCTTCACTGTCTAAACTGAAAGATTCCCATGTTACAAAAATTCTTGGCTTATTGCAATCCTCCAATTGGTTTCAGAATGAAGGACAATATTCTCATCTCGCTTTCCATGATAATATACCACACTTTCCTGTCGTGAGGAAAGACATATCAGCTGCGAATTCCTGTTTGATTCGATTTATCTCATGATTTCACGCACATGAACAACGACCCGTAACGTCCATTACAACAATTTCTATTCATGATCGCTCTTGTTCTAACGATCTCCCTCTTACTATCCAATCTTACTCCGAGCACCGCAAGACACATGTACACACATCCGAGCCTACAAGCCCCTCATCGAGTCCGAGCCGAGTCACACTCACCGAGTCGAGCTGAGTACAACACACCACCGCCGAGTTCCTTAAATCACCGAGTCGAGTCGAGACCAACACATTACTCCCGAGCACCTAGATCCATATCACGAGTCGAGTCGAGGCACAAGTATAGTTGATGAGCCGAGTACCAGGACAGAACAAGTCGATCCCATATCGCGATCAGGGAACGCAACATATATTCTCCATTACCTTCGAGCCGAACATATTATTCCTACCCAGTCTCTCCTACCATCCCACCTTATCCTTCGAGCCACCACATAAGGGTATTCTCTTCCGCCTCACGTCCAGGCTAGACCGAGTAAGCGATCCGCAGCACGGATGTACGGTAGTGGCGGTATGTACGCACCTACCATACACACCATTCCACTATTCCCGTCGTTCATCCCCATGTACCGAGACCCCTATCCGAGTAGCTATAAGTAGTACGCAATGTATGACTGAGGAATTAACGAATACGAACCTTTTGAGATCTCTTTCGACTTCAAGTCATTTAAGTCGAACTTCGAGTTGACTTGCTATCTTGCGATCTACATCGAACTCGGCCTCGAGCAAAAGGCCGCATCCCTACCCTATTCGAAACTTATCATTCTGTCATTACCTACCTTATCTCCTACACAGCTTAAGACTTGGAAGACAGAAGTTAAACAACAAGAAGGTATGGTTATGCAACATCGCTGGAATATGCTACATGTTGATAATCAGCAATCGTATCTTTCCTCAACCATGACTTTAACTCCTGAAAATATAAAGCAAGTATATAACACATCCTCTACAATGCCTCATGGCACAATATCTTCTTTGAGCAATCGCAACCCTGATATATCACCGGTTGATTTATGCTTATCCATTTGTGAAAAGTTTACTCTGAATGTCAAACAACGTGTTACGTTTGTTATTGCAACTTATGCCTGGTTACAGTTACGTTCTTTTCGTGAGCGCTCACAGCGTATGCCACCTCACTGTAATGTTCAACATCCTCCTCCACTTCGTATGTTGTTAACAGGCCCTGGAGGGACTGGTAAAACACATGTTGTTGGTGCTTTGAATGAGTTGATGACTTATTATGGATGTGAATTTACTATAAGATATTTAGCTCCTACTGGTGGTGTTGCAAAACTAATTGGAGGTATGACAGTTCATAAAGGACTAGGCATTGCTGTCAAGCGGCAAAACAAAAGTAAAACTAATCGTTCGCCCGGAGAGAATACAGAAGATTATACCATACTTGTAAATTTAAATAAAGTTCGTGCATCTCGTCAAGAATGGAAAGCGGTTGATGTCTTGTTTGTTGATGAAATTGGATCTGTTGGAGCTCAATTACTATCTGAATTAGACCATGCTCTACGTGTTGCGAAAGAATGTCCAGATGAATGGTTTGGAGGAATGATCGTTATTTTTGCTGGTGATTTTCATCAGCATCCACCTGTATCTGAGGTGGCTTTATATCAACCTATATCTAACACTTTACGCCAACTACTAATGAAATCTGTAAACGACTTGGACGTTTAGCTTGGAAATCCGTAGATACTGTTGTAGAGCTCACTGAACAAAACCGTATGCAATCTGATCCTGAGTATGCTATAGCTGTCAACAATCTAAGAATGCGAAAGTGTACAATTAATGATGTTGACTTATTAAATTCAAGGGTTATTAAAAGTAATGCTACTCCTTTGGGAATAGACATGGGCTTACCTGAAAACATTGAAGCTACTGCAATTGTCTGGGCTAATTTGTTACATTCATCAATTAATATACAGAAAGATGTAACAATTTCAAATTCAGCATGTGGACCATCATTGGTAATATGTGCTGTGCATGATACCATTAATGGTGTCGTTGTTCCTGACCCCCATCGGCAGTCCTTGTTAAAAATGAATGTATCGCATATGAATAAAGATGGTGCTCTTCCCCCTTTCATACCATTGTATAATTCAATGCCAATTATTTTACGTAGTCGTAATTTATCTACTGAATTAAAAATAACCAATGGTTCCAAAGGCATTGTTAGACATATAGAAACAAAACATTGTTCGTCTGATTTTACATATGCTACAGTTGTAATAGTTGAGTTTCCCGACAGTATTGTGCAATGCAATGGTTTACCACCTTCATACTTTCCTATTGAGCCTATTACATGGAGTTTCACAACAGAACTTCCAGAAAATTCACAATTAAAAGTTAAAAAACAGATCACAAGATATCAACTACCCATTGAACCTGCATTTGCATTAACAAGCCATGCTTGTCAGGGTCAAACAATTCCTAAAGTGTTGGCAGATTTATCCATATCAGGATTTGCTGCATATGTACAGGCTTCTAGAGCACAGTCACGTACAGGTTTTTCTAGCATACGTCCCATCACGCAACAACAATTGAATACACCTTTGTCATATTCATTGAAAATGGAGGATTCTCGATTAGACTCCCTTGCACATAACACTCTAGTTAAGTATGGGTTTATTGATGGTAATTTCAAAGATGTTCCTGATATTGAAAGAGAACAAGGTCTTTCACAACCTAAATTAAATATATCTTTTGAAAACATTCATCCTCCTAAATCAACTACCAACTGTCCAACTTTGGGAAATGCAAATACTAAGTTCTCTATTGATTGTCTTCCAAATTCTTTCTCTGGTTGTGTTTGGAATGCATCCACATGGTCATGTGCTTATGATGCAACTGTAATGTGTCTTTTTGCATTATATTCCAATGGATCCCTATCTTGGAAAGCTGAATGGTCCATCCAAACAATTATAAGTAAAAAGCTATCAGAAGTATTACCTTCACTTCCAGAACACTGGGATTCAAATATAAATATTTTTAATTCAATACGTGATCAATTGTACACTCTATTGATTAATGAAAACGATGCCTTATTCCCTATTGGTCCAGTCCCAACAGCTGCATCAGACATTTTGGAATATGTCCACTCTGAATCAACACGTTCTGTCACTTGTTTGTTATGCTTCTCACCTTCGATGCCTGTCGGATTAAATCATGTTCCTACTGTGTTACCTACTCAATTCTTCAATGCATCATGGCTTCAGTATGCTTCTGTTCTTAATTTAAATCCTGCTGCATCTGAAGCAAGCATTCAAGACTGGATCAACATTCTGTTATTATCTTGTCATGAGACAATTCGTTGTCATTCATCGTTTATTGGTATGTATGCATCACCATGCTGTTTATGGTTTGAAACATCTGTTGATGTCATCCCTCACCCAACTCCAAGTATAACTCTCGACATTCGTGCAACTGTCGATAACCATTACCAGTTACAATGTATCATTTACAAAATGGAAAACCATTTTACTTGCCACTTTTTCTATAACAATTTTTGGTGGTCACATGATGGAAAATCTCATCAAGGATTATGTGTGCCAGTAGATCCCAACATCATTGATGATGACTTGCAATTTCTTACCACCATGAATGGTTCTCAGGCTCATTTGTATATCTATCAACGTGTATCCAACCTATAACCTCCATAACGGTCTTTGTGCGCTCATTTTATCATTGAAAGTAGGTGGCGGTGATGCGTCCTCCCCAGGCATCCTCGCCTCTCCCACAGCTCCTACCCACTCCCTCCACTGCTCCCCAAGTCCTACACGTCTCCCATATCCATTACACATTGGGAGCGGTGTCTCTGCTACGACGATCTGCTATCAAGGATGCACGAACGGTCCAGTAGTCTGCATTGTACCCCACGCCGTTCATCACCTTAAGAACAGCGTCACTTCACCCCCTCCTTCCTCAAAGCAATGCCTCCAGTGGTAGCCCAAAAAAAAAAAATCTTTCCTACCACACTTCTATATAGCCTGGAACCCGTACAAACAATCAAAATACTAGCGCAGACTCACCGAGGTAAGTCATGGGTACGGAAAACAAATCAGATGTCGTACTCATGAAAAATCAATGGTCCTCATACTACACAACACCACCAATGATCTCCAGTGCAACCTCGCTATACGTCTCATCATCATTCTCACGCTTGGCATTGCCGGGGATACATAAACTTTACCAAGGAAGATCCTGAACTACATGTGGGCAGATAGTATCCTAAGGGTGACACGAAGATGGTCACGACCTCGTGACTTCGCCAACTGTTCTCGTACTGTAGCCCTTTCAGGTGGACGAGATATAGATGAAGTCATAACCTGGTGATCTAACTCACCGATTAAAATCCTAGCTCTACACCTCCTCCTGTTTCGAGCATTGTGTGTCCTCAGAAACATGTTCGCTTATTCTCCTACTCACCACACCCATCACTCTCTACACCTAGTGATGCGGCCATTACCGCTCCAAACCATCTGCCTCACTACCCATCCAATCACCTCAATCAAAATTCACGTGTGGTTAGCTTGGTGAACCTCCAGGAGGCATATCACCATGTTAAAGGTCATGTTAAGGAAGGGGGAATTAGCAAAATGGAATCGTGTTCTACTGAATCAAAGGGGTCAAAACAAACAACGAGAAAGTGAATGACAACATTACCGGTAAGCTTTCCCTACCATATCTTCTACCAAGAGTTGCAACAAAGTCTCTCCCAGCGACACCACCTCCACCCCTGTTCCAAGAAAGAGGTGCAAAAAATCATGTTAGAAACCTGCTGGACTTACTTATTCACTTTGCATTCAGGAACCGTCTCTGTATGAGTAACTTGTATTTTACTGTCTTACAATGGTCCGCCATCAATTCAATGCACAGAAAGACTAAAATAATTTTTTTAAACTAGGAGAGAGTCGGGGACTGGGGCGACAGCCGCCGCCGCTACGATCGAGTAGAGAGCACAGCGTTGCCGCCTGCATTGCCACAGAGAAGCGATCGTATCCACATGGACCCACATCAGCAAAAACTGCTCATTGCCAAAATGTTGTAAAGACCGACGGTGCTTGCAATTCATGTTTCTGGTGCTTTTTCAGGAACTGCCATGAAAGTACAAGCATGAAACACTCTAATGAACTTATTCGTCAAACCGGAGTTGGGGGTTGGTGCACTAGTAGCGTTGTTGCGGGCCGCTCGAGATCGTCTATGAACTGCTTCGGATAGATTCGATCAGCTTTCGACTTGTCATCATTCCGCTTACTACTTAGAACGCTCTCCTCTTGTCTGTCTCTCCTTTCAGCCCTCACCTGCCCTTAACTCTACCCCCAGGTCTACCAATCCCTCCTTCGCATCCACGAACGCCAGCTCGCCTCCTTCATTTCCTGGCTCCCCGGACTGATGTTGGCTAACTATACCAGTATTGCTTCGGTATGAATCTATCTTTTACTGCCTTATGAATATATCTTGTATGGTTAATCAATCCACCGACTCTGCTAACGCCGAAACAGCTCTTCACACTGGCATGCTGGACCAGTACGACCGGCTACGGAAGCTGAATGCTTTCCTGGAGAAGTATGAGAAGGAGAAGATATTCGAAAACGCGCTGGAGGATTTTGATGATTCACTGCGGTGTGTCCTGTTTCTCCTCTCGGTTGGTGGGATTGATACATTCTATTGTTGGATTTCCTAGAGCAACAGTAGAAAGAGTACAAAGCGTGCGAGAGTGAAGATTACATTTCTTATGTCGGTACCTCGTATTCTTGTGAAACGCTCGTTGAGCTTACGGGCCACTGCCGCTTTTAGAACTCACAAGGGCCGGCGGCTGCGCACCCCGAATGAAGCGGGGTAGGTACGTTTTGGCATTAGTTTCGAATACTTTGTACAGCAGGACTATACACGCCAGACCTAATTCCACTGAATCCAAGGTACTACTTTGCTCCAAACCTCTTCCACGGAAGAGTTAACCGAAGTTTATGGAGATACAACCTGAACCCGGATCTGCCAGCAATGGAGAAAAATTGGAATGGGAAATGTCGAATGACAACTTCAATTGTGTAATCCAGCACAATAGATCCTTCGTACTAGTTGTGACTAGCGAGCCTATTTTCATCTTCTTAGTGTATGCTCCTCCACTTCGCACACTCATCCATCAGTCGCTCCCATCTTCCATCATTCCAAGTGCGTATTCTCTGCCATTTCTCGGGAAAAAGGAGGAAGTACGCTTCCAGGAACGCAGCAATGACAAAGTCCGAGAATGTCGGATGCGTTCCCATAACGAGCGTGTTCCCATCCTTTCCATTCTTATCCAGCAATGCTGCAAGAACACCAAACGCTAGATGTTGAAGGGTAAGACCACAGGCTACGAATCGCAAACAATCCACAAGCCTTTTTCTAAATCATCCCGCACCCCATCCCACTTCTCAGAGCCTTTAGAACAGACGTCTTCAAGTTTCCCGCCGACAATAGGTTCGCAGGTGAGTCTCCAATACCTTTAATGACAGTCAAGGAAGCCCATCCCAATATTTCTGCGATAATAATACCACTCACGGACGACTGCCCTCGTTCAAGTGCTTGATCACCTCCAGCAGCGCCATGGGGACGCTTTGCAACAAGACATATTTAAAGAAGTGGTCATAGAACAGCTGTTGCAATGCCTTCGTTCCCGGGGGAAACAGGGGGCCCGTGGATGGGGTTGAGTAGGTCTCGTCGAGATATTCGGCAATGTGGAAGGAGTCTGAGACAACTGTAGGGCCACCGGAAGTTGCAGTGCGGGATGAATCTACAATCACCAGGATGGTATACCAAGGGCTCCCATCAGGGTTTTTCTTGGTCGGCGCAGCACCTATACTGCGCATGGTGGGCTCTATTTCAGGATATTCGATCCAGACGGTCTTGTAGGGTACTCCTTTGTAGTTGAGCGCATATCTGGTTTAATTTCATAAGTTGCACTGACCCTTGGCTCGGACTGCTCGCTACCGTTGGGACTCCATGCTTTGCCACTAAAGTCTGATGGTACATCATATAGCGTGATGATACTGTTGGAAGACTTTTTTTTTTTTTTTTTTTTTTTTTATAATCCAATTTATTGTCTTTTGTGTTAGAATAAATGGATAGCTATATCAAACATTATTCTAAGGTCTATACAATCGTCTAACTGAGCTAACATCTGGGAGAAATAATCCATGCACCAGTAACAGTGCCTGCCCTGGAAAGCAGGCACCTGGGCCCTGGTCAGAAGAAATATTGCTATGGGACTAATAGTCCCATACAGGGACATCGGACACGATGGAAATTACAGTACACTGTCCTATCTATGGACATACTGAATAGCTACCTCAGGAGAGAGGTACAGAGATGGCAAATGCCTTGCCAAGGCTGCTGTAGGCACACAGCACAGGACACACAAGTTTTCTATTCTATTCTATTCCCCTGACCAGCTCCACTGATTACGAGCTGTATTACGTGTTGAAAGGGGCTTTGTACATTGCTCCAAGGTCCCAGCTTAGATACTTGTCAGTAGGACAAGTATCCCCATCATTGTTCCTGCTCCACAGCTGTATGCAGCCTGTGGAGCATTTCCACATTATCCTGACCCATTCTATCACTATCTTGAACACTGGTAGTCAATACTATTTTAGTATAAGTAGCTACCATAAATGTATGAACAAAACATCCAGAATATTATCCAGAACCATCCAGAATTGCTGTTTCACCTCCTGAAGTAACTGTAGAATTGTTTGATAGCTACAGAGATTATTTCTTGATAGATTTCTCTAATTCTTTGTTGAGAGTCTACTACAACTGGCTACACTGTACTGTTCCGAAAGCGAAAGCTTCGGACCTCTTGTTCCTCTGTTCTCACCTGTTTCTTCCTCGACTCGGTCACGTGACCTACATCAATCAGTGACGCATTCGCCCCACAGAGCTTAGTCAGCTCGCGCATATACCGTGCACAGGGGTGCATGAAGAGTTCCCACTCCCTGAGTCATCAAATATATCAATTCTGATATATCTAATCTATTATTCCTAAAATTTTGGGGCAAAGCCCTATATAAGACAGGTCATACAAAGCGCCAGTCAACAGGATCGTTCTACGCGTCCTTTAACTATCAGTCTCCGCTTGTGCTCCGCGGGCAAGGCCCTGGGCATGTCTGTGCCTGTGTGGGGCTGGGGTGTGTGTGTCGCTCGATACATGATCCTTCGTCTCCTTCTATTGCCTCCCTTGTTCCTCCTCTCCTGGCAGGCTCAGGTCTCCGTAAGTCCTCATGAATCTCCCGATGCCGTGAATGTACTGGAATAAAGGCACCATTGCCTTCAGCTTTGTCAGGAGGGTTCTCGCTGAGTCCACTACTCTGTGCATCTCCCTCCTCAGCTCTTTCCTCTGCTCTCGGTATCTGGAGCACCTGAATAGGTAGTGATCGACAGTCTCGTCTGCTGACCTGCACTTCGGGCATCTAGGAGACTCCTCCTTGCCTATCTTTGCTAAGTGCTTGTTCAGAGGTGCATGTCCACTCCTGAGATGCACGAGCAGTGCTGCGTGTCTACGTGGCATGTTGGCTGTGAGCTTCGCAAACACTGTCGAGGGCATAGATGGGTCAATCCTGTGCGCTATGCGAGCTCTCGGGGACTTAGTGAATATTTCCTTGGCCTCTCGCTTGAGCTCCTTGTGATACCACTGTATCTCCGCCGCTTTGCTCCTTGGGATGTCTCCTCTGCATTCTAGTGGTATGAAGCGCACTTCGCTGGAGTCCCCCACTGCCACCTTCTTCGCCTCCTCATCTGCGCGCTCATTCCCCGCCACCCCTTCGTGTCCTGGGACCCACCTCATGACCACCTTTGGGCCCCCTCACTATTCCACAACCCCTTCTATCTGCCTGTGGAGCGTGTCCACCAGATGCTGGCCCAACATCTGCTTCTCACGCCTCGTTGTCTGAATCGCTGCCTGGCTGTCAATCGCGATCATGTATCGGCTTGCTCTCTCTACGTTGAGGAGCTTCACCCCCATCGCCGCCCCTACTAGCTCAGCCTCGAACACGGGATGTTCTCTCTCTGTGTCCAAGTATAGTCTCACTGCCTGCCTTTCGATGCCCCCTCTGTATAGGACTGCCACCACGCCCACTCCCCCGTCGATACATGAGCCATCTGTGAGAACCTTTACCTCCGCTGGGTCTGTTTCGACTTCCTCTATGGCCTGGTCCTTGTTTGACGGGATCCTAGACTCGAAGGCTGGCTCCCATTTGGGCCCCTTTGTGGTCGGGTTGATTTTCTCCATGTGCTCTGGCTGTGGGCCGAAGGCGTGCATGGCCTCATGCAGTGGGGTCCTGTGCCTCTTTATGTACCTTCTTGCCGCTTTCTGTACCTTGGCCGCAAGCGGGTGTGTGTGGGAGGCAGGCCATGTGGACTGCCGCTCTGTGAATGACCTTGGCGACTAATAGGGGGAAGGGGAGGAGGTTCGTGTGCGCGTCTAGTGTGTCATTGGCTGTTGTCCTCATGGCGCCAGTTGTGAACAGCACGGCCTGTTGCTGTACTCATCCCAGCTTGTGTATATATCCCTTTGTTCCCTTGTTTCACCTGGCGCCTGGTATAAGGAAGATATCAGCAGCATAGAGGAGTTTGGGTACGGCTACCGCCAAGTAGTATCTGTGCATATCCTTAGCTGCGACTCCCTTAGAGGGCCTTGCCAGCCTCCTGTACTGGTTGATAAACTTGTCGCCCTTTGCCAGTGCTTAGTTGACATGCTCTTTGAAGCGCAGTTCTTGATCGAGCATCACCCCAAGGAACTTGTGCACGCTTGTCAGCTGTATGGTGTGCTGCCCTATTGTTATAGACGGCCTGGTGACCGGCCTTGTCTTCCTGGCTCCTGTGGGGTCTTTCTCCCGCTCTCTAGTCAACCCCATTATCCCAAACTTGTCTACAGCGAAGAGGCACTCATGATCGTCTGCCCAACTTAGTGCACCCCCGCCTCTTGTCATGACATTCGCCAGTTTGCCGAAGGCTTCCTGGAGGCTGTCCCCTTCTGCGAGCAACTTCGTGTCGTCCACGAAACCGACGCAGTCCTCCTTTCTATTCCGCTTGACCACCTCGAGCAAGCCTGAGTTGTAAAACTGGTACGCAATAGGTGACAGCAGACATCTGTTGGGTGCATTTATGCTCCTGCACCAAAATCAAGCATAATATGTTCAATTTATTGTGTGGTGTTTCCAATTGTTTCTCACATTGTTCTTGTACCATGCATCCATTTCTCTGTTTATTTTCGAAATTTTCCAGTCACTCTCTATCTCTCCATTTCATTCTGTTATTTCTACTTTCACAGGCGGCTGCACCCAGCGGAGTTTGAAATGACTTCGACGCGCGAGCCCTTGGGCACTAAAGGGCCGGGTGCAAGTATATGCCTTCTGAGACAGGATTACACTCCTCTCTCAGTGACAATAAATTCACTGAGAGAGTATATTTGATTCTAGCTTTCTAAGAACTCTACCGAACCTTCCCTGCCATAGCCCCCTAGTTGCCCACAAGGGTTATGGGCCCCGCAGACACTTCGCAGAAGCTTTTGGGTGTGGAGAAGCTTGCAACAGATGGAAGTAATTGGCCTCTGTGGCGAGCTACTCTCACAAGTTATTTTGAGTCCAAAAATCTACTCAGGCATATAGAAGGGAGAGCCATTCGACCTCCTGATCCTCCAGTCATGCCCCCAGGCCATATTCTTACAGAAGCTGAGGAAACTCAGATAGAGAAGGCTGAGGAGAAGCTGGAGAAGTATCTTGCCAGAGAAGGACAGGCAAAAACCCAAATAATCGTCTCAGTGTCAGAGTCACTAGCTCTGATGCTACAGAAGAGACATACCGCAAAAGAAGTCTGGGATGCATTGGTCAATGAGATGACCAAAAAGCCCAAGATGGTCCTCACCAACCTACAGAGACAGCTTCGCAGTATGAGGTGTCCTGAGGATGGAGACTTGAGAGATCACTTGGACAAGGCCCAAGACCTCTATGCTCGTCTCGATGAGATGGGAGCCAGAATTTCTGAAGGAGAGTTCACCGACATTATCCTTGCATCACTTCCACCCTCCTATGAGGCAGTTATGAATGCCCTTACCACGTCGCTCGAAGAATGTGGAATGCCCTTAGTGCCTGATGATATTATCAGAGTACTAAAGGCTCAATACGACAGGAGAAAGACTCTCAATATTTCACAAGAAGAGCAGGCATTTATTGGTTCATCTACGAAAGGGCAGAAGGGCCGGAAAGACCCGAAGGTGCTTGCATGCACTAATTGCCACAAGCCTGGACATGCTATAGAAAGTTGCTGGGCTAAAGGAGGTGGTAAAGAAGGCCAGGGGCCACGTCAGAAGAAGAAAGCGAAAGCCAAAAAGAAGAAGGGCAAAGCCAAGGCGAATGTTGCCGAAGAAGTGTCCTCTGAGGAGGATGAGAGTGGCAGTCCAGCCGCTTTCGCCAACTTCGACTGCTCTAATTTGAGTAGTTTATCTCTGGACACTGTTGTTATCCTCGACACTGGAACAACCGCACATATGACCCCTCACAAGAATTTATTGAGGGATTACAGTCCATTCTCACAGCCGCGCACAATTCGTGCAGCCAACAAAGGCACTTTTGATGCCTTCGGTTCAGGCTCACTCATGCTATCTAACAAGGTTAGAGATAAGACTGTGAACATTACATTGAAGGATACGTTCTACGCGCCAAAAATGGCTGTTACCCTCATCTCGATCGGCCGGTGCGATGATGCAGGCTATAACACACAAATAGCTGATCAGAAATGCACAATATCCAATCGTAAAGGCAGGATATTGATGCAAGCACCGAAGCTGAATGGCTTATATCGATTTGATTTACAACACACAAGTGCCGAAGCGCATGTATGCGCATCAGCCATGGAAATACATCAAAAAATGGGGCACATTTCACAAAAGTCCCTACAGCACTTGCTCAACCGTGGCATGATATTAGGCATTGAATTGAGCTCAAAAGGTGACAAGGTTGTTTGCGATGCGTGCATTCAGGCGAAGATTGCACGTAAATCACTTCCTCAGGAACCCAGAAGCCGATCATCAAAATTCGGGGACAGAATTTATTCTGATGTCTGGGGACCAGCGAGACACTCCACAATTGACAAGAAATCCTATTATGTGTCTTTCATTGACGACTACTCAAGAGAATCGGTTATCTATTTGATGGCAAACAAATCGGAAGCATTTTCAAAATACAAACTCTACGAGGCCTTGATGCTTCGACAGAGGAATATGCACATCAAAGCACTTGTTTCCGACAGAGGGGGCGAATACACAAGCTCAGAATTTGAACAGCATTTAGCCAAGCAAGGCACGAAGCATCGGTTAACCGTGCACGACACCCCAGAGTCAAATGGTGTTGCTGAACGTTTAAACCGAACTCTAGTTGAAAGAGCTCGTGCCATGCTATTGGAATCAAGTCTTCCTAAGACTCTATGGGGGCATGCAATTTTGCACGCCAACTATCTTAGGAATCGGACACACACAAGAGCTTTGCCAGACAAAACCCCTTTTGAAATGATCCATCACGAGAAACCGAACCTGAAAGACATACACGTGTGGGGAATTGAAGTCTACGTTAAAGTCAAAGAGGGAAACAAACTAGCAGCCCGTGCCAAAAGAGCTCGGTGGATAGGAATCTCTGGACAGAGCCATGGTCACTGCATCTACTGGCCTGACTCTCAGAAGGTTTCTGTCGAGCGGAATGTTATATTTGACTCAGAGATGAAGGGGGGCAAAGCTCCAATCATTTCTATTGAAGAGTCACAGCTACCTACGTCCAGAAAAATGGTACAGGCCATCTCGGCGCCAGCACCTATGCCTAGCCGCTTAGTCAGCGAAGAGGCAAAGATCGAGGAAATTGATGATGATGAACCAGAGGAACGTCTGAAAGAGCTGCAACCCAGTCAGACTGTTGATGTCAGACCTAAAGAAGGTGCTCCAATAAGGAGAAGTGAAAGGATCCGTCAACAACAGGTGCAGCCGGCCCCAAGTGGTCCCGTAACAAGATCTCAAGCTAAGAGACATGCTGGTGCAGATATCACTACACTAGCTTACGAGGACATTGAGGACCATCAAGACAAATTATTCGAACAAGATTTATCCTCTGTCACTGACGGCATCAGTGATTATAACCTTGCCATCAGTACACTTTCGACCTCTGATCAAAACAAAGATAATGTGCTGCCGGATTTAAATCAGACCGAGCCTAGCAATGCAGATGAAGCCTTAAATGATCCTATGTGGAAAGCATCGATGGATAAAGAGTATAAGGTGCTACTCGACAAAGGTGTATGGGAAGTGGTTAAACCACCTCCTGGGGCAAATATTGTCGGAAATAGATGGGTATTCGTCTGGAAACGCAATCCAGAAGGTGAACCCATCACACCTAGATCGAGGATGGTCGCCCAAGGCTTTACACAAAGTTTTGGAGTGGACTACAATGAAACCTATGCACCTGTTGCTCGGATGACTTCCTTACGGATTATATGTGCCATTGCTGCCAGGAATAACTGGCCTATTCACCAAATGGATGTGGACAGTGCGTATTTGAATGCTACACTGCCAGAACCTATTTACATGAGACAGCCGTATGGATATGAGACCGGAGACAAAGATGATGTCCTCCTGCTGAAGAAAGCACTTTATGGCCTCAAACAATCTGGAAGGGAATGGTACAAACGTCTGAGTGGTGAATTTCTCAAGTTAGGATTCACTAAATCAGCTTCGGATGGAGCTGTATTTTGTAGACGTGGACCGAGAGGGCATGCGATTATTGCGACAGCAGTAGATGACCTCACTATCACAGCTGAGAGTCAACAAATCCTCGATGGGGTAAAGCATGATCTTGCCCAGATCTTCAGTATGAAAGATCTAGGTGAGATTCACTGGCTTTTGAACCTCAAAATTGAAAGAGATTGGAATAACAAATCGATTGCAATATCACAAGCCACATACATCCAGAAAATCATCAAAAAATTCAATCTGGATGATGCCAAAACATTTTCCACGCCTCTCGACCCAGCCGTTAAATTATCCAGAGACCAAAGCCCTTCCATAGACGAAGACAAGCAGAAGATGTCGAAAATTCCATACAGACAAGCGATAGGATCATTGATGTGGGCAGCAGTAGCCACTCGACCAGACATTGCATTCGCAGTGTCATTACTTTCTCAATTCCTCGAAAACCCAGGTCCAACACATTGGCATGCAGTCAAACGTGTCTTTAAATATCTAAAAGGCACGATGGACTACAAATTGACACTTGGGAAAAATCGAGACGGCCTCATTGGGTATTCAGATGCGGATTGGGCTTCTCAAGAGCACAGGCACTCATACTCGGCTTATATTTTTCAGATTGATGGAGGGACAGTATCATGGAGTTGTCAAAAACAATCCATAGTAGCCCTATCATCAACTGAAGCCGAATTCGTTGCTCTGACTCATGCGAGCAAAGAAGCCTTATGGATGCGCCACTTTATTTCTGAAGTATTCCAACCGCTGAATTGTCCCATCAAACTTTATTCAGACAATCAATCAGCCATTGCCATTGTCTATGGCACTCAACAACACACGAGGACCAAGCATTTCGACATTAGATTATATTTCATCCGAGATATAGTCGAAGATGAAGAAATTAAGCTTGTGTACCTACCAACGGAACACATGCTAGCCGATCTTCTCACTAAAGGACTTCCTAGTCCTAGAGTGAGAATCCTCAACGAGAAAATCGGAATATATTAAGCTTGAGGGGGCGTGTTGGGTGCATTTATGCTCCTGCACCAAAATCAAGCATAATATGTTCAATTTATTGTGTGGTGTTTCCAATTGTTTCTCACATTGTTCTTGTACCATGCATCCATTTCTCTGTTTATTTTCGAAATTTTCCAGTCACTCTCTATCTCTCCATTTCATTCTGTTATTTCTACTTTCACAGGCGGCTGCACCCAGCGGAGTTTGAAATGACTTCGACGCGCGAGCCCTTGGGCGCTAAAGGGCCGGGTGCAAGTATATGCCTTCTGAGACAGGATTACACTCCTCTCTCAGTGACAATAAATTCACTGAGAGAGGCGAGTAGTATTCTTCATATTTACATAGCATGTTGACTGAAAATCATGTAGTATATTTGATTCTAGGTATTGTATTAATACATCAGTGACAATAAATTCACTGAGAGAGTATATTTGATTCTAGCTTTCTAAGAACTCTACCGAACCTTCCCTGCCATAGCCCCCTAGTTGCCCACAACATCCTTGGTCCATCCTGTGCCCTATCTCCATCATCGGGGTGCTGTGGTCATTGAAACTGATCGTCGTACATCTGCCTTCAACCTTGCGCTGTATCCAGTCAGTGTACTATGTGGGTATGTGTCATGATTCGTTTATTGTGCGAATCATCCCCCAACACACAGCGAATGACCTCCTCAACCAGCGAATGGCTTCCTGAACCAGCGAATATCTTGCCAAAATATTCGTCGCCATACTGCTTTCACATTCGCTATTTGCATCAACAAGCCTGGCCTGCGCTTCACTCCAGCAAGTCCTTGCCTGATGGAAAGTGAACTCAGACATCATCTCTATGACGCACACGTGACAAAGCGGTGTACAGTTGACCATGGGAGAAAACAGGAGTGGAAAGATCTATGGCCACACGATCAAGGGTAAGACCTTGACAGCTATTGAAGGTAGTCACATATGCAGGTGACAGAGGGAATTGCTTGCGGAGAAGAGTGTGGCCTGTAGAGGGCAACAAAGAGGTGAATGTGATGCGAGGAAGGAGGATGTTTTCATTGTCAATGTAGTTTAGACCTGCATGGACACGGAGGGTGTTGACAGTCACGAGGTTTTTTCCTAAGTGAGTGACAACCACTCTACAGTTCTTGACCAAGCCACGCGCAATGGAAAAGTTGCGCATTATGCAATATAGACCACCTAGGCAGATGGAGAGGGAGTGGCATGGCAAACCAGGAGGAGTTTGGCGGGCAACATAGTCAAGGATTGGTTGTGGTGATAGGACATTGGCGTCTTCAGTTCTTTAATAGAGTCGGCTGTGGTATATGTGTGTTCAGGAGTGTTCAAGTAGTGAAGGCATATGGAGTTATACATATCACATTGAGCATTTGTGGGTGCAAGGATGGAATGTGTGAGGCATTGAGCTGCATTAGCCAATATATGGGAAGGAAAGACAAAGTCGACAACATCTGATGTAGTTGAGATACATTCAATGATATTCAACAAAACCTTGGAAGATGGGCCATTGCCTATGAGATCAACAGCAGCAGCAAAATCAGGATCATCTGCATTACGGATTGGAGTTGTCAATGAACGGATTTCAAAGTCTCTCCACAGAGGTGAACTGCGGATTGAGGCATCAATAACATCCATTTTTGAACCTTTACGGACGACAGGACATGTTTGACGAAAATCACCTAGAAGGATGATGATCTTTCCTCCAAAAGGAAGAGAGTTTTGCATAACACGTTGAAGGGTGTCATTGACGCATGCGAGAACAGCACGGTTTGCCATGGGTGCTTCATCCCAAATGATGATGGAAGCTTCTTTTAATAGTTGTCCACGCGAATCGTCAGGTTCAATAGGGGAACAAAGGAATTCACATAGTTCATTGACTGGAACCTTGAGATAGAAAGGTTAGCATTCATACCAAAGAATGGAATCCAATTTCACTGACTTTAAAAGCAGCATGTGTTGTCCTACTGCCAGGATAAACCTGTGCCGCAAAAGCTGAAGTAGCAGTGGGTAATACAATTCTTGTTTGCTGCGTCATGAATCACAAACAGTGTTGGTCAGGAATGTTTTACCACGACCTGCGGGTCCATCAACGAATAATCGTAAAGGCATTTTAGGGTCTGCAGCATGTTCTATTTCAGCAAAGATATTTTGTTGTTCAGAGTTGAATGATGCCTGGCATATTTGGGAGCGGTGGTGGAGGAGACTGGGATTTGCAGACCATTGCAGGAGTTCGTGTTGGATTTCACTTCCACGAAGACGTGGTTCTGGTAAACCAAAGTCAGACAATTGTTTTCCATGTTCATCCAAGGACTTGGATAATTCATAGAGAGCAGCGGTGTCTGCGAAGTCATGGTTGCCATCTTGGCTGTGTAGGAAGTCACGGGAGAAGTGTTTCTTGAATGAGTTCCAAGTGGTAAGAGGCAGAGGGCAACAGTCATTTGTTAGGGATGAGTACATTGGCGGTGCGAAGGAACGGATTGAGTTACTGCTTACAGAAGGAGCAACTGGAGGTCAGTCCTTGTCGCTCAACGACTGAGTGCAGACGTAATCATCGAACACAGCGGCCGTTCCTTGCACACTGCGTAAATGCGATAAGGCCGGGAACATGCATGATGTTCAGACTGTCCTAGAGTTCACCATCACGTCTTTCGGGACGTCCGACGAGGCGCTGGAGGGCCAGTTGAACGAAGCAGTCGGCAAAGTGACAGTGCTCGATAATATGAACCCCGCGCTGTCCCGAATTATTGGTGCAGGGAATGTGGTCGACAGCATCATTTCCACCACCAATAATACAGTCATCCCAATAATGGCGGCTTGGGATCCACTTTTGGAGAAGATCAAGCTGTTTACCGAGATCGTGGATGGTATCTCCAAGGTATGGTTCAAATGCCGGCGGTCTCCCAGGTCATCTCATATACACGATTCTAGGTCCATCCTTACACGAAAATGGCTTGGTCTATTTTGTCTAGTGTGCCAAAGGTAGATCTATCTCATGCACCAGCTGAGTACCATAGCTGATGTCTGGCTAGACGATCATCGCTCAGAAGGACCGGGACGATGGCATCAATGAGCTGACGAAAACCATGGGAGACGCCTATACATTCGTCCACTTGGCCGAGCCGTTGAAGAAAGTTGAATCGCAAAGGCCAATTCTCGTATCCTTGACGAATCAGACAGTAGAGTGTAGTTATTTTATCCACGACTATGCCAAAAACAAGAATTTCTGTATGTTGGACCCATTGTGTCAGGATGCCATGGCTGATGATCTTTATTCAGGGAAAAGAACCGCAAAGAATCTCGTGTCGGATGTCGACAGCAAGGTCAAACAATACCAGGACACGTTCAACAAACTCAGGTTGGCATTACAGGAAAATGCCGTCATCCATACTGAAATCACTGTACTACGTGTTCTGGATGTCGTCGGCAACCTCTGTGAGTTTCTTGATTTGGGGCCTTTCCCGAGGCTAATACACCTTGCAACCAGCTGGCGAAGTTCAGCTTAATGACATGCCCCACGCAGCGGGAGCTGGTTGCGATCCTAAAAAAGGTTGTCTGCAGGGTACTCACAAGAAAGTTGTTGGGGAGATCTGCGATTGGGTCAACCAGGACAGCAATGACACCCCCGGGATATTTTTCTTGAACGATGTCGCGGGTGCTGGCAAATCTGCGGTTGCTCACGAGGTCGCTCGACGATTTGACAGGCTCAAACGTCTCGGATCTTCGTACTGTTTTGACCGCGCTCATCAGGCAGAACGCTCCCCAAAAAATGTCTTCAGCACAATTGCTCGTGGTCTGGCTGATCTAGATCCGGAACGCAAGGCATCGTTATTGAAAGTGGTTCGGGAGACGTGAGAACTTCGGACCACATTCGTGCCTAGCATGCAGTTCGAGAGGTTCATTCTAGGTCCCGCTCAGGGCCTAACCGCCGTTGGACCGACGGTGATCGTCATTGATGCATTGGACGAGAGCGGAGACGAGGAATCTCGCAAGGGTCTCTTGTCTGTCCTCGGCGGTGAAGCAGCAAAACTGCCATCTAATCTCCGCCTTCTTATCACTTCACGTGCTGAAAAAGACATACGGGACGCCCTTCTTGGGAAGAAGCATGTGCTGTCCAGGTCCATAAAGGATATTGACCCCAACCCTGCCGACGACGTCTCTCGCTTTGTGAAAGACCAACTAGGTCATATTACGTCCCTCAAGCGTAAATGGCCTAACAGTGACTGGTGTCGATTATTAGTTCAGAAAGCAGAGGGTCACTTTCAATGGGCATCCACGGCTTGTCGTTTTATCAAAGGAGATGGGAAGTATGGTCAGGATCCTGTTAACCAACTGCAGAGACTTTTGGCCAAGAACCTCAGTGGGCTGGATCAGCTATATCTCAGTGTTCTCAAGCAGATATTCGGGGATGACGATGACTTGATGGATGACGATGACTTGACGGATGATGATGACTGCAGGCATCGGTTTCACTTGGTGATGGGCTGCATGCTTGCCACCAGAGAACCGCTCTCGATGTCTGCCCTGCAGAAATTGTGCAAGGAAGACGACTTGGGTACCGAGGTTCATGATATAGTTGGACCTATGGGTTCTCTGCTGAGCCTGCCTTCTCAAGAATCTGGCACAATCAGTCTGCTACACACCTCTTTTCGTGATTTCTTGACAGATCACAGCCGGAGTGGACCATACTACATTGACACACCTACGCATCTTGGTGGCCTTCCGCTCTCATGTTTGCGCATGATGAAGGATGAATTTTTTTTCAACATTTGTCGGCTTGAAACATCACATCTGCGTAACGACAATATTGTCGACTTGGCAACACAGACGAAGAAGTATATAACCTCACAACTTTCGTACTCTTGCCATTTTTGGGCGGACCATATTCACGCCACCACCTGGACACCGGGTATGGATGCAAAAGTCAAGGATTTCTTAGAGACCAAGCTACTCTACTGGCTAGAAGTTTTGAGTTTGATCAAGAAGGTATTCGATGCATCCGCAGCACTCTCATCGATCATTGTCTGGAGCCAGGTGAGCACGTGGTATGCCTTGATAGACGAGCTCAGACGTGAGTCTGATCATCTTCAGGATAATGGCACTACAGCATTCGCAACGGATGCCGGGAAGTTTGTAGCTGCTTTTGGGAGTGTAATCTCGCAGAGTGCTCCCCATCTTTATTTGTCGGCACTCCCGTTTGCACCTGAAAGGTCGAAACTGTCGAAGACTTACCTTCCACGATTTCCACGATTACTCCGCATCGAGACCGGGAAAGCGATGACGTGGCCACCTATTCAAACCATTCCGGTAGGTCATACCTTGTCCGTCTGGTCGGTGGCATTTTCACCGGACGGCAAGCGCATCGACTCTGGGTCTGAAGACAACACGATACGTGTGTGGAATGCAGACACCGGGGAGGCCATTTCAGCACCATTCAAAGGCCACACCGACTGGGTCACGTCGGTGGCATTCTCGCAGGACGGCAAGCGCATCGTCTCCGGGTCTTTTGACAAGACGATCCGTATGTGGAATGCAGACACCGGGGAGGTCATCTCAGCACCAATCGAGGGCCACACTGACTGCGTCACATCAGTGGCGTTATCTGGGGATGGAACACGCATCGTCTCTGGGTCTTATGACAAGACGATCCGCGTGTGGAACGCCAACACCAGTGAGGTAATTTCAGCACCGTTCAAGGGCCACTCAGACTGCGTTGCGTCGGTGGCGTTCTCGCAGGACGGCAAGCGTGTCGTCTCTGGATCTTACGACAACACCATCCGTGTGTGGAATGCAGACACTGGGGAAGCCATTTCAGCACCATTCAAAGGCCACACCGACATGGTCATGTCGGTGGCATTCTCGCAGGACGGCAAGCACATCGTCTCCGGGTCTGCAGACAACACGATCTGTGTGTGGAATGCAGACACCGGGGAGGTCATTTCATCACCATTCAAAGGACACACCGACTGCGTCACATCGGTGGCATTCTTGCAGGATGGCAAGCGCATTGTCTCCGCATCTTATGACAAGACGATCCGTGTGTGGAACAAAGACACCGGTGATGTAATTTCAGCACCGTTCGAAGGCCACACCAACTGCGTCACATCGGTGGCGCTCTCGCAGAACGCCCAGCGTGTCGTCTCCGGGTCTTTTGACAAGACGATTCGTGTGTGGAACGCAGACACCAGTGAGGTAATTTCAGCACATTGCGAGGGCCCCACCCACGGGGTCATGTCGGTGGCATTCTCGCAGGATGGACAGCACATCGTCTCCGGGTCGGCAGACAACATGATCCGTGTGTGGAATGCGGAGACCGGGAAGGCCATTTCAGCACCATTAGGAGGCCACACCGACTGCATCACGTCGGTGGCGTTCTCCCAGGATGGCAAGCACATTGTATCTGGGTCTTTTGACAAGACGATCCGTGTATGGAATGCAGAGACCGGGGAGGTCGTTTCAGCACCATTCAAAGGCCACACTGACAAGGTCACATCGGTGGCGTTCTCGCAGGACGGCAAGCGCATCGTCTCCGGGTCTTATGACAACGCGATACGTGTGTGGAACTCAGCCACCAGGGAGGTCACTTCAGCACCATTCGAAGGACATACCGACTGCGTCACGTCGGTGGCGTTCTCGCAGGACGGCAAGTGCATCGTGTCCGGGTCTTTTGACAAGACGATCCGTGTGTGGCACGTAGACACCGGTGAGGTAATTTCAGCACTATTAGAAGGCCACACCCATTGGGTCGCGTCGGTTGCGTTCTCACAGGACGGCAAGCGCATCGTCTCTGGGTCTTATGACAAAACGATCCGTGTGTGGAACACAGACACTGGTGAGGTAATTTCAGCCCCGTTCGAAGGCCACACAAACTGCGTTGCATCGGTGGCGTTCTCGCAGGACGGCAAGCGCATCGTCTCCGGGTCATATGACAAGACGATCCGTGTGTGGGATGCAGACACCGGGGAGGTCATTTCAGCACCATTCAAAGGCCACGCTGACAAGGTCACGTCGGTGGCGTTCTCGCAGGATGGCAAGCTCATAGTTTCCGGGTCTTTTGACCGCACGATCCGTGTGTGGGATGCAGACACTGTCGAGTACATTTCAGCACCATTCGCAGGTCAAGCACCTAGTCAGTAGCTGCTACCTTGATTTGTCGGAACATGACGAAATCTGCTAATATCCTTTGCACAGTTGCAGTGCCGGGGTTTCGAAATGACTCTCAGGTAGAAAATGGCTGGTTATTAAACTCGCCCTCAGAGCTTTTATTCTGGATGGCACCCTGGTCCCAAGTAGGTTTGTGGTGGCCGGCAAACACTGCTGTCATCGCGAAGGGGTCCACAAAGCTCGATCTCGGCCGGTTTGTGCATGGCAGATTGTGGACACGATGTAGAGAGGCCACATGAGTTTTCCAGGGCAAACACTCATTGACACATGTATACATTGCATCTCCTGGTATCATAGTGGTTGGACTTCCAGGTGGTTTCAAGAACATTCCTGTGTCAGATTAACCATGTAGAATGAAGGAAATATAAATATGATCTTATTATGATCTACTTGAGATCTGTCTGCTTTTATACTAAATATGATACTCTTTATTACTAATTGCTTCGAGCTGTTGCTGTGCTGATGCTGTGGCAGTGCACCAGCATCCTGGAGTCTAGAATGCTCTGAAACATCTGTCTATGTGTGTGCCGGCTCATCCTTGGCTGACTCATCATCCCAATTACTAACACTCCCCCTCAGTGAGAAGTCCTTTCCCTTGAACCCTAATTTCCCCATTAGATACTTATGTTGGTGTAAGTCCAATCCCTTGGTGAATATATCTGCTACATTTTCCTTCATGGGGACATATGTAAGTGTTGCCTAATGAGAAGCCACTTTCTCATGGATAAAGTGATAAGCGATGTTGATGTGCTTGGTATGCGTGTGGTGTATGTTGCGTCATGTGATAAGGTGATGGCACCTAGATTATTTGATTGGAGTGACGTAGCCTGAGTTTGACCTATTCCAAGCTCCTCAATGAAGTACCTTAACCAAATCAGTTGTTTAGTGCCCTCGGTAAGTGCCATGTATTTGGCTTCCGTAGTAGATAGTGCAATTGTTTGCTGCTTCTTTGAGCTCCATGCAGTAGCTCCCCCTGCTAGTATAGCCACATAACCACTAATAGAAAGTGCATCAGTCCTATTGGCATTGTCTGAATCAACACATATTTCAAGATTGAGGCTGGCATCCTAGTTGAAAGTTATTCCATCATCATGTGATCCCTTGACGTACCTGAGTATGTGTTTGATTGCCGTCCAGTGCTCGGCTCCATAGGTAGTAGTGAATTGACTTAGATGCTGTACAGTAAAAGTTAAATCGGGCCTTGCACTGAGTGCCACATACATCAGTGAGCTGATCACCTTGGCATAGGGTACTTTGATGGTTGGACCTGTTGAGTCTATGTGTGCAACAAGTTTGATCATCTTGTGTAAAGGTGTGGATATGGAATGTGCTGTCACCATGTTGAATTGATCGAGTATGACATCGATGTAATGTCCCTGAGACATAGTTAGCATTCCCTCCTCTCTATTCCTCTCAATCCTAATTCCCAAAATTTTCTTCATTTCTCCTAAATCTGTCATAGGGAATTCTGGTCATAGGGAATTTTTCATGAAGCTCCCCCTTGAGCTTGATTATCCCTTCCTTGGAATTAGCAAATAAGCCGAAGTTGTCCACGTATACTGATATGACTTTGATTGAGTCCTTATCTTGTCTGATATAGACACATTCATCAGCAGTGCTTTGATGAAAGCCAAGGCCAACTGAATGTTGCCGATGATTCCCCACCGGAAGCCATGTTTGGAGTCCACGGAACACCACCAGCGTTGCAGCAACTGGCCATCGAAGCCATAGAGGCAAACTTCAATCAGGACAACTCTTTTGCTCTTGGTGGTCCAGTGTCGATCTGAACCCTGGACGTTGCCGATGGTGATTGGCTCCACTCCATGCTTCCTCATATATCCCCGTGCCTTGTCTTGCTCACGAAAACATTTCTACCTTCCCTGTTGCCTCAACACGCCGGAAGGTCAATTGATGCGAACCGCTGAAATAGCGGATCTACCCTTGCTGTCCCGACGACATCCACAACAAGAGATCCCTAGTGTCATTCTACTTGACCCTCTCTCTCTTCATGGCAATGAGCTGGCTGAATGGTAGTTGTATCAGCCCGCCTGAAGACAGCAACTCTTCCATAAAGCCCCAAGACCCACGATCCAAGTTCCGATGGCCTGTTCCAATGGTAAGAAAGGAGGCAAGCCCACTTCTCTCCTGTCTCACATGTATGAGGACCTTGCGTTTCATCGTCGGGATCTGAGTCACCCGCAGGGATGGTTCAGTTTTGGATGACAAAGGCACAGACCGTGCTAGGCCAGCTGGGGCGTCATCTAAGAAAATAAAGGCAAGGGTGTGGATCCCCTCGAGAGGGGGTTGTCAACACTTCTCAAGGGTGGACATCAGGGTGGTCAAAATTATCAGGTACGCAATGCATGTCCCCAAGACACGGCTGGTGGTGGCACTCGAAAGAGGACTTTGGCTCCTCCCTGTCTGCTAAGATCTGCTTTTAGCCACTGTGTATCTAGCATGCTAGATCAGCCTCTGAGGCAGAGTGGCAGCATGCCTCAGCTGTGGGGATTCTGGTATCTCTGCCACATTCTCAATGCCCCGCCCGAAGGCCTTTGTGTGAGAGCAGTTCAAGCTCACAATGGGACTCTCCTGTTCTCGCCTGGGCGGTTAGCGAATGCCAAACCATCCATGAACCTAGAACGATGGTTGCAAGGGGCGTACCCCTTTCTTGGAAAAGCTGGCGGACAAGGTGAAAGCCACAACAAGACAAGAATTCGTATTCGCGTACCCTCAGTGTGATGGTTTTCAAGCCTTCAAATCTTTGAGTAGTTGTATTGCCTGTGGCATTTGCTAATGCTTGACGAGAGCGGTGCATGAGCATTGGTCTAGGGGTGGTTTCCACCTCAACTCTGGTAGCAGGAAGTGTACTGATGGTCGCTCCCATGTGCCGCACAGTGACACTTCCTGATGAAGCCCTGTGGACTTTGAATGAAGTTAGATACCATCTTTGAGTGCATTAATTGATTATATCTATTGATCACCAATGCGATTGGAAACCAGCAATGCTGTTCCCAGATCAGCAATGTGACTCTGACATCATATCGAGCATCTCCAAGATGACCGATATCCTCAGAATCTCCAGGGAACAGTCGACATCCTCATCATCAGCATCCATATGGTCACTTTGATCTTGGTCAGAAGGCAAGAGGGAATGGGGAAACTTCTCATTCTTCATCGACGTCCATCCAATTGTCAATGGGGACGTACCTGTCAGGGGACACCCTGTTTTCCATTTCCAGTTCTGACACCACGCCCAGTTCCGACTCCATTTCTAACTCCGCTTCCAGTTCCGATTCCATCTCCGCCTCCGCTTTTGGAAATGATTCCGCTTCTGGGAGAACTTCCACCAGTTCTGTTCGCTTTGCCAGTTCCACTCCAATTTCCGACTTCCACTCTCGGAACAGTGTCGGAAATCAAGCGACTCACGTAATAGGTGGCATCAAGGGTCGATCAAGGGTCAGGGAGGTCAGGAGCATGCAGGGTTGATGGTGGGTGCCAAGTGTTGTCCCTGGCTGCGCAGCGTAGTAATACGGGCTCGCTGACATTGGGGGTCCTTAGACTTTTCTCTTTGGATTTCCCCTTGTCTGGTGAGAATCCCCTCTCTTGTATACTCTGTTCATTTATACATACTTTGGATTTCCCCTTGTCAGTTGTGTGGTAGTGTGATCTCCACAACCAGCCAGGGTTGCCTTACAGTACCACTCTCCTGGGACTGCTGTGGTGAAAACCTTGCTGGCCACCCAAGGCTCCAACTTGCAGAACCTTCGATCGCCAGCAAGGTCTTCACCATAGAAAACTCTTGTGATTATGGTCAGGGCGTTGCACATTGTGAGTGAATCACGACCTCACCATAATTTTCCATGAATATCCACGGCTGTGACTGGAAAGGGGTGTTGAGGAGTGTTTTTCAATGAAGAACATGGGTGCAGGTGAGAGAAAATCCAGAGGGCGCCTCAGGCCATGCTTGAGCTGTTTGTCTACGTTAACACACGAAGGACATATGCAGTTTGGTATGACAGTCTGACGCTTCTTTCTCGCAATGTATCTCTGGCTCAAAGTAGTACGGCTTTATAGTAGTAGCACTGATAATAATCATGTGGTTTTATTCTTTAATATTCAAGTATATTTTTGTACTAGTATATAAGCATTAGAGAACGGTTGCGTACACGCTGTACATATGCTATATACTGTAGTATTTATACACATGATATGAGATTAGGGACACGCACTTCAAGCCAACTGTGATGGCAAGGGCCGGCCGACGCCGCACAGCCTTGGAAGCCGACGCACCCACAGATGTCAACAGAGTTCGGTCACTGGCCGGGCGTGTATCGCATCTCTATCTCTCTCTCTCCCCTTGGATCGCCGGCATCGGCGACTCCTCTCCTTCGCAGCCGCCCTCTCCCTCTTCTTCCTTCTCTACACCTACGCCTAACAGATCCGGAACACCATCTCCTACGGCTCCCGCCCACTATGGGACACGCCCGACGGCCCGCGGCGCGTCGTCCCCCACTACTACGCGGAAGGCAGCACGTTCGACGCACAGCACTGTGCGCTGCACAGCTGGACCCTTCGGGACCGGGCGCGCGCGCCGGAGGTGTGGGACGCGGTGCTGTTCAGCACGGAGCTGGACCTGCTCGAGATACGGATGCATGAGCTCGACGCCGTCGTCGACAGGTTCTTCATCATCGCAAACGACCGTATGTTTATCGCCGTTTGTGCCTTTTTCGTTGATCGTTGACCAAACATTGCTCTCTCGTATAGGTCCGTTCACGGGCATCCCGAAGGCGCCCGTCTTTTCGCAGAACCGCGCCCGCTTCGACGCCTTCGCCGGCAAGATCGTCTATAAGCTCATCAGCGGGCGCGTCCCCGCACATGGGGAGACGGCGTTCGATGTCGAGCGCGACCAGCGAGCTGAGATGACCGCGCTGATCAACGTGCATGTCCCCGCGCAGGCGCAGGCGCGCCCGCTCGTCGTCTTCTCGGACGTGGACGAGATCCCGGCCGCGCATCCCCTCCGGCTCATCAAAGCGTGCGCGGCGCCGTCGCGGCTGCACCCCAAGATGCGCAACTACATCTACTCGTTTGAGTGGCCGTACGGCTGGGGGAGCTGGAGCGCGCGAGTTCTACATGCATTCGAAGGCGACGGACGTCGTGTTGGCGGATGCGGGGTGGCATTGCAGGTGCGCGGCTTCTCCCATGGCTGGTTGCGGCTGCGGCTGCGTCCGCCGCCGGTGGCTGACGTTGACGTTGACGGGCGCTGCAGTTATTGTTTCAGGTATATCCACCAGTTCGTGACGAAATGCAAGGTGCGGTTTTTCAGTTCCCGGTGGTGACTTTGGCTGGCATTCAATCAATGTACTTCTGTGTGGTTTGCGCGTAGGTTTCTCGCACGCCGATCGTATTGGGGGAGATCGGTCCCTTCTCTCTCCAGCGAGGATTCAGAAGGTGACATGCGAGGGTACGGATATATTTAACATGTTGCCTGAGGTCCGTCGTTACTCCCGTTCTACGCACTCAACACTCATTCATGCGACTCAGTAGATAAAAATGGATACAAAAAAAAGAAAAAAAAAAAAACACTCAATCATCATCTCGACCTTCAGGCATATTCCGTACGTCCTGCCAAGTATTCACTTAAACGTCCTCGACCCAACTGACCCCGCCAACCGATTATCCAGTACAAAGACACGCTCTCTCTGATGCATCCCGATGCGTAATCCCCAACGCCACATTCCGAGACTCGTCTTTATGGCCAGTCCAGCAGGTCGCAGAGTGCTGTCGGCTTACCGCAGAACCTCATATGGAATGCGGACAAGTTCAAGTTCTTACTGCCCGGGGGGTGCCAGCATGCGCCCGAAGACTGAATCGCTTTACCGTGCGTAAAGGGTTCGGGTCCGGGTTCGTTGTTCGTCGTCGCACATTTTTACGCCGGCAACTCCCCTTTTGGTCATGTGCGAGTCAGGTGTAGTGCGTTATTTGCTAAGGGCCTCTTTCGCACACCTCTGTTCCAGCGCAGTAAATACCAGCTTTGCGGCCCTCGTCCTCTGTGAAGGCGGGTACAGCACAGTCCGCCTATATGTCCCGGCCGGGACGTAAGGCGAACTCGCACAGGCCAGACCACCCCCGACAGACGTTGGGCTTGCGCCACCTGCCGTCAAAGGTGTAGTTCTCCCGAATTTACCTTTGTATTTATGTAACTCAAGCGCAGTAGGATGGATCCCCGCCAGTCCTAGCCATTACTGTAACAAGATGTGGCGTAAATTCACGGAAATGGTAACTCTGAATCGAATAACCCATGCGTGTAGCAATAGCAGTGGCGTTGGCAGCCCTCATCTCCTGCCAGTGCACCTGGATTACGCCATGAGCCTCACACGTGCAGTACCAGTAAGCGTCGAAAGCCCCTAGATAACGGGCATCAAATATATATGACAAGCATAGCCCATGGCCGACACCGTAAACACGTGACTGTCTTGCAGATCATCGTCGCGCTACTGGGGGCGCCGTACGGTGGAGGTGCACCGTAGTGAGAGCCAGGATATGGTATCATCGTACTGAGAGGCGGCGTATGGTGCCGGTTCACCGTACGAGTGACGGCGGGATACGGTGCACCTGCGTAAGGAGTCGGTCACCGCGCGTATGTGGATATATACCGAGAGCGCTCAGCACTCTACTTCCGACACGCCGATCAGGGCAAAGATTGATGAGTGTGGCGTGATCGTGATCGCGTGGCGTAATTGACTCCGCGATCGTGATCACGTGGCGCGTGCCTGATCGCGGTCGTGATGCGACACGTCATCGTGGCTCCCGTGCGTAAATATTGCTAGAGTCTTCCTATCCTCCGACCCTAGATTAGCTCTGTCCTGGGCCTCTTCGCCCACCTTCCACCATCGTTCCCTCTTCCAACTTTTGGCCCCTGGTAGCGTGTGTGAGTTTGTTCTGCCTGGACTGGTACCGTCTGCCTCTTGGAACTCCACCTTTACTGTTGTTCCCTCGTTCTCCTCTCCTTCCTGTCTCTCTCCATGCCGCTTCCCATTCTGCCTCTTACCCCCCCACACCAGCGTGAGTCTGTCAATGTCTGTCATGGAAGGTCAGCACCATCAATTTTTTCGTAAACCATCGTCAGTACTCCTCACACATGAAGGCTCAGGTTCACTTCAATAAATCGACCCTTACATAATTTGCCGGTGCGTACTAACCGTTACACCGCCATGTGTGATGAGTGGCAAGCGAATCGAGAGTACTGCGGCACCGCGCGCTGCCGGGAGCCAAGAATAGAAACAGGGTTGGATTCGAAGATCGCAACAAGCGCGCGCTTCGCGGGATGTGTTGATCGGGTTGCAAGCTTCGGGCCTTCTGCTTCCTACGCTGATGCGTGCCTTGTGGCGTGGCCTACCGGCGCGCTCGACGTGACTCGAGCCTATATGGGTATAGATCAATACGTTTGATGCCCGATTGATCACCGAGCGATCACTTCGATCCCCATCGGCGTCCTCCGCTGGCGGCCACGTGTCCCGACCCTGATCTGTTCCTTCGGCTTCGGGTTCCTGGCTACATCTTAAGTACGGTGCGTGAGCGTCGTCACCTCTGAAATTCAAGGGGCAGGATTTCAATTGTCAAGATCCAATATTCATGTTTCGTGATCCACATGTATTTAAGCGCCCAAAGAACCTAACTCAGCACATCACGTGACACAAAGTCCGAAGGAAACGGCGAGTCTACTCCTGACCGTCGTCGACCGCACTGTCGTCGACTCCATGTCCATGACTCTCATGGTTTCATTAAAACTAACGCCTAACTGTTACAGCAAGCTGAAAGACTGGAAGACATCCCGCTATTGACAATGGCCGGTAATCAAACGCCGATGTGTTGAACTTGGCCAATTCTTTGTAAGTACGGTGTGAGCGATCCATCACAGTGAACTTGAGCTGACGTTAACTCGTATCACGGGGGAAACAGCGAATACAAGTATGGTCGTAAAATTTTAGGGAATGGAGCGGTGTTGTATTTGATACAACGGAGACTCTGTGTCTAGACTAGCCTCCTGCTTAACCCGATGGGCCCGGTAATCTTTCTTTCTTTCACATAAATTTGTTTGAGCTGAAGTGCACTGGTTGTTTCAGCCGTTATACACTGTTAGTGGCAACAACGAAGTTTTAATACACTATTAGCGGTAACGATGAAGTTTTAACTGTATATATATTGACGGTGAGTCTCACTAATGCATGTATTGTGCTGAGCATTGGCTCACTTAGAATTTTCTCTCATCTCTTGGGCAGATCGTAGTTATGCTACGTGGTATAAAACTGGTATGAGTGTGTTTTTCTTTTCGTTGTTCTGCAATGACTCACTGTCAAGGTTGTTCCAATAGGTTCCCTCACCTCGACTTGATTCTACTTCAATGTGCGAAGTGTGACAAACTGCTGGCCGCAATGTCTGAAACCGAACGCAAAGCAATTGAAGTATGTAATCATGTTGGAATCATCTTTACTTTTACTCATATCCATACAGGTTCTTCCTCAGTGCCTCGGGTGCGGGGTGGTTTATCCATTCCTGAAATCCAAGTTATGCGGTAAATGCAATGAAGATGCCGAAAAGGGTAAGTCCAGCGTATTACTGGCTGAATCTGCAACTGACTGCGCCATAGAGCCACAACTTTTCAGCGGTGAGTCATTCTCTATCACTGTTAAACCTCTTCTCACAATATTGCATAGGCTGCGTGTTACGACCGTTCATTTCCGACTTCCGACCCTCAGTTCCGCCATACATTCCGCCTCTCCAATAGTTCCGCCACACGTTCCGCCCCTCCGACATTTCCGCCATTCCGCCCCCTGTACATTTCCCTTGTTCTTTCGACTCTATTACTCGGACCCACCGGATCTACCTCGCCATTCATCAAAACCATATATCCGGTCACCCTTGTAGTTCGTTGTCAGATATGTTTTCCCGACCCCTTGTTCTTTGCCATTGTTCTACCTTACCCTGAACCCCCCTTGTAGTCCCATTGTTCCAATTAGTTAGTTCCCACACATTGTACTCGACTTCCGCTTCCTCCGGAATTTGCTTAGTACAACACCATTACTTGTTGCTCTGCGCTTTGTATAAAACCCCCTCATGTATGTCTGTTATTCTGTAATCAGATAATCACCTTCGATACTTGATTTCCTTCGCTCCATCTCCTGTTCTTAGCACAGCGAGTCTAGCAAGATCTCAGTCTCTCTCTCAGCCTTCCGTCTTCCGCCTTCCGCCTCAGTTCCGACTCAAGTTCCGACCAAACCTCTGGTCCAGTACTTTCCGACTTCCGGCTCATTTCCGAAATACCTAGGACGATAGTTCATTGGGGGCGCAACCTATAAGTTGAAGCCGCTGTCCTTTCCAGTTCCGACTTAGTGGAAATCTCGATACGTAACACTGCGATGATGTGATGAACCATATTCTCAAGCGAACTGCCGAGCACGAGGGCTCTGCATCTGACCATCGTCTAAATAGACGATCACAGAACCCAAGCCTCAAGAAAGGTAGTGAGATCCTGAAGAAAACTCAAGCCTTGAGGAACCTTAGCAAGATGGACTCCATCGGCATTAAGCTAACGATTTGGTATTATCCGGCTGTAAGGTCGAAGGGAGGTTGTAAGCCTCGTCAAGTAGGTTATTTTGTGCTGAATTTTTGTGTAAGTTGCTCACAATCACGGTAAGATTCAAATACCAGCAGTAGTCGAAGGTTTCACTGCCACAACACTTGCCACTGAAATGATAGATCGGCTTCTCAAACATGCTGAAAAGGTGTATGATAAGGCTGCGATTGCTGATAAACCCACACCAAAACCGTTCTTTTTGAGGTAAATTTGTCTACCAATTCATGTGTTATCTAATACTGAATCGCTGTGTGTACATTTCTAGAGACAAAGTGGTTTTTGCAGTTGCGAAGACTGTTCATGAGAGCAGTTACTTAGATATTGACGAGCCTAACCTTTTTTGCACCGTTCAAGCCCTGCATGAAAAGCTGGAGAAGGACAGCTTGCTATCGGACAAGGACATCAAGGGTAAATGTATCACGATGCAGCTGCGTCTCTATGAAGTAAAATCTGATACTGTAGGTGATATTTATGTATATTTTCTTGGCTAGTGATGCTGAAACTTTGAAGACCGATGAAGATATTGAATGTGACTCAAGGCCTATACCACCGTTCCACATGCGCTCAGTGGCTCGTTCATCCAAACGCAAGCTTTCATTTATATCACATGGTAAATGTTCTTAGTTTAGACATAGTATTATACTAATTCTAGTAGAGGAACCCCTCCCATCAGCAAAACACTACGTGAGTGCATATCGGCGCCGATCAGGTACAGGTCGTGGGAATGCTAGTGCACCCAAGATTGAATACGACACGTACCCATTTTATCATGAAACCTATCTTGTCAATGTGGAAGGGGAGGTCACGGAAAAGGAAGACAGCATAGATATTAAAACAATTTTGATTCCCAAGAACTGGCGAAAATACGTCAATACAGGTAAGAGAGAAGAAGGATACCTTGGATATGGCTATGCGAAATTTGCATTTATGGTGAGCACTCTACCAATGTCCTATTCTATTTTAACTGTCACACAGGGGCGTGTTGCGAGCGACAGTTTTGCTGTACTTCAGTCGAAAAATTTGAACAGCGATACCGAATATCTGAATAAGTACGACCTCAAATGTGAACTCAAGCTATTAGCACGGGGAAAGTTTTTCCTTGACTCATTCATACGACGTGCACAGCAGTATGGTGCCAAAAATATTCCAGGTACGTGTATCTGTTTTACTTGTAGCAGTACTTGATGTCTATCTGAAGAGATGAAGTGGAATGCTGACGGTGCATTCCTGGGTACGCTGGTTGATAAACTGCCTGATCTCCCTGCGGAGCAACGCTCAAACCAGAGTCTAATATGGAACGTATTTCTGGCTGTACCGTTACTTGAACCTGGGGCCACCGAATGTAAATTTTCAGGTAATGGAGACACCGGCGAAAATAGTGATTATCTTGGGATCTGGATCGACGCATTTGCCCATCATACAGTTGTTGACAGCATGGGAGAGTATGTATTTGTAGACATTCAAGGTAAGTGCACGTGGTATAAACACAGAATGATGTTTAACATATCGTTAGGCTTTGTTTACTCAGAGAACCGGGTTGTTCTTTTTGACCGGCAAGCGCACACGTAGGTTGCTATTCTCCATTGCAGCAAACTATTGATTTGTTATACTAGATTTGATGGTTCATCGGGCTTCTGGGACAAAGGCTGGTCAGGAATTCTGCAGTTTCTCAAGGAACATAAATGCAACAAAATCTGTCGCAAGTTGGGCCTCAATACAGAGGTTGTTGTTGTACCGGCACCACTTAATGATATAGCTGTCCCTCAAATGGAGGTGTTACCGACTATAAAGCCTCGGAATCTTCACCGACAGTGGGAGCTTTAAAATTACCATGGCATAGTTTCTTCATCGCTAGTTTACTATGGTTCCTTTAATCATCCATTGTTGAAGATTTAAATGTTCATTCTGTCTTCATTCTGAATGGCAAAAAATAATTCTTTTTTGAATTAGGGATGCATCAGCGGCAACATATCCTTGAAGATAACCCATACATTTTGCATCGTGAGTCTCTCAATACCCAGTGAATGAAAAACCTCAGCTGCACGTGAAGCATACTCTTTGCTCACAAACTGAATAAGTTCCTTACCACCGATAGCTTCCATCAACCCTTGTGCCGCTAGTTTGTCAATGGGCTGAAGATGATTCTCACCGCCGTATTGGTCAGGTAATGCATATGCAATGTTAGGGGAAACACCTGATGGTAAAACTTTCCCATTGACCTTTCGCACAACATGATTGTTGAACCGATCTCGAAGCTCATCTAATTCCTTTTGAATCATTGTAGGCGACAGCCATTGGACGAGTTCACTTGAAACATATTAGTACACCAATTAAGAGATAGAATAATTGATGACGAACTAGTGGTATGGATTTGAGGGATTGTATATACCATCACCAGCCTCCCAAAATATTTTTATGTTGTCACCCCACTGTAACCGAAGCTGAAGCCAGCCCCGTTCAATTGTCGTATTATGAACAGACTTAAGGAACTTGTGTGCCGGTAGTTCATCAGTAGAGAGTTGCGGTGAAAAATGTTCCCTAAAAAATCAGTAGACTTATATGTTGGTCACAACAAAACATGTCATAAATACCTACCGCATTGCATGTGCAAGGCCAAAAACTGTGATAGTTTCGCTGCCACAGTCTGTGGTGGTTTGAATTGGCATACCTAATATCCAATAAGCAATATATCAAAGTTTACGCTGTCTCACAAGTCACGAACCACCGAGGCTTTCAACCAACGATAAATATAGATATGCGATGGCATGCTTCAACCGATTATTGGGAACCACCCAGATTCCCAACCATTTACCTGACCACACGTCTCGAAGGGCCCAAACCGGAAACCCGATCTTTGATAGTTTGTCATGACCGTCCCCGCTCCACTCATGATGTGGTCCAAGGACAACTAACGCTTGCCGGGATATTTTCTTAGCGGTAGGTTCACGAAGCTCAAACCCTAGTGGATCTTGGATCCGCATCTCATCCCTAACATACTCCCTTGAACGGTCAACGTAAGTCAAGACCGAAACAGCTACCTATTTGACTTACTGAGTTAAATGGTTCCCAGTCTTCCTAGCAATGGCCTCCACGATAAGTTTGGGCCCACGTCGCTGCGTAGGATCCTTTGCCATTTGATCTAAAACAAGTTGCCGCTTTACAGTCTCTGGGAGAGCACGAGTTGTTGCACCGGAAGCAGTGAGTCCTAATACTGCATGCCGACGATCTACAGTCGTTCCACTGATTGTCCTGAGTTGCTATTCAAAGGAAGAAAGTGTTTATTTACCTTATTTTCACCTGGTGCTCGACCCAAAGTAATCTGCTCATTTGTTTTCCACTTGTGATGCCGCGACGGTGATATTCGATTAGGTGATTGCTTATTACCTCGTCGTTTGGCTCGGCTTCAGTAGATTTTCACTTAGACTAGTACAATTATAGTTGTATGGGGATGGTGCACGCACGACACTCCGTGTATTGGTTCCTCCCTGTAGGGTTCCGATTATACTGGTTAGTGGTCATAATGGGCGGAAGCAATAACAACGGTAACTATAGCGCCCATGGGCACAGGGTCAAGACGTGGATTGTAGGTATATAAATTCTGTATTCTAAAATCTCCGATGTGCAATCTAGAGGTGACGGTGCTCACGCACCGTATTAAGTCAATTCCTCGCTTGTTCCCTTCTCTTGCTAACTTGGCGCTGCGGCGCTTCTGTCCCTGTTGTCAATCGTAATTTGGCGCTGGGTGCTTCCATTCATTGCCTTTTCGGCTGCTTCTGTTTATAAGCGCTGGTATATCCGGAAAACCCGAAATTCTGGTAGCGGCGCCTACCAGCACGGTACGTCCCGTGGTTTACTGTAGCCCACGTAGTTGCGCGCGTGGCTGCGTAAGTCCACATAGTGCTCCGCACTCAAATGTCCCTACGTATCATATGTTAGATACATATCCGACACTTTTCTATCATAATGACGATGAATACCGAACACCTGAACGACGAAATGTGGGATGGACCATAGCCCGCACTACGTCCATCTCCCCACTTGGAATGCATTCAATTTTCGAGGACTGTGCAGGGTGCTGAACAGTGAATGCCTGTAGTTGGGGGCGTGCTTCGCGAGGCCATCCGCTGGCAGGCGTCTGCGTGCATGTCTAGCCCCCACCACCGCCCATCCATCCATCCGGTCCTCACCCGCATCCTCCTTTATCTCCCGTACCTCATACATGCCCGATGTAGCACTCGCATTCGTCCCTGTGTTGCTCGTACAGCCTCCTGACACGACATATGTTGCGATGCGACCGTGCTCTTGGCCAAACTCCACTTCTCAACGGAGTCGGCGCTAGGCGTGAAAAGCAATTTGTGGACTCGAACTTGAAGCGCATCCTCGTCTCCACTGTGAGTAGGTGTCTGTAACTATCTAGTGTGCATGGAGAGGAGCAAGAAGTAAAACTAAATATAAAAAAGGATTGCAAACGGCGAGAAAAATCTAGAACAGAAAGTCAGAACGTTCCTCCACAGAGTGCGCACATGAAAGGGGTTGCGCCGTAAAGCATGTCAGGAGCGGAGCTATTACCGGCACATAGCGACAGAAAAGGCAATTAATGGAAGCAACCAGCGCCAAATTCCGTTTGACAGGGACAGAAGCGCCGCAGCGCCAAGTTACCAAGAGAACGAGGAAGTGACGTAAGATGTACCCAGGACCCCGAAGCCGAAGGAGGCTCGGGACACGTGGCCGCCATGCGCAGGGCAGAATTCACCGAGAAATTTTAGGCGCCTTAGCTAATCATCCCGCGTTTCGTGCTCCCACCCGTGCGCTATCTGCGGCTGCCCTGCTTAGTGTGTCGAATCTGAATATCACAATCTTGCCAGTTCATTATATAATGCTCATTGTGCGTATGCTCGCAGAAGAAAGGAGACATGTGTGCGGAGTTGACTTTGATATTTATATAAATTTGCGATTGGAGGTGGAATTTACCTTGCGAATGAAATGAAACCGAAAGTGATTAGGAGTGAAATGGTGAACGGGAGAGAGAGGGTGTGGGTTCAAATCATTATGATATGAAATACGGGGACGAATACGGATATGAATACGAACCTGGCGCCGGGAGAGGCAGAGAGGATATGAAGATGACGAGCACGGCCCCTCTTCCTTGAAGGAGCTAAATATATAGTACACGAAGAGGATGGACGGGCGGTTGGTGCGGGGAGGGCGGTTAATGGATGTAGAACGGGCACAGCGGGCTGGGAATGACAAAGATGACTCACAGACTGCGAGAATATAGACCCCCGACTCTCGGCTTAGAGTCAGCTGGGGGCATCGAGCTGGGTACTGTCCGGGTCTACGAACTCGCTGCCTGCAACATCATCACGGGCAGTTTAGTGAACGCTGCACACAGCGGTGATGGCGAAGAAGAAAGACGCGCACATTCTTCGGGGGAAGGGTTCACCGTAGGGGCAGCGGCAGCCACGGTAGCAAGGAGGAACCGACTAACGAGTGAGGTGTGAATGAGTACTAGTCGAGTGACGGGTGGGTAGGGCGCAGACGAATGCCGCTCGACTACCTTATATATGGAGCATAGCATGGGTGACATGTGTGTACCGCAATTAGCTCGTGATCATGATCGAAGTGATCGAAGTGATCGATCGGCGATCAAATGGATTGATAGGCTATACCTATTTAGGCTCGATTCACGTCAAGCGCCCAGACCACACGCCACACGGCACGCATCAGCGTAGGAAGCAGAAGCCGCGAAGCTTGCAACCCAAGAAGCGCGCGCTTGCTCTGATCTTCGAATCCAGCACCCTGGTTCTATTCTCGGCTCCCGGCAGCGCGCGGTGCCGCATTACCCTCGATACGGTTGCGATTCATCATACGTGGCAATGTAACTGTTAGTAAGCGCTGGTGAATTATGTAAGGGTCAGTATATTGAAGTGAACCTGAAATGACCTTCTGTGACACACAGGCACTATACGGGCAGGCAGGCCATCGACAGTACTACACAGCGGACGCTGCAACCCTCTCCTGGCTGACGGTTCATGCGCACGACGGCCTGCGGAGTCCTGAATCAAAACCATCACACGCCGCTCACGTCCTAGTTGAACCAACGCGACGCATTCTGCATCGCCTATTGATAGGGACTCGTAAGCGGTGGACCAACATACAAGCCACAAGAAAGCCATAGGATGATACTGATGGAACAAAGGAAACATTGAGCTCAATTGTCGTCCGTGTGCGCTATGGTGGTGGGTGTGCGTTGAATAGAGAAGACATTGTATGCTGAGGGCTGTGGGCATCGCCAGATAAGGAACCAGGATGCACTCGAGGTACGATGGTGCTATAATATGCGTGCGTTCACCCTGCATTACTTGAAGTGTTCAGCGCTTTGACCATGCGGACTCGCATCCGGAGCAGAACAACGTTGCTTACCGCTTAGCTTGTTGGCCGTCGCTTGGCTATGGAGCTCAGAAGAATCACTGACACTCAGTCCCCCTTCCACAACTTGTCCGCATACCATTCATGGCGAAGACCGCCACCAACGCTTGTCTCCAAATACACTCGCATCGCGTCGATGCTCAGTCTGTCATACACGTCTGCAGGGTGACCCAAAATGTCTCTGAACTCTGCTGTTACGTCCTGATTATCACACTGAGTAGCGCACATTCACAGCACAACTTCCCGTCGCGCAACACATAGGTGGCGCTGGACGATACCTGAACTTGGAGACATGCGTCAAGACTCACCAAGGAACACATCTCAACCAGCCATCGCACACATGTTGAATTGGCGCGACAAAACAACACCCGAATAAGATGTTGGGTGCATTTATGCTCCTGCACCAAAATCAAGCATAATATGTTCAATTTATTGTGTGGTGTTTCCAATTGTTTCTCACATTGTTCTTGTACCATGCATCCATTTCTCTGCTTATTTTTGAAATTTTCTAGTCACTCCCTATCTCTCCATTCCATTCTGTTATTTCTATTTTCACAGGCGGCTGCACCCAGCGGAGTTTGAAATGACTTCGACACGCAAGCCCTTGGGCGCTAAAGGGCCGGGTGCACGTATATGCCTTCTGAGACAGGATTGTACTCCTCTCTCAGTGACAATAAATTCACTGAGAGAGGCGAGTAGTATCTTTCATATTTACATAGCATGTTGACTAAAAATCATGTAGTATATTTGATTCTAGGTATTGTATTAATACATCAGTGACAATAAATTCACTGAGAGAGTATATTTGATTCTAGCTTTCTAAGAACTCTACCGAACCTTCCCTGCCATAGCCCCTAGTTGCTAACAAGGGTTATGGGCCCCGCAGACACTTCACAGAAGCTTTTGGGTGTGGAGAAGCTTGCAACAGATGGAAGTAATTGGCCTCTGTGGCGAGCTACTCTCACAAGTTATTTTGAGTCCAAAAATCTACTCAGGCATATAGAAGGGAGAGCCATTCGACCTCCTGATCCTCCAGTCATGCCCCCAGGCCATATTCTTACAGAAGCTGAGGAAACTCAGATAGAGAAGGCTGAGGAGAAGCTGGAGAAGTATCTTGCCAGAGAAGGACAGGCAAAAACCCAAATAATCGTCTCAGTGTCAGAGTCACTAGCTCTGATGCTACAGAAGAGACATACCGCAAAAGAAGTCTGGGATGCATTGGTCAATGAGATGACCAAAAAGCCCAAGATGGTCCTCACCAACCTACAGAGACAGCTTCGCAGTATGAGGTGTCCTGAGGATGGAGACTTGAGAGATCACTTGGACAAGGCCCAAGACCTCTATGCTCGTCTCGATGAGATGGGAGCCAGAATTTCTGAAGGAGAGTTCACCGATATCATCCTTGTGTCACTTCCACCCTCCTATGAGGCAGTTATGAATGTCCTTACCACGTCGCTCGAAGAATGTGGAATGCCCCTAGTGCCTGATGAGATTATCAGAGTACTAAAGGCTCAATACGACAGGAGAAAGACCCTCAATATTTCACAAGAAGAGCAGGCATTTATTGGTTCATCTACGAAAGGGCAGAAGGGCCGGAAAGACCCGAAGGTGTCTACATGCACTAATTGCCACAAGCCTGGACATGCTATAGAGAGTTGCTGGGCTAAAGGAGGTGGTAAAGAAGGCCAGGGGCCACGTCAGAAAAAGAAAGCCAAAGCCAAAAAGAAGAAGGGCAAAGCCAAGGCAAATATTGCTGAAGAAGTGTCCTCTGAGGAGGATGAGAGTGGCAGTCCAGCCGCTTTCGCCAACTTCGACTGCTCTAATTTGAGTAGTTTATCTCTGGACACTGTTTTTATCCTCGACACTGGAACAACCGCACATATGACCCCTCACAAGAATTTATTGAGGGATTACAGTCCATTCTCACAGCCGCGCACAATTCGTGCAGCCAACAAAGGCACTTTTGATGCCTTAGGTTCAGGCTCACTCATGCTATCTAACAAGGTTGGAGATAAGACTGTGAACATTACATTGAAGGATACGTTCTACGCACCCAAAATGGCTGTTACCCTGATCTTGATCGGCCGGTGCGATGATGCAGGCTATAACACACAAATAGCTGATCAGAAATGCACAATATCCAATCGTAAAGGCAGGATATTGATGCAAGCACCGAAGCTGAATGGCTTATATCGATTTGACTTACAACACACAAGTGCCGAAGCACATATATGCGCATCAGCCATGGAGATACATCAGAAAATGGGGCACATTTCACAAAAGTCCCTACAGCATTTGCTCAACCGTGGCATGATATTAGGCATTGAATTGAGCTCAGAAGGCGACAAGGTTGTTTGCAATGCGTGCATTCAAGCGAAGATTGCACGTAAATCACTTCCTCAGGAACCCAGAAGCCGATCATCAAAATTCGGTGACAGAATTTATTCTGATGTCTGGGGACCAGCGAGACACTCCACAATTGACAAGAAATCCTATTATGTGTCTTTCATCGACGACTACTCAAGGGAATCGGTTATCTATTTGATGGCAAACAAATCGGAAGAATTTTCAAAATACAAACTCTACGAGGCCTTGATGCTTCGACAGAGGAACATGCACATCAAAGCACTTGTTTCCGACAGAGGGGGTGAATACACAAGCTCGGAATTTGAACAGCATTTAGCCAAGCAAGGCACGAAGCATCGGTTAACCGTACACGACACCCCAGAGTCAAATGGTGTTGCTGAACGTTTAAACCGAACTCTAGTTGAAAGAGCTCGTGCCATGCTATTGGAATCAAGTCTTCCTAAGACTCTATGGGGGCATGCAATTTTGCACGCCAACTATCTTTGGAATCGGACACACACAAGAGCTTTGCCAGACAAAACCCCTTTTGAAATGATCCATCACGAGAAACCGAACCTGAAGGACATACACATGTGGGGAATTGAAGTCTACATTAAAGTCAAAGAGGGAAACAAACTAGCAGCCCATGCCAAAAGAGCTCGGTGGATAGGAATCTCTGGACAGAGCCATGGTCACTGCATCTACTGGCCTGACTCTCAGAAGGTTTCTGTCGAGCGGAATGTTATATTTGACTCAGAGATGAAGGGGGGCAAAGCTCCAATCATTTCTATTGAAGAGTCACAGCTACCTACATCCAGAAAAGTGATACAGGCCATCTCGGCGCCAGCACCTATGCCTAGTCGCTTAGTCAGTGAGGAGGCAAAGATCGAGGAAATTGACGATAATGAACCAGAGGCACGTCTTGAAGAGCTGCAACCCAGTCAGACTGTTGATGTCAGACCTAAAGAAGCTGCTCCAACAAGGAGAAGCGAGAGGATCCATCAGCAGCAGGTGCAGCCGGCCCCAAGTGGTCCCGTAACAAGATCTCAAGCTAAGAGACATGCTGGTGCAGATATCACTACACTAGCTTACGAGGACATTGAGGACCATCAAGACAAATTATTCGAACAAGATTTATCCTCTGTCACTGACGGCATCAGTGATTATAACCTTGCCATCAGTACACTTTCGACCTCCGATCAAAACAAAGATAAGGTGCTGCCGGATTTGAATCAGACCGAGCCTAGCAATGCAGATGAAGCCTTAAATGATCCTATGTGGAAAGCATCGATGGATAAAGAGTACAAGGTGCTACTCGACAAAGGTGTATGGGAAGTGGTTAAACCACCTCCTGGGGCAAATATTGTCGGAAATAGATGGGTATTCGTCTGGAAACGCAATCCAGAAGGTGAACCCATTACACCTAGATCGAGGATGGTCGCCCAAGGCTTTACACAAAGTTTTGGAGTCGACTACAATGAAACCTATGCACCTGTTGCTCGGATGACTTCCTTACGGATTATATGTGCCATTGCTGCCAGGAACAACTGGCCTATTCACCAAATGGATGTTGACAGTGCGTATTTGAATGCTACACTGCCAGAACCTATTTACATGAGACAGCCGTATGGATATGAGACCGGAGACAAAGATGATGTCCTCCTGCTGAAGAAAGCACTTTACGGCCTCAAACAGTCTGGAAGGGAATGGTACAAACGTCTGAGTGGTGAATTTCTCAAGTTAGGATTCACTAAATCAGCTTCGGATGGAGCTGTATTTTGCAGACGTGGACCGAGAGGGCATGTGATTATTGCAACGGCAGTGGATGACCTCACTATCACAGCTGAGAGTCAACCAATCCTCGATGGGGTAAAGCATGATCTTGCCCAGATCTTCAGTATGAAAGATCTAGGCGAGATTCACTGGCTTTTGAACCTCAAAATTGAAAGAGATTGGAATAACAAATCGATTGCAATATCACAAGCCACATACATCCAGAAAATCATCAAAAAATTCAATCTGGATGATGCCAAAACATTTTCAACGCCTCTCGACCCAGCCGTTAAATTATCCAGGGACCAATGCCCTTCCACAGATGAAGACAAACAAAAGATGTCAAGAATTCCATACAGACAAGTGATAGGATCATTGATGTGGGCAGCAGTAGCCACTCGACCGGACATTGCATTCGCAGTGTCATTACTTTCTCAATTCCTCGAAAACCCAGGTCCAATACATTGGCATGCAGTCAAACGTGTCTTTAAATATCTAAAAGACACGATGGACTACAAATTGACACTTGGGAAAAATCGAGATGGCCTCATTGGGTATTCAGATGCGGATTGGGCTTCACAAGAGCACAGGCACTCATACTCGGCTTATATTTTTCAGATTGATGGAGGGTCAGTATCATGGAGTTGTCAAAAACAATCCATCGTAGCCCTATCATCAACTGAAGCCGAATTCGTTGCCCTGACTCATGCGAGCAAAGAAGCCTTATGGATGCGCCACTTTATTTCTGAAGTATTCCAACCGCTGAATTGTCCCATCAAACTTTATTCAGACAATCAATCAGCCATTGCCATTGTCTATGGCACTCAACAACACACGAGGACGAAGCATTTCGACATTAGATTATATTTCATCCGAGATATAGTCGAAGATGAAGAAATTAAGCTTGTGTACCTACCAACGGAATACATGCTAGCCGATCTTCTCACTAAAGGACTTCCTAGTCCTAGAGTGAGAATCCTCAACGAGAGAATCGGAATATATTAAGCTTGAGGGGGCGTGTTGGGTGCATTTATGCTCCTGCACCAAAATCAAGCATAATATGTTCAATTTATTGTGTGGTGTTTCCAATTGTTTCTCACATTGTTCTTGTACCATGCATCCATTTCTCTGCTTATTTTTGAAATTTTCTAGTCACTCCCTATCTCTCCATTCCATTCTGTTATTTCTATTTTCACAGGCGGCTGCACCCAGCGGAGTTTGAAATGACTTCGACGTGCAAGCCCTTGGGCGCTAAAGGGCCGGGTGCATGTATATGCCTTCTGAGACAGGATTGTACTCCTCTCTCAGTGACAATAAATTCACTGAGAGAGGCGAGTAGTATCTTTCATATTTACATAGCATGTTGACTAAAAATCATGTAGTATATTTGATTCTAGGTATTGTATTAATACATCAGTGACAATAATTCACTGAGAGAGTATATTTTATTCTAGCTTTCTAAGAACTCTACCGAACCTTCCCTGCCATAGCCCCTAGTTGCTAACATAAGATACGCATTGCAAAGAGAATCCAAAGAGGGACACCAAAGGAAATGCAAAAGGGACCATGGGGAGAAAGAGTGACAGGAAAGAACCGCAAAGAATGCAGATGCACCGGCCCGGCCCCTTCCTGTTCCCCTTGCTTTGTCTTCGAAGCTTGCCACTTGGGCTCCAACTTATCGATCCCCCTAGAATCTGAGGTTCTCTCCCATTGTCTCGCATCGTCCTGGTCGGACTGCTACTTCCTCTATCTGAACCGTCCAGCTGACCCAGGCACACGGTCGCTTGGAGAGGCACCTCCGTATCAGACCGCAGCACTAGCAATGATCTGGATGATGAGGATGGTCGCAGTACCAGACCCGCGCCACATACTTGTGTACCCGCGCTTTGAAATCCTGCTGTGGCCCGACGTATCTTCGTGACGGTCTCTACTCGCGAAATACTTAACCTGGCTGCCCTTGTAGTTTCGCAGGTGACAATTGCACACCCGCCTGTCATCCCCTCCCTCTTCATCAGCACCGTACCCGCCCGTCACTCGACTAGTACTCACCATGCACGTCATCTTCACCTCACTCGTTAGTGGGTTCCTCCTCGCTACCATGGCTGCCCCACCTGTATAGCACCACTTACTAATCCAATTAGGCCCGCACCCCACATGTGTGGTCTAGGCCTAACTAGACTCTTTTCTCGTGGTGGGTCTATTCTGCCAATTATTCCGCGCAATGGAGGTCAGGTCAGTGAGTAGCTTACTACTTCAGCTGGCATCAGGTATGGACCTCTGTCGTCGACATGTGTGACTCATGTCATCCAGCGTCAGCTGACCTCAACACCGGAGCAACACGGCGTCCAGCCCTGGAACCAGCCACGGAACGATCAAAACCACTCTTGCTCGTCATTGTTGACGACGAGCAAGCCATATATTTTGTATTTAACTATTTATACATAAATAAAATACCACAAATATGCTAAAAATGGACAAATCGAATATGAGAGGTCATTTCGACGTCTGTCTTCCATGCTCATCATCGGACACGATGAGAAAGCCGTATATATTGTATTTAACTATTTATGCATAAATAAAATACCATAAATATGTTAAAAATAAGGATAATTTGACTGTCAAGTAATTTCGACATTTATCTCACCCCCAGAGGCTCGTGATCGTTGTCAGGCACAATACCGCAAATATGCTAAAAATAAAGGCACTCTCGTGACGGCCAGGCCACTATCTTCATAAACAAATAGCTATGCATAAAAGATGGTCTGCTAAAAGGAGGGGAGCCCATGCTGCTGTCCCCTTGCCCTTCACTGCTGCTGTGCCCTTCACTGCCGCTGCCACTTTGCCCTTGCCCTTTGCTGCCGCTGCCGCTGGCCCCTTGCCCTCTGCTGCCACTGCCGCTGCCACTGCCCCCCTGCCCTTCGCTGCCGCTGCCGCTGCCCCCTTGCCCTTCACTACTGGCTCGTTTTCCTTGTCTGCACTGCTGCGTACTCTATCCCAGTGGAACCTGCGGTCAAACCTCCAGCTGTGCCTCCTGTCGAACCTCCCGAGGGGGCTCTACTCCTGCCAGCTCATGTAACCGTATCTGCGCATGAGTCTGAGCTTCTTCCTATCGAAGATCTTCAACTGTCACCTAGTTCGGATGCATCTGGGATTGATTTTCTGGATGATGACCATGCTGTGGTATGTTCCATACCGATGGCACATTATATGTTCACGCCAAATGGAACCAATATCAGGGTGCTCCCAGATACTTTCATGACTTCAAGAGATGCCCTAACATGATTGTGAGACTTACTGGTAACATGTTCGTTATCTTTGAATGTTTAACTTTGTCAGTGTATCACCTGCGGCGCCCGGAATGAGCACTCATCTGGGAGTTGTCCAATTCTCTGTCATTGCTGGAACTGTAAAGCAAAAGGACATCTAGCAAAGGTGCTTCTGTCGATATGTTTCTACATTCCATTCACAGTAGGATTCTCCCAGGATTGTCCACATCTTGGAAATATGAGCTTGCAGCAACTTAACAGAGAAGATTGCGAGAGATGTGGCTCGTGGAAGCATCATGCAACCGTCCGTGCATGTCAGGCACCTATATTCTTCATGTCCTAATCTTAAGCTCAGAACTGTCCTTCTCTATGGTGCATCTATACATATTTAACAGCTGAAGATCGGGAGGCTGTCTTAATTGACAGAGAATCCAAGCATGACCTCGCTTTTGATAATGGAGGTGAAGGGTACATTGCGCATGATCACTGGTGTTACAATTGTGGAGAAAGTGGACACCTTGGAGATGTGAGTTATATTCAATAGTTTAGCCTTTCTTTCTCATGACGAAACATTAAATCAGGATTGCAAGGACGCCTCGCATAATCATGATCAGCCCAATGAATATTCAGCATTTGGTTCTTTCAACAAGCTCAGCGGACAATTCGCATAATCCTCGTATGTTGTTCCTAAGTTTGAACAACCTCCGAGAGAGTGGGAGAAAGCAGACCAATTTGACGACGGGTATGGCTTCTCTGCCGACAACAACGTAGGTAAATGGGGTCGGGATAATGCCAAGCGTAGGTATGATCATGTTAAAAACGTTATGTTAAAGTCAATACTGTGTCCAGGTGTGACAAGCTGTGACTATTGCTTATATTGTGCTCTCCCAGTATGTCGTTTGAGCTCGCACCAGTATCAAAAGGTGGTGACCCTCTGTCAATGTCTACAAAACCCTGACATCTCACCAATAATATAGGGATGATGATGGGACTGGGTGTTGCGTCGCTCATGTCCTCTCTCTTTGACATCAAGCCCTACTTCCACCTGCAGGTCCTCAGCGTTGCTTTAACCTATTCTGTCCGACTGTGCTCATGATTTCCTGCCTGCACAGCTGATCCCACACCTCTCATGACATCACCAGCACCAGCGGACCATTCCCTCATTCATACTTGCTTCAGTACTGCTGTCTGCTGTCACAGCATTTCACCTGCACAAAATCCAGTGTCCTTCTTCTTATGGAACTCATTTTATATAATTCGGCCGTTAACGTTGAAAGGCAATTTGGTAGTGTCAAGTTCGCGGTATGACTGTGTTATGTTATGATCGTGCAGGGTCCTGCTCACTGTAACGTCTCAAGTCTTTCATTACCGTGTTGGCCCTTGTCTCCTCAATGTTGTCATTTATGATGTTGCTTGCTTTCCACCGGCTAGACATCAATTACTTACCTGCTGGCCCAACGTCCATTCTATTCAGCATCCTCTATCAATTCTATCGATTGGTCCCATCAGCATACACATTCCAGATATTTTCTCTAAAGGTTTCCAACAAATCGTTCCTATATATTCTTGCACTACAGGTAAATATATGACTGCTTTATTTATCTGTTCGATGTGCAGCTGATACCCTCAAAGTGTGCGACCAGTCACCTCCCCCGTTCCGCAGTTGCTGCCATTGTGGGTGGGCCAAAGAGGGCAAGGGGCCAGCGGCAGCGGCAGAAAAGGGCAAGGGCAAGTGGCAGTGGCAGTGAAGGGCACAGCAGCAGCTAAGGGCAAGGGGACAGCAGCACGGGCTCCCCTCCTTTTAGCAGACCATCTTTTATGCATAGCTATTTGTTTATGAAGATAGTGGCCTGGCCGTCACGAGAGTGCCTTTATTTTTAGCATATTTGCGGTATTGTGCCCGACAACGATCACGAGCCTCCAGGAGTGAGATAAATGTCAAAATAACTTGACAGTCAAATTATCCTTATTTTTAACATATTTATGGTATTTTATTTATGCATAAATAGTTAATACAATATATATGGCTTTCTCATCGTGTCCGATGATGAGCACAGCAGACAGACGTTGAAATGACCTCATATTCGATTTGTCCATTTTTAGCATATTTGTGGTATTTTATTTATGTATAAATAGTTAAATACAAAACATATGGCTTGCTCGTCGTCGTTGAGGACGAGCAAGAGCGGTTTGATTGTTCCATGGCTGGTTCTGGGGCTGGATGCCGTGTTGCTCTGGTGTTGAGGTCGGCTGACGCTGGATGACATGAGTCACACATGTCGACGACAGGGTCTGACGCCAGCTGAAGTAGTAAGCTACTCACTGACCTGACGTCCATTCCGCGGAATAATTGGCGGAATAGACCCACCATGAGAAAAGAGTCTAGTTAGGCCTAGACCACACATGTGGGGTGTGGGCCTAATTGGATTAGTAAGTGGTGCTATACAGGTGGGCTGCCCCAGGCCCCATGGTGAACCCTTCCCTCGAAATAGGTGAGCATCTTTCTTCTTCGCCATCACGATGTGCAGCGTTGACTAAACTGTACGACGATATTGCAGGCAGCGAGTTCGTAGACCCAGAAAGCACCCAGCTCGATTCCCCCACCTGGTTCTAGGCCAAGAGTCAGGGGTCGATCTTCCCGCAGTCTGTGAGGCATCTTTGTCATTCCCAGCCCGCTGGGCCCATTCTCCATCCACTAACCGCCCTCATCGCAGCAACCGCCCGTCCATCCTCTTCGTGTGCTATATATTTAGCTCCTTCGAGGAAGAGGGGTCATGCTCGTCATCTTAATATCCTCTCTGCCTCTCCCGGCGTCGGGTTAATATTCATATCCATATTTGTCCCTGTATTTCATGTCATAATGATTTGAATCCACCCACTCTCTCCTGTTCACCATGCCAATCCTAATCACGGTATGTTTCATTTCATTTGCAAGGTAAATTCCACCTCCAATCGCAAATTTATATAAATAATAATATCAAACTCAACGCTGCACACATGTCTTCTTTCTCCTGCAAGCATATGCACAATGAGCATTATATTATGAACGCGCATGCTGATGATCGTTAGATTTGACGCACTGAGCAGGGCAGCAGCCGACGGAGGTCACGACCAGAGTGGATAGCACAAGTGTGGGAGCACGAAATGGGGATAATCAGCTAAGGCGCCTAAAATTTCTCAGTGAATTCTGCCCTGCGCATGGCGTCCACATGTCCTTGGCTTCAGGTTCCTCTACATCGTAAGTCACTTCCTGCTTCTTTCCTTCTCTTGGTAACTTGCCGCGACGGCGCTTCTGTCTGTCGTGCTTCTGTTGTCAATTGGAATTTGGCGCTGGCTGTTTCCATTAATGGCCTTTTGTGCTGCTGCTTCTGTCGTTTCTATGTGCCGGTAATAGCGCCACTCCTGACATGCTGTACGGCGCAACCCCTTTCATATGTGCACTCTGTGGAGGAGTGTTCAGAATTTCTGTTCTGGATTGTTCTCACCATCTGCCATCCTTTTTATTTTATTTTTAGCTTTAATTCTTGCTCCTCTCCACGCACACTAGATAGTTGCTGACATCTACTCACAGTGGAGACGGGGATATGCTTCAAGTTTGAGTCCACAAATTGCTTTTCACACCTCGCGCCAACGCTGTTGAGAAGTGGAGTTTGTCCAGGAGCAGCCAAGAGCATGGGCGTATCGCAACATATGCCGTGTCAGGAGGCTGTACGAGCAGCACAGGGACAGGTGCTGGTACGTATCCTTCAACAGCAACTCAAATTGCTGTCAGCTCGAAAGCAACATCATTGTCTGGCTTATAAGTATGTGAGTATTCAAGAAAACTCGAATCATAAATACAGTGGCCATCATTTATCCATTTGATTTTTCAGCCAACTATTAGAAATAAGTAGACGACAAATTTTATAGCTCCTTGTCACCACGACTTCTATTTTGATCATGAATCGCACAGGTCTACCACAAATGCTACAAGGGAGAAAGTCATAGGAGCCTCTATAGTTCATAGTGCGACTGTCCCCCGGCAACTCCTCGTCTTGCTCCCCAGGTCCGTGGCTGGGTTGGGGTTGGGCCTCGAGTGCAATAATGGGACGGGAACAATGATGCAGGGAAGGGGTTGGTAAGTACATCCCCCCATTGTTCCCAACACCTTATTGCACCTCAGGCCCAAGTCGTAGTAGCCTCTATAGTTCATCGTGCGATCGTCCTCCCTCAACTTCCCATCTTCCTCTCCAGGTCCATGCAATTGTGGGCCAGCACCATCGGCATACAAGTTCGATGTAATTGGGGTCACAATGGCTTGGACCTCTGCGATAAGGAAAACGGTGGGTCTCCGGGATAGTAACACACCGGATAACTTCTCTTCTAGCTCATCAGCGGGGGCACTCTGTACATTGGCATCAATCCAGTGTGTTGTGCCCTTGGCTGCAGCAAGAATAGTCTTTTTGTCCTCATCATCAAACTATCCAGAACGCACAACGTGAGCCAAAGGCACATATAAAATACATGATGACGAACCGTGACCTTCTCCCAGACCCTCCTGGTTAGTGATGGGCAGGGCCCGGCTTGGCCCTAAAGCCCGGGCTTGGGCTTCCCGAATCCTGAACCAGGCCCTTACCAGCAGGCCTGGCTCAGCTCGGGCTAAGCCCGGCTTGGGCCGTGGCCTGTTGGTGGGGAATAAACATGTATGTTGCACATCCAACAACAGCACCGCCACCTGCTGCCACCGCTGGCACGGCCAAACCAGCAAGCCCATCCCCCCCACGCACCTGCAGCCCCATAGGCACGCGCACATGCAGCCGCATGTGCATGCCCACCCCCACGCAGATGCCCACATGCATGCGGAGGAGCAAGGCCCCTACCGCGCTGCTCTCGCTGCAGGGTACAGGTGAAGGAAGGAGACGGCGGGGGTGGGGGCAGGATTTTCAAGGCACTGGTGGGAGGCCGGATGGTGGGGCGGAAGGAGAAGGAGAAGCGCCGGGCGGCGGCGGTGGCAGCGGGCGCCTACAAGGCTGTGGCTTCAGGGATAAGCTCGGGCTTGTCAAAACTCGAGCCAGGCCCGGAAGCCCGGAACACCAACAGCTTGGGCCTGGCTCGGCTCGGGATTTTGGGGGCTCGGCCTGGCCCAAGCCACGGCCTGGGCCGGGCCGTGCCCATCACTACTCCTGGTCACCCAGCTGAGTCTTCAGACCAAAAACGAACCTGCAAGGGAATTGAGTGCCTTAACACGTTTCCATTTGGTTTCATCCTCCGACGCGAACTCCGCCTCAGGCACATAAGTATGCTCGATCTCCTCTTGCCAAAGTAAGACGGCCCTTGTTATCAACACAACAAAATAAAACAGCACCTTATTGACAACTGGTGCTCGGCCTTAAGGAGTTGGCTTAGAGTGTTCTTGATGACACAACGGCGGTCATATTTGCAAAGTAGCGTCTGTAGTTGAGGATCATCGCTTGAAGTTAGGGTAAAATGAAGTCCTTGTATTGATTTTTCCCGGCTGGGTTTTGGTTATAAGGGCTGGTACTGGGGCTGGAATGTGGCACATCATCTATCCCAGGCTCGACTCACAGTGTGCCTGAACCAATATGTCACGGGAGACGTTTTCTGCTCAACCCGGTTGTTGTATCCTTAATAACATGGATTGATATTGTAAAAGAATAAGAGTATCTACGGAAGGAGTTGAACAGATATGTGATTCAGACTTCTAAGTGAAGTTGAATTGAGTGTAAGATTTATTTTGAAGAGAGTAAACTGCGCAAGCTTTATGCACAGTGAGGCAAGCATGTCACAGGTGAATATGTCTCGAAACGAAAACTTGTGCGTAAAATGGGTGAGTTCGATTGACTGACGATTGAGATGTACAGCGCAGCTATTTATCCATTGTATGGGACGTGCTATGATATAAGAGGACAAGGAGTGTGGATGGGTGTGTGTGTGTGGCTCGGGGTTTGGTGTGCCGGATGCTGCGGTGGGTATGTACTACGCGAGTTGGAATGAATGTTGTTCTAATTAGGGACGTCTGATGTGTGGTGGTTGAGAATGTGAAATGTGTGTGATTAAAAGGTATCAGAATTGGAATATGTTTGTTCGAAGGAAGGTGTGGGATGGAAGGGGTAAAAAGGAAATCTCGTGCGTGATGGATTAATCATCGAACTACTCCATGGATGGACGCGTCTCGGGCTCCGGGTCCAGGGGTGGATCTGCTGATCACTGGGTCGGCTATGCATTCATGGGTCGACGGGACATTGTGGTATATCGTGGGGATGTGTGTGCACTCGAGGGGAGAGGCTGATGATCAGTGGCACATGTGAATTGTGACATCGGGAGGGTTAGACAGGAGAAGTGTGAATAGATGTGTTGGAATGGAATTGTGACAGATATCACATATAGCATACTAAAAGTATGAGCCAGCCTGGGCCACCAGACCGCAATATCATTGGGTGCCGATGGGTATATGTGGCGAAAACAAAACCGGATGGAGAATTCGAAAGGGGAAAGGTGCAAGTGGTAGCATAAGGGTTCACACAAAGACCAGGAATGGACTACTACGACATAACATCACCCATTGTAAATTTCAACTCATTACGACTCTTATTGGCTATTGTAAACTCTAGGAATTGGGAGATTGAAATGATGGATGTGAAGGGGGCTTAGCTCAACTCGGAACTGAAGGAGGAGATCTACATGAGGCAATCAGATTGGTCCCATCTACCCCACAGACGTCATCACCCCAGACAACGCCCGTTCCTGATCCACCTGAACAGGTGCCAGCTCCAAAGATTCGACGGAGCTCACGTACCACTCAAAGGCCATATTATCGGAAACTGAATGATTCGGGCTGTACCGAGCAAGCTTACATAATGAAAGAAATCGTTACAGAACCCGAGAATTACAGAGTGGTGGTATCACGTGATGATGCGCCAATCTGGGAGAAAGCGATGGAAATTGAAATGGATCAACATAAGACACTAGGAACATGGGAATTAACAGAACTACCACCTGGACAAGTAGCCATTGGTTGCGGATGGGTATACGCTGCCAAAACGCAACCGGATGGACAATTCAATAAGGCCAAAGCGAGGGTTGTAGCTCAAGGGTTCACACAAAGGCCAGGGATGGATTACTATGAAATAACATCACCCGTGGTCAGGTTCAATTATCTACATGTTTTATTAGCCATCGCAAATACACTCGATTGGGAAATCGAGATGATAGATGTCAAAGGCGCTTACCTCAATTCGACTATAGATGAAGAGATCTACATGCGCCAGCCCAACGGTTTTGATGATGGGTCTGGACACGTTCTAAGAATACACAGGGCGCTCTACGGACTCAAGCAATCGGGGCCAGCTTGGCACCAGCGCTTATGCAGATTACTACTCAATCTCGGCTTTCATCAAAGCACAGCCGATGAATGTGCCTATATCAGACAAGATAAGGACTCAATTGAAGTCATATCAGTATACGTGGATGACTTCGGATTATTTGCTGATTCCAAAGGAGGGATGGTTAAGCTCAAGGGGGAGCTTCATGGAAAATTCCCCATGACAGATTTAGGAGAAATGAAGAAAATCTTGGGAATTAGGGTTGAGAGGAATAGGGAGGAGGGAACACTAACTATGTCCCAAGGACATTACATCAACGTCATACTCGATCGATTCAACATGGCGACAGCCCATTCCATATCTACACCCCTACACAAGATGATCAAACTCACAACACCTATGGACTCAACGGGTCCAACTACCGAAGTACCCTACGCTAAAGCAATTGGATCGCTGATGTATGCAGCACTGAGCACATGACCCGATTTGGCTTTTACCGTGCAGCACCTAAGTCAATTCACTACTACTTATGGAGCCGAGCACTGGACGGCAATCAAGCATGCGCTCAGGTACCTCAAAGGGTCATGTGACGATGACATAACCTTCCAATGAGACGCTGGTCTCGAACTCGAGATATTCGTTGACTCAGACTACGCTAATAGAAACGATGCACTGTCTATTAGTGGCTATGTAGCTATACTAGGAGGGGGAGCCATTGCATGGAGCTCGAAGAAGCAATGGGCGATCACGTTATCTACTACGGAAGCCGAATACATGGCACTTACTGAGGGCACTAAGCAACTGATCTGGCTAAGGCGCTTCATCGAGGAGCTAGGAATAGATCAAAATCAGCCTACATCACTTCAATCAGACAACTTAGGTGCCATCATACTATCACATGATGCAACATACCATGTGCATACTAAACACATCAACGTCGCATATCATTTCATCTGAGAGAAAGTGGCCTCTCATGAGGCAACACTTACATACGTACCAACGAAGGAGAACATAGCAGATATATTCACGAAGGGACTAGATCTACATCAACATAGGTATTTACTAGGGAAATTATGATTTAGCAGAAGGGACTTCTCGCTGATGGAGAGTGTTAGTAAGTGGGAGGGTGACATGGCCAAGGAAGAACCGGCACGCACTTAGCTGGGAGTTCGAGAACGCTCTCGACTCCGGGATACTGTTGCACCAGCACGGCATCGGCACAACATCAGCTCGAATGATTAGTAATATAAGAGCATCGTATTTAGTATACTAGCCAATAGACCCGTGTTTCGCACCGGGTTAGTTAAGGTTAACACTAGGTGGGTACCTGCGCTTCGCGCGGGGGTTTAGGTGAAATGCATCAGTAAGGTCAAATGCATTGGGGTAAATAAAATGCATCATGTACAATATATCCTCTTCTCATGTTTCCCTTTATGTCATGTGCTCCCTGTGTGTATATCCTCAAAAGGTGTGATGATTATAAGCATTTTCACCATATTGGATGTTCATATATACCTATCATCTACTTCATAAAGGTCTGGGTCATACACCTCATTATCAGCTGGGTTTCCCAAGGTGCAGGGATACCAACTTAAGGGCCTCGAGGAGCTTTGATAAAGTGTTTCTGCGCTGCAACCTGCACTGCGGTTCTCCTAGTGCACCCAGTATGCGTAGGGTGTTCCCTGGTGTGTAGTGTGCGTACACAGATGCGAACATGCAGACCTCCCTCTCTACATCTGTGATGGTCCTCGCAGCAACTCTAGACATGAAAGTGGTAATGGTCTTGACTGAATCATCAGATATTATAAGATTGTGCCTATTGTTATAATCCACAGGTTTCAAAGCTTTGAGAAGGCTTTCATCTCAAAGAACAGAAAAGTGGCTCCATTCCATGGTTGATATGCCACTTTGGGAGTCACTGCACTGTCTTGGAACCATGCAGGAATGCCATCAGGAAATCCACCATGAAAGGACTCATCAAAATGGAATCCATGCACACCAGACACATGTCAAAAGTGAACAGTTTACATGTTACATTCCAGTAGCAATTCCTTGCCCCTGTGCATTGTGAAATAGATCCAATAGTGACCTTGGGGATCCTTAATTTTGACAATGCTTTTATATAGATATTCCAGCTGATCCTCCGGTGAGAAACAATACCAAAATCAGAAATGGGGGAAGACCCAAAATGCAGTTGGATTTGATGTGCTCTGTCCCTTCCTTGGTTGTTGTTGAGTAAATCCCAAGCATGAGTCCCAAGGCAGACAGATGTGATGATAGGCAGGACATTTCCTTCTCTTGTGATGGGTGTCCTCAGTTTAATCTGCACCACTGCGGTTGGTGCTGTAGGCCACCTATCGCTCCCATCCAAGTTGCCTTCATTGATCGGTGTTCCAAGCTTGACAATAAAGGCAGTTGATCCATCAGGGAGTGCTGAGGGCTGGGTGCCCATCGCTCACACTCATGTGAGCTAACCACTATACATGCCAGGACTGGATAGTACGAAGTCAGATCTATGCGATCTGTTTTTCCTGGTGACCAAAGAGGCGGCTGAACAGCTAATAACCTCAGTAGATAGCATGTCCTCACACGTAGCGTGGCCTCACATGTAGGAACTGCTAATAACCTCAGTAGATAGCATGTCCTCACCCATAGCTTGTCCTCACCCATAGCGTGTCCTCACCCATGGCATGTCCTCACCTGTAGCGTGTCCTCACCCGTAGCATGTCCTCACCCATAGCGTGGCCTCACCCATAGTCCTCACAGGTAGCATGTCCCCACAGGTAGTGTGTCCTCACACGTAACGTGTCCCCACACATAACGTGTCCTCACACATATCAGGGACATGTATCAGTATCTATTTTGTGACATATAAATAGCAAAAGAAACCACATTTAAGCAGCTGTTGTCATTAATTTTAGCAAAGTCAGGATAATTTATAGATATCTACCTTTGGAAAAAATGTCAAAAAAATGTACAGTACATTTAAGCTGAAGCTGGTATTAAGTTTAGCAAAGTCAGGATAATTCATTGAGATCTATATTTATATTTTGAAAACAGATAAAAAAAAAACACACTACATTAAAACAGAAGTTGTTATTAACTTTAGCAAAGTCAGAATACGTTATTGATATCTATTTGCGAAAAAATATCAAAAAAATGTACAGGATATTTAAGTTGGCTGTTATTAAGCTTAGGAAGTTAGATTTATTGATGTCTATTTGCGAAAAAATATCAAAAAAAGTACAGGATATTTAAGTTGGCTATTATTAAGGTTAGCAAGTTGGTGTATTGATAGCTATTTGCGAAAAAATATCAAAAAATATACAGGACATTGAAGCAGAAGCTGGTGTCAATTCACAGCCAAAGAAACCCAGAGACACACAGAGACACACAGAAAGACACCAAGACCCCAGCCAAAGCAATAGTAAGCCCACCAGTACAGCCAGAACACAGGAGGACACCAGTGGGTAGTGCGGTTCTGCAGCATCGCTCTCTTTATACCAAGCGAAGGGTCGTGCATGGACCACCCTCACGTATGGTCGCGAACCGGTCACGTGACCTGGAACGCTGCTGCGCTGTAGCTCGCGGCTGACCTAAACAGACCGGGCTCGCGGCTGCGCCGCTCGCTCGCAATTGGACTGGTAAGTGGTGCTCGCTCGCAATTGGTCAGCTGACTAAGCTTACCAATCATGACATAAGCGGCGCCCACAACTACCCTGAACTGCGTGTTTCACTTTTTGACTAGGTGGGTACCCACACTTCACGCGGGGGTGCAGGTCAAACGCCTCGGTAAGGTCAAATGCATCAGTAAGGTCAAGTGCATTGGGGTAAATAGCATCATGCCAAATATATCCCTGTTCATATAGTATAATGAATCATGTACGCACCCATGGAAAAGCCAAACATGCAGACCTCTCTCTCAACCTCTGGGATGGCCCTCCCAGCAACTCTAGACATGAAAGTGGTAATGGTCTTGACTGAATCATCAGAGATTATAAGATTGGGCCTATTGTCATAATCCACAGGTTTCAAAGCTTGTGCGTTGTGAGATAGATCCAATAGTGATCTTGGGGATCCTGAATTGTGACAATGTGGTTATTGTTGGGTGCATTTATGCTCCTGCACCAAAATCAAGCATAATATATTCAATTTATTGTGTGGTGTTTCAATATTTTCTCATACTGTTCTTGTACCATGCATCCATTTCTCTGCTTATTTTCGAAATTTTCTAGTCACTCTCTATCTCTCCATTTCATTCTGTTATTTCTACTTTCACAGGCGGCTGCACCCAGCGGAGTTTGAAACGACTTCGACGCGCGAGCCCTTGGGCGCTAAAGGGCCGGGTGCAAGTATATGCCTTCTGAGACAGGATTACACTCCTCTCTCAGTGACAATAAATTCACTGAGAGAGGCGAGTAGTATCTTTCATATTTACATAGCATGTTGACTGAAAATCATGTAGTATATTTGATTCTAGGTACTGTATTAATACATCCGTGACAATAAATTCACTGAGAGAGTATATTTGATTCTAGCTTTCTAAGAACTCTACCGAACCTTCCCTGCCATAGCCCCTAGTTGCCAACAGTTATATCGATATGCCAGCTGATCCTCCGGTGACACTCTCACAGAACCAGAAACAATACCAAAATCAGAAGTGGGGGAAGACCCAAAGTGCAGTTGGATAGCATGTCCTCACACATAGTGTGTCCTCATAGGTAGTGTGTCCCCACACATAACGTGTCCTCACAGGTAGCATGTCCTCACAGGTAGTGTGTCCTCACAGGTAGCCTGTCCCCACACTTAACATGTCCCCACAGGTAGCGTGTCCCCACAGGTAGCGTGTCCCCACAGGTAGCGTGTCCCCACAGGTAGCGTGTCCCCACACATAACATGTCCCACACGTAACGTGTCCTCACACATATAAGGGACATGTATCAGTATCTATTTTGTGACATATATAGACATAAATAAAATAGCAAAAGAAACCACATTTAAGCAGCTGTTGTCATTAATTTCAGCAAAGCCCGGATAATTTATTGATATCTACCTTTAAAAAAATGTCAAAAAATGTACAGTACATGTAACCTGAAGCTGGTATTAATTTTAGCAAAGTCAGGATGATTCATTGATATCTATACTTATTTTTCAACAAAAGATAAAAAAAAACACACTACATTAAAACAGAAGTTGTTATTAACTTGAGCAAAGAAGTTATTGATATCCATTTGCGAAGAAATGTCAAAAAATGTAAAGGATATTTAAGTTGGCTGTTATTGAGGTTAGCAAGTTGCATTTATTGATGTCTATTTGCGAAAAAATACCGAAAAATGTACAGGATATGTAAGTTGGCTATTGTTAAGGTTAGCAAGTTAGGTTTATTGATAGCTATTTGCGAAAAAATATCAAAAAAATAAACAGGCCATTCAAGCAGAAGCTGGTGTCAATTCATAGCCAAAGGCAGAAAAGCCCAGAGAAGCCCAGAGACACCCAGAGACACCCAGAGCCAAGCCAAAGCAATAGTAAGCCCACCAGTACAGCCAGAACACAGAAAGACACCAGTGGGGCGTACACTTCTGCAGCATCGCTCTCTTTATACCAAGCGAAGGGTCGTGCACGGACCACCCTCGTATGGTTGCGTGAACCGGTCATGTGACCTGGAACGCTGCTGTGCAGCGTCAATGGTCTGGCCTGGGCCAGGGGCCTAGGGCTTGCGTCCGATTGGCCAGCTGACCAATGCTGACCTAAAACCTGACATAAGCCCAACGCCCACAGCCACCCACCCCCGCGTTTAACTCTTAGACTAGGTGGGTACCCGCACTTCGCGCGGGGGTGCAGGTCAAACGCCTCGGTAAGGTCAAATGCATCAGTAAGGTCAAGTGCATTGGGGTAAATAGCATCATGCCAAATATATCCCTGTTCATATAGTATCATGAATCATGTATGCACCCATGGAACAGCCAAACATGCAGAGCTCTCTCTCGACCTCTGGGATGGCCCTCCCAGCGACTCTAGACATGAAAGTGGTAATGGTCTTGACTGAATCATTAGATATTATAAGATTGTGCCCATTGTCATAATCCACAGGTTTCAAAGCTTGTGCATTGTGAAATAGATCCAATAGTGATCTTGGGGATCCTGAATTTTGACAATGTGGTTATATTGATATGCCAGCTGATCCTCCAGTGACACTCTCACAGAATCAAAAACAATACCAAAATCAGAAATGGGGGAAGACCCAAAGTGCAGTTGGATAGCATGTCCTCACACATAATGTGTCCTCACACGTAACATGTCCTCACAGGTAGCGTGTCTCCACACGTAACGTGTCCCAACAGGTAGCATGTCCTCACACGTAACGTGTCCTCACAGGTAGTGTGTCCCCATATGTAAGGTGTCCTCACAGGTAGCATGTCCCCAGAGGTAGCGTGTCCCCACAGGTAGCATGTCCTCACATGTAATGTGTCCCCACACGTAAGGTGTCCTCACAGGTAGCGTGACTCCACACATAACATGTCCCACACATAACGTGTCCTCACATGTAACGTGTCCCCACAGATAGCGTGTCCTTACACGAAAGGTGTCCCCACACGTAACGTGTCCTCACAGGTAGCATGTCCCCACACATAATGTGTCCTCACAGGTAGCATGTCCCCACAGGTAGCGTGTCCTCACACGTAATGTGTCCTCACAGGTAACATGTCCCCACAGGTAGCATGTTCTCACACGTAACGTGTCCTCACACATAACGTGTCCTCACAGGTTATGTGTCCCCACAGGTAGCGTGTCCTCACACGTAACGTGTCCTCACAGGTGACATGTCCCCACAGGTAGCGTGTCCTCACACGTAACGTGTCCTCACAGGTAGCGTGTCCCCATACGTAACGTGTCCCCACAGGTAATAGCATGTCCCCACAGGTAGCGTGTCCTCACACATATCAGGGACATGTATCAGTTGACGTGCAGGGAGTGGCTGAAGAGGCTGTGGAGGTGCAGGGAGCGGCTGAGGAGGTGCAGGGAACGGCTGGGGAGGCTGAGGAGGTGCAGGGAGTCGCTGAGGAGGCTGAGGAGGTGCAGGGAGTCGCTGAAGAGGCCGCAAAAGCGCAGGGAGTAGTGGAGGCATTGGTCTTATTGCATTGGCCTGAGCATGCAATGCTGCCACTCCTGCAGAACCTACTACAGGAGGAGGCGCTGGTTGTACAGATGCAGGCCTGTGCCTTCCCAAAGGCCGCAATGCAGCTGCCTGAGCATGCAAGTCTGCAATGGCTGCTGAACCTACTATGGAGCTGGCTGTACAGGGTCTGGCCTATTTCTTCTCAGGGGCTGTAATGGTGGGATAACTGCTAACTGAGCATGAAGGGCTGCCACCTGCTCTCCAGGGCTGAGATTAGGAGGACGTGATGATGGTGCCAGCATGGGCAGACGTGAAGAGGGTGCAAGCATAGGAGGATGTGATGGCCCGGCCACAGGTAGTTGAAAAGGATCAGCAACATTGCTTCTAGGAGGAGGGTGAGGGATGGAAAAAGGCTGTGGGGGAGGGGGTGGCTGGTCCTGAGCTCTGACAGCAGCAGCAGCAAGCCCACGTGCTCTCCGATCAGTGGGCGATGTCATATGACCCTCCTGCTCCTCCCTTGCCCTTTCATGCTCCTGCTGACGATTTCTCTCTGGAGTAGATGGATACCTGAGAAATGCAGGTATAAGCTTAGAGGAACAATCAAGCTACCAGAATTCAACTTACATTTGCAAACAGATGCTGTTGTTGTTAATTTTTCTTGGGCAAAGTCAGGGGAATTTATAAATTTCTAATTAAATAAATGTCAGACAGCTCACACCAGACCACCGAGAAATACATACATACCCAGGAAGGGACAGGTAATTGTTTGTTAAGCAAAGTCAAGGGAATTTATTAATTTCTATTTAGAATAAAATAAATAAATGTCAGATGGCTCACACCAGACCACAGAGAAATATATACATACCAAGGAAGGGACAGGGAAATTGATTGATGAAAATATCCAAGTCTTCTTCGGCTATCCAACTGGAATAATTCCAGTAAATGGTCCTGGTCCTGGTCCTGGTCCTGGGAGATGTCTTCTTCAGCCACCAGTAGTGCAAGTCAACACTAAGAGAACTGCAATGCAATTGTAGCTCCCTCTAAGGCAGCCTGGGATGACTACCTGGCTCCTTAGCAGAGAAAAAGCTGCCCCACTGAAGAGGTCAACCCCAATAGTTCACAGCAGAGATCTCCTTGGGAAGAGATCTTTTGTAGTCTACACTATATAGGCTATCTATTAATTCACTCTCACGCAATTTTATTCTATCTACTGGGGAGAGAGGAGAGGAGGGTGGTGGTGGAGTGCGTGAAAGCGGCTGCGCAGCGTTCTGCCAGTGCAGCGCTGCTTTGAGCGCGCAGACCGGCGTCAACCGCTGATAAGCTCGTGGCTGCACCGCTCGTGTGCTCCAGAACGCTGCACAGCCGCATTGAGCGCTGGAGCTGGAAGACTGGCGCAAACCGGCAGCCCGGCATGAACTGGTTTGGGCCAGCTGCGCCACTCGCGTCCTTGGCTCGTGGCTGCGCCGCTCACATCCGATTGGCCAGCTGACTAATGCTGACCTAAAACCTGACATAAGCTCGACGCCCACAACCCACCGAGCTGTTTTCATATAGTGTAACTAGGTGGATACCCGCGCTTCGCGCGGGGGTGCAAGTCAAACGCCTCGGTAAGGTCAAACGCCTTGGGTAAATCAACCTTGGGATAAGTCAAACACATTCGGATAAGAAAATTTCTTTCAGATAAGTAAAACTCATCTTATTGATTGAAAGTAGCTCTAAGTAACACATCAAGGCAGGTAATGTTATGACCATGCTGCTTGACCAACTCTGGTACCTCCATGCCTCCTCTGGCTCAATTCCGCAACGTCCACACTTTGACCTTTTCATCCCCTTGTTCTTTACTATTCACATACTTCCCCTTTTGACTCTATTCACCATCCTTCCCTACTTGACCCTTAGCATAGCAAGTCCGGAGCATCAGGAGATCCATTTGTTCCACTATCAATTAGACCCACATTCCCCTTGTTCTTTTGCCTATTGATTGTCCTTAGTTCTACCCGGCACCCCCTTGTAGTTCCTCTTGTTCCATATTAGTTACTTTCTCCATTTATCCTAGTTACTTTTGCTTGCACTGGAATTGCTTACCTCTACCTTCTGACATGTTGTCTCAGCTCTTTGTATAAAACCCAGTCATGTGTGCCTCTGTTCAGCAATCAGATAATCGACTTTGATACGTGACTCCCTTTGCACTGTCTCCAGTTCTTAGACCTGCAAGGCCTCTGTCTCTCTGACCTCCATCTTCCAACTTGATTTCTCATATCCAACTTAACTCAATTCTTGAACCCTTACTACTTCAGTTACAATACTCAACCTCTTCCAACTTCCAATCTCAGATCTCCAAAATACTTAGGATGATAGTTGGGGGTGCAACATATAAGTTGAAGCTGCAGTCCTTTTAGATCCAAACCTGATACATAACAGGTAATGACTCTACACATTTCTCCCATGTCTCATGTCCCCTACCTCACATGTAGCATGTCCTCACATGTAGTGTGTCCTTGCCTGTAGTGTGTACTCACACTTTATCTGTCCTCACACGTATTGCATCCTCACATGTAGCATGTCCTCACATGTGGCATGTCCTCACATGTGGCATGTCCCCACATGTAGTGTGTCCCCAAGTATAGTGTGCATAGTGTGTCTCCACATGTAGCATGTCTCCATATGTAGTGTGTCCCCACATGCAGTACAGTGTGCATGGCATGTCCCACATGCATAACATGTCCCTCAAGTATTTTGTGTGTAGCATGTCCCGAAATTATAGCATGTGTGTCCCCCATGTGTAGCATGTCCCTACATATAGTGTGTGTAGCATCCCCCTCAAGTATAGTGTGCAAAGTGTGTCCCCAATGCATAACATGTCCCCCAAGTATAGTGTGCATAGCATGTCCTTTGTTTGTAGCGTGTCCCCCAAGTATAGCATGGGTAGAATGTCCCTTGTTTGTAGTGTTTTCCCCTGTAGTGCGTCCCTTGTTCGTACCATGTCCCCCAAGCATAGTGTGTCCCCACATATAGTGTGCACATCCCCATGCATAGTGTGCGTGTGCCCATGCATAGCCTGTGTGTCCCGTCCCCCAAGCATAGTGTGTCCCCACATGCAGCATGTCCCCAAGTACAGTGTGTGTGGCATGTCCCACATGCATAACATATCCCTCAAGTATTTTGTGTGTAGCGTGTCCCTGGTTTGTAGCATGTCCCCAAACGTAGCATGTCCCTAAATTATAGCATGTGTGTCCCCCATGCATAGCATGTCCCTACATGTAGTGTGTGTAGCATCTGCCTCAAGTATAGTGTGCATAGCATGTCCTTTGTTTGTAGCTTGTCCCCCAAGTATAGCATGTGTATAATGTCCCTTGTTTGTAGTGTTTTCCCCTGTAGTGTGTCCTTGTTCTTACCGTGTCCCCCAAGCATAGTGTGTCCCCACATATAGTGTGCACATCCCCATGCATAGCGTGTGTGTCCCCATGTCTCCATGCATAACATGCGTGTCCCCATGCATAGTGTGTGTGTCCCCATGCATAGTGTGTGTAGCATGCCCCTCAAGTATAGCATGCATAGCATGTCCCAATGGCATGTGTAGCATATCCCCAAGGGCTTCAAAGTGAAGCAAGCAGAGGCTGTTACTTATCATTTACTTTTCACAAACTCAGGGACATGTATCAATATCTATTTTGTGACATATACAGACAAATAGTAAAGGAAGCCATATTTAAGCAGCTGCTGTCATTAATTTTAGCAAAGTCAGGATTATCTATTTTTCAAAAAATGTCAAAATGAATGTCCAGTACATTTAAGCTGAAGTTGTTATTAATTTTAGCAGAGTCAAGATTATCTATTTTTGAAAAATGTCAAAAAAATGCACTGTACATTTAAGCTGACAATTTTCACAAAGTCAGGATAATTTATTGACATCTATCTGCGAAAAAATGTCAAAAAAGTACAGTACATTGAAGCAGAGGCTGTTATTAATCCCCAGCCAAAGCCAGAGAAGCCCTGAGCCTGACAGAGAAACCCAGAGCCCAGCCAAAGCCATAGTAAGCCAGCCACCAGTATAGCCAGAGAGGAGTGGCTGGTAAGTGGCTTTACAGTAAATAAAACAATAAAACAAACCACATTTAAAAGCAGAATCTCATTAATTTTAGAGGGAACTTATTGATGCCTATTTTCGAAAAAAACCTGAAAAATATTGATATTAAAATACATTTTTTTCAGCAGTCTTTAGATGTTATTTAAATCTATTTTCGAAAAAAATCACCAAAATATAACGCACATGTGACAATACTATGATGAAAAAAAACGAACTAATAAAATTACAAACACAAATAAAATAAAATACATGGCAATGCATTAAACAAAAGATATTACCTACCAATAGAAAGCCAGCCAAGCAATAGACAGGCAGCCAGCTAAAGGAGGAGACAGCAGACAGAGGAGACAGCAGACAGCACCCAGAGCACAGAGCAGACAGCTGACAGAGCACAGAGCACAGAGCAGACAGAGCACAGAGCAGACAGAGCACATAGCAGACAGCAGACAGAGGAATCGCCGGTTGGGCAGGTTCCTGGCATTCCCTCCTTACCGTTCGGCCTTTATACCGCGCGTGCGTGTCGTGCACGGACCACGCTCGCGTATGCGCGCTCTGGTCGCGAACGGGTCACGTGACCGCCGTGCAGCGTTCTATGCTCGCGGCTGACCTAATTTGGAACGCAAAGGGTCACGTGACCATGCTGCGCAGCGTTCTTGGCTCGCGGCTGCGCCGCTCGCGTCCGATTGGCCAGCTGACTAAGGCTGACCTAAAACCTGACATAAGCTCAACGCCCACAACCCACCGAGCTGTTTTCATATAGTGTAACTAGGTGGGTACCCGCGCTTCGCGCGGGGGTGTAGGTCAAACACATCGGTAAGGTCAAGTGCATTGGGGAAAATAAAAGTAACCAATTTGCATCAAGTAAAATCAAGTAACACACATAAACCATATCAAGAGAAGTGGATATAATAAAATCAAGGAGCTCTAAGTAATACATCTTTATATACAATGTTGGTTGTGTCCAAACCCTCCTCAAGCAAGACCTTCACTCTGTTCCAATTGGTCCCTCTTGATACACCAACATACAACTGACCATGTCCAAACACTGGATATCTCAGGTCCAGCCCAACCGTACCCAAAGACTGTCCTTGAGACTTGTTGATAGTCATTGCAAATGCCAAACGCACTGGAAACTGCCTCCTTTGCAGCACAAATGGCAACTCTCCCTCTGATGGCTTAATGATGATCCTGGGGATGAAAGCAATATTGCCTGCACGTGGACCTGAGATGATCCTGACCTCCAACACTCTAATGCTTATCCTCACCAACCGCAACCTTGTCCCATTGCATAGTCCTTGCTTCTGATCCAAATTGCGCAACAGCATCAGAGGCACTCCAGGCTTGACTTCCAAGCGAGCAGGAGGAAGACAGCCCATCTCTATGGAATTCAGATACTCCACAGGATACCGATCTATATCGTCGGATTCTTCAATGGAATTTGCGCAGTGCAAGACCTGAGCATCACCTGGAAACTCCCTAAACACCATGGAATTGATCTCATTGACCTCAGTGTTTCTGGCACAGAGGATGGCACGCTCCAGAAAGTAATTGTCCTGGGCAGGGACGTGATTGCCAATGCCAGGGTATATTTCCTGGATCAGATCTTCAATTCCAGGGCCACAAACCATGTGAGGAGGGAGTGAGAACGTATGATCTAGTGGGAGATCCTTTCCCTGACCCACATTCTGCAGCCATTCTGCAAACCTGGCTCGGTCAGGGTCATTTCTCACCCGCATGTTCTCTGTCAGATGGAGGACCTTGATCTTTGGCCACAGATATGACTTCTGAAGGGTAGCTCCCACGATATCCTCCTTGGAGCCTTTAGGGACAATTGGGAGAGTCTGCTGAAAGTCACCTCCAAAGGCGACTGTGATGCCACCAAAGGGTCTGTCAGGCTGGTCAAGGAAATCCCTCAGTGTCCTGTCAATGGCCTCTATGGCATGGCGATGCTGCATTGCTGCCTCATCCCAGATGAGGAGACTGGCCTGTCTCAGCATGTCAGCCTTGTCAGAGTTCTTTTTCATGGAGGAGAAAGAACGCTCATGGACAGGAATGGGAATTCCAAGCATGCTATGAGAGGTTGTACCCTTAGTGAGGATAAGTGCAGCCATTGCAGATGAGGCTACTGCAATCACAATGAGGCTCTCCACTCTACAGGAGTGGATTAGAGTGTTCCATGTGAATGATTTCCCAGCACCACCTGAGCCAGTGACAAAAAACATTTGTCCATCAGGTTTCCCATGAGCATCTCTGGTCAGTGCCGACCGTAATATCTGATCATGCGTGGACCTTTGCCCCTCATTCAGCCTGGGAACCTCCTCATCAGCTATGTTCCTCTCTTCAACACGGTCATAGTCCCTCTGCTCAGCTATGAACCTGTTTCCAATGAGGGCCTCCCACTCGCCTGCCACCCGAGGCATATCATCAAAGCTGCTCAAGGACATTCCACCCTGCTGGAGGATTTTTTCCAAGAGAAAGAGGCCAAAATCATAAACCTGATCGTCCTGTGGATTCTGCATACCATGTCTGATTTGGAGCTGATGTCTGAGATCATCACATATGTGCTCCCTGAAGGCATCCCATAATCTGCCAGGGCCCGATGGATTGCAATGGCCAAGGATGGTGGCAAAGAGATGTCTGAGCTGAGCACCTGTTTTCATGCCACTGGCTTCCTGGAGACACAACCTCAACTCCTGATCATCATCCAGAAGTCCCCTTGCACGACAGGCCTCCTTGTAAGTAGCATATTGTATGCCATCCACCAACCTAAGCTCCTCAAAGGATCTAGCCCCCTTGACCACTGTGAGGAGAGTGCGCACAAAAAATCTCTCTCCTAATTTAGGGTTTGCAAAGTGAAGGCGACCGATGCTAAAGCTTCTTTTGGCGTGGTGTCCATACCTTTTCCTGTGCTTGCCAGGTAAAATGCTCAGGAAATTCCACATAGAGCAGATCACGTGCTTCAGGGTAGATATCATTGGCCTCAAAGTAAGCCATGAGCGGTGTCTTTTTTGCCTCAGCCCTTTCGAGGATGTTGTCCACATCCTGGTTGGGATCAAAGATGATTGTGTGATGGTCCTTTTCATGGACTGGAGTGCCATGACTGCAGGCACCTGGGTGTGGATTTCCCGCTCCAGCAACCTCCAACAGGCCTCATGAGCACTGACATAGCGAGCGTCCAGGTACTGCTTAATTTCATCCTGGGTGCGACCAAACTCCATGGTGGTCCGATCATGGCCCTTGTAGAGATACTTGTGGATATACTTGATACACCTCACATTGATGGTGAGCTCAGGGTTGATGTGACACCAGAATTTGAGCAAGAGCAGAGCAGAGTATGGCACAACCCATCTGTTGTCCAGCATGTCACCTCTGACATTGTGCAGCCTTCCATCATTGCGACGACGATATTTTGGATATCCATCCTCATTCAGACTGGTTTCCTCACAGAATGGCTTTGGGAAGTTTTTCTTGCACTTGCCATTTTCCATGCAGGGTGCGTTTGGTTTCATTTGTCCACAGGGACCATGTGTCATCAGCTCACAGACCAACCGGTAGAGGACAGGATGAGTCTCTGGATCAGGGAACTCTGCCGAAATCATTGAATCCACCTCATGTGGATGTCTGATCTTGGAATCTCTTTCAAACCAGATAAGAATATGCATGTGTGGGAGTCCCCTTTTCTGGAATTCAATGGTGTGGACGCGAGCGACGGTTTCCCCAAAAATCTTTTCCTTGACGATCAAGTCAATGAGGTATTTCTTTTTGAGCTGGAACACCCGCGACACCAGGTCAGGCCTGTCCTGAGGAGTTTGTCCGGGCAACAATGCATCCAATACCTCCTGCCAGTTGGGATTGGCAGTCATGGTAATAAAGAGATCTGCCACACCATACTTCCTTGAAATGGCCAGAGAGTTCTGCAGGTTTTCCTGCATGTCCCGTGTCCCCCCCTGAAATGTGGCTGGCAGAATGGATCTTATGCCCAAGTTGTTTGGATCTCTGTCATTGTCATTGCGATGAAAGGCATCCATCATCTGGTTATACATCTCAGCACGGAGAGTGTGTTGATTTGTCCTGATCCACCACAGCCTGCTTTGCTCTGCAGCGGCCCAAGAGTCTACAATGTACTGCTGGAATAATTTGCCAGCGCGCAGGAGTGTTGTAGGTTCTTCTGTTCTCTGGAAGAGATGATAGGAATGGAACTGAATTTGGGTGACATGCCCACTTCGCTCACGCCCGTTTGGTAATTGGCGATAGCGAATACCAGGTTGCCACCCCAACTCTCCCCTGGGAAAGAGCAAGACATAGTGAAGAGAGGCATAGTTTGGATTCATATCGGATACCCTTCGAAAGCGTCCACCTTTGAGCTGGACAATAACATCCCTAGGTTCAGGGTTGATGCCATCTCCAGGAAGAACCACCGCAATCTCATCCGCAGTAGGGATATTATACCTCCTAGGATCCCTGTGTTCCCTGTATGTGAGCCTAGCCCGGATCTCACCATTCTGTCCCTGAGCTCTGAGCCTCTCAGCCGCTTGTCTATATATGGGAACATGAGGATTGCATAAGAGGAGCATTTCCTGCAAGTCTCCCATGATAGTTGGAGACAGACCTGGGTTACGCGTGTTCCTCTGTGCCAAAGCCAATGCTGGATCATATATATAAAGTTGGGCATACTGTATCCGCCTCCCAGGGTTAGGGATGAGAGAGCCATGAATATGATACAGTTCGCCCTGCAGCTTGAGGACATATGGACCACGACCCTCCCGAAGCAAATCTTGGTCAAAGTCGGCTCCCAAGGAAGTGAATGCAAATGCAGCATTGTACTGCCTGATGTTCTTGCGAAACTGTTTGGCCTCAGGGTCCTGGCCCTCTAAGAGCCGTCTCAATGGCTGAGGGAGCACTGGCAGCTCTGGAAGCTGCACCTTGCCTTCTAAACAGCAATCACCAAATCTGGGCCGCCGATTTGAGGATCTCAGCAGGCGTTCTGCCATCCAGTGTAATGCTCCACAGTCAGGGCAGGCAACAACCATGGGACCCAGATCATGACGCAGCACATCTGCCTCGATTATTCTAGAGCGACCGAGTGGAATAAAAGGAGGAAGTCGCTGAGGACGCTGCCGAGGTACAGGGTGTGGCAGAAGAGGCTGTGGAGGTGCAGGGAGTGGCAGAGGAGGCTGAGGAGGTGCAGGGAGCTGTGGCAGAGAGGAGGCTGAGGAGGTGCAGGGAGTGGCAGAGGAGGCTGAGGAGGTGCAGGGAGTCGCTGAAGAGGCCGCAGAAGCGCAGGGAGTAGCGGAGGCATTGGTCTTATTGCATTGGCCTGAGCACGCAATGCTGCCACTCCTGCAGAACCTACTACAGGAGGATTAGCTGCCTGTCTACCTCTTCCCAATTGCTGCAATATAGCAGACTGCTCAGCAGCCTGAGCACGCAACTGTGCAATTCCTGCAGAACCAACCACAGGAAGATTGGGAGGTGGCTGTATAGGCGCCTGCCTGTATCTTCTCACGGGCTGTGCTGCTGGGATTGCTGCTAACTGAGCACGAAGGGCTGCCACCTGCTGTCCAGGACTGGGATCAGGAGGACGTAATGGCCCTGCAGCAGGTTGTTGAAAAGGATCAGCCGCATTGCTTCTAGGAGGAGGGTGAGGGATGGCAAAAGGAGGTGGTGGAGGGGGTGGCTGGTTCCGAGCTCTGGCAGCAGCCACAGCAAGGGCACGCGCTCTCCGATCAGTAGGCGACGTCATACGACCCTCCTGCTCCTCCCTCGCCCTTTCACGCTCCTGCTGACGATTTCTCTCTGGAGTAGATGGATCCCTGAGAAATGCAGGCATAAGCTTAGAGGAACAATCAAGCTACCCCACTTCAACTTACATTTGCAAGCAGATGCTGTTGTTGTTAATTTTTCTTGGGCAAAGTCAGGGGAATTTATTAATTTCTAATTAAATAAATGTCAGACAGCTCACACCAGACCACAGAGAAATACATACATACCAAGGAAGGGATGGGGAGTCTGTTTGTTAGGCAAAGTCAAGGGAATTTAATAATTTCTATTTAAAAGAAAAAAAAAAACTGTCAGATGGCTCACACCAGACCACAGAGAAATATATGTACCAAGGAAGGGATGGGGAATTTTTTTGATGAAAATATCCAAGTCTTCTTCGGCTATCCAACTGGAATAATTCTTCCAGTAAAAGGTCCTGGTCCTGGTCCTGGTCCTGGGAGATGTCTTCTTCAGCCACCAGTAGTGCAATCAACACTGAAAGAACTGCAATGCAATTGTGGCTCCCTCTAAGGCAGCCTGGGATGACTACCTGGCTCCTTAGCAGAGAAAAAGCTGCCCCAATGAAGGGGTCAACCCCAATAGTTCACTGCAGAGACCTCCCTGGGAAGAGATCTTTTGTGTACTACACTATATAGGCTATCTATTAATTCAGTCTCACGCAATTTTTATTCTATCTAGTAGTGGGCAGAGAGGAGAGGAGAGGAGGGTGGTGGTGGAGTGCGCAAAGCGGCTGGCTGCGCAGCGATCTGCCAGCGCAGCGCTGCTTTGAGCGCCTGAGCCGGCAGACCGGCGTAAACCGCTCGCGGCTGCGCCGCTCGCACGCTCCAGAACGCTGCGCAGCGCTGGAGCCGGCAGAGTGGCGCAAACCGCCGGTAGGGCCCAGGGGCTCCGGCTGCGCCGCTCGCGCGCTCCGCTGACAAACTGATGACCAAGCATTGGTCAGCAGCGCCCACAACCCACTGAGCGCGTTTAACTCTTAGACTAGGTGGATACCCGCGCTTCGCGCGGGGGTGCAAGTCAAACGCCTCGGTAAGGTCAAACGCATCAGTAAGTCTAATGCATCGGTAAGTCTAACATATCAGTAAGGTCAAGTGCATTGGGGAAAATCAAAGTAATCAATTTGCATCAAGTAGATATCAGAAATCAAGGAGCTCTAAGTAATACATCTTTATATACAATGTTGGTTGTGTTCAAACCCTCCTCAAGCAAGACCTTCACTTTGTTCCAGCTTGTTCCCCTTGAAACACCAACATACAACTGACCATGTCCAAACACTGGATATCTCAGGTCCAGCCCAACCGTACCCAAAGACTGTCCCTGAGACTTGTTGATGGTCATTGCAAATGCCACACGCACTGGAAACTGTCTCCTCTGCAGCACAAATGGTAATTCTCCCTCTGATGGTGAAATGGTGATCCTGGGGATGAAAGCAGTATTTCCTGCACGTGGACCTGAGATGATCCTGACCTCCAACACTCTATTCCTCATCCTCACCAACCGCAACCTTGTCCCATTGCATAGTCCTTGCTTCTTATCCAAATTGCGCAACATCATCAGAGGCACTCCAGGCTTGACTTCCAAGTGAGCAGGAGGAAGACTGCCCATCTCTATGGAATTCAGATACTCCACAGGATACTGCTCTGCAAAGTCGGTTTCCTTGACAGAATCTGCACAGTGGAAGACCTGAGCATCACCTGGAAACTGCCTCAACACCATGGAATTGATCTCATTGACCTCAATATTTCTGGGACAGAGGATGGCCCGCTCTAAAAAATAATTGTCCTGGGCAGGGATTGCATTGCCAATGCCAGGGTATATTTCCTGGATCAGCTCTGCAATTCCAGGGCCACAAACCATGTGAGGAGGGAGTGAGAACGTATGATCTAGTGGGAGATCCTTTCCCTGACCCACATTCTGCAGCCATTCTGCAAACCTGGCTCTGTCAGGGTCATTTCTCACCCGCATGTTCTCTGTCAGATGGAGGACCTTGATCTTTGGCCACAGATATGACTTCTGAAGGGTAGCTCCCACGATATCCTCCTTGGAGCCTTTAGGGACAATTGGGAGAGTCTGCTGAAAGTCACCTCCAAAGGCGACCGTGATGCCACCAAAGGGTCTGTCAGGCTGGTCAAGGAAATCCCTCAGTGTCCTGTCAATGGCCTCTATGGCATGGCGATGCTGCATTGCAGCCTCATCCCAAATGATGAGCCTGGCCAGTCTCAGCATATCAGCCTGGTCAGAGTTCTTTTTGATGGAGGAGAGAGAGCCCTCATGGACAGGAATTGGAATTCCAAGCATGCTGTGAGAGGTTGTCCCATTAGTGAGGATAAGTGCAGCCATTGCAGATGAGGCTACAGCAAGCACAATGAGACTCTCCGCTCTACAGGAGTGGATTAGGGTGTTCCATGTGAATGATTTCCCAGCGCCCCCTGAGCCAGTGACGAAAAACATTTGTCCGTTAGGTTTCCCCTGAGCATCTATGTCCAGTGCCGACCGTAATATCTGATCATGCGCAGACCTTTGCCCCTCATTCAGCTTGGGAACCTCCTCATCAGCCATCTGCCTCTCTTGAACAGGGTCATAGTCCCTCTGCTCAGCTATGAACCTGTTTCCAATCAGGACCTCCCACTCGCCTACCACCCGAGGCATATCTTTAAAGCTGCTCAAGGACATTCCATTACGCTGAAGGAGTTTATCCAAGAGAAAGAGGCCAAAATCATAGACCTGATCATCCCGTGGCTCCTGGATATTGTGTCTGATTGGAGCCGATGTCTGAGATCATCACATATGTGCTCCTTGAAGGTCCCATAGTCTGTCAGGTTGTGAGGGAATGCAATGACCAAGGATGGTGGCAAAGAGATGTCTGAGCTGAGCGCCTGTTTTCATGCCACTGGCTTCCTGGAGACACAACCTCCACTCCTGATCATCCTCCAGAAGTCCCCTGGCAAGACAGGCCTCCTTGTAAGTAGCACATTGTATGCCATCCACCGTCCTAAGCTCCTCAAAGGATCTGGCCCCCTTGACCACCGTGAGGAGAGTGCGCAAATAAAATCTCTCTCCTGATTTTGGGCTTGCAAAGTGAAGGCGTCCAATGCTATATCCCCTTTGACGTGGTGTCCATACCCTTTCCTCTTTTTTCCAGGTAAAATGCTCAGGAAAATCCACATAGAGCACATCGCGTGCATGAGGGTAGGCAGCATTGGCCTCAAAGTAAGCCATGAGCGCTGTCTTTGACCCCTCGACCCTGTTCATGATGGTGAGCGGATCAGCATCAGGATTGAAAACGACTGATTGCTGGTCTTTTTCATGGACTGGCAGTGCCATGACTGCAGGCACCTGGGTGTGGATTTCCCGCTCCAGCAACCTCCAACAGGCCTCATGAGCACTGACATAGCGAGCGTCCAGGTACTTCTTTATCTCATCATGGTCGACACCAAACTCCATCGTGGTCCGATCGTGGCCCTTGTATAGATACTTGTGGATATACTTGACGCACCTCACACTGAAGGTGAATTCAAGGTTGATGTGACACCGGAGTTTGAGCAAGAGCAGAGGAGAGTATGGCACAACCCATCTGTTGTCCAGCATGTCACCTCTGACATTGTGCAGCCTTCCATCATTGCGACGACGATATTTTGGATATCCATCTACATTCACAACGGTCTCCTCACAGAATGGCTTTGGGAAGCCTTTCTTGCACTTGCCATTTTCCATGCAGGGTGCATTTGGATTCATTTGTCCACAGGGACCATGTGTCATCAGCTCACAGACCAACTGGTAGAGGACAGGATGTGTCTCTGGATCAGGGAACTCTGCTGAAATCATAGAATCCACCTCATGTGGATGTTTGACCTTGGACTCCCTATCGAACCAGGTAAGCAGGTGCATGTGTGGGAGCCCCCTCTTCTGGAATTCAATAGTGTGAACGCGAGCGACGGTTTCTCCAAAGATCTTGTCCTTGACGATCAAGTCAATGAGGTATTTCTTTTTGAGGTGAAACACCCGCGACACCAGGTCAGGTCTGTCCTGAGCAGTTTGTCCAGGGAGCAACTCGGCCACTATCTCATCCCACTTTGGATTGGCAGTCATGGTAATAAATAAATCAGGGGACCCTTCTTTGTTGCAATGGCCAGGGAGTTCTGGCAGTTTTGATTCATGTCCCGTGTACTTCCTTGAAATGTCGCAGGCAGAATGACTTTTATGCCCAAGCTGTTTGCATCTCCAATGTCATTGTCCAAGCCTCCATATGAATCTACCATCTGGTTATACTGCTCAGCACGCAGAGTGTGTTGATTGGCCCTGATCCACCTCAGTCTGCTTTGCTCTGCAGCAGCCCAGGAGTCTACAATGTACTGCTGGAACAATTTGCCACCACGCAGGAGTGTTGTAGGTTCTCTCGCTCTCTGGAACAGACGATACGCATGGTACTGTATTTGGGTGACCTGTGTCCGTCTGTTTGGATTGGGATTGGCCTGCCGAGCACGCTCTGGCTCATGATAAGGAATACCTGGTTCCCATCCCAACTCTCCCTTGGGAAAGAGCAAGACATAGTGCAGCGAGGCATAGTTTGCATTGGTATCCAATACCCTTCTGAAAGGTCCACCTCTGAGCTGGACAATAATATCCCTAGGTCCAGGGTCGATGCCATCTCCAGGAAGAACGACTGCAATCTCATCTGCAGTTGGGACATTATATCTCCTAGGATCCCTGTGTGCCCTGTACGTGAGCCTTGCCTGGATGTCACCATTCTGTTCTTGAGCTCTGAGCCTCTCAGCTGCTTGTTTATATGTGCGCACATGAGGATTGCATAGCAGGAGCATTTCCTGCAAGTCTCCCATGATAGTTGGAGACAGACGCTCATTACGATTTTTTCTCTTTGCCAAAGCCAGTGCAGGATCATATATGTAAAGCTGGGCATACTTTGGATCGTCTTCATTGTCAGGGAGGAGAGAGCCATGGAGATGATACAGTTCACCCTGTAGCTTGAGCACATATGGACCACGACCCTCCCGAAGCAAATCTTGGTCAAAGTCGGCCCCCACAGAAGTGAATGCAAAGGCAGCATTATACTGCCTGATATTCTGGCGAAATCCTTTTGCCTCAGGGTCCTGGCCTTCTAAGAGCTGTTTCAATGGCTGAGGGGGCTCTGGCAGGTCTTCCAGCTGCACCTTTCCTTCCATACAGCAATCACCAAACCTGGGCCGCACATTTGAGGATTTCTGCAGACGTTCTGCCCTCCAGTGTAATGCTCCACAGTCAGGGCAGGGAACAACCATGGGACCCAAATCATGACGCTGCACATCTGCCTCAATTATTCTAGAGCGACCAAGTGGAAGAGGAGGAGGAGGTCGCTGAGGACGCTGCCAAGGTACAGGGAGCGGCTGAGGAGGTGCAGGGAGCAGCTGAGGAGGTGCAGGGAGCAGCTGAGGAGGTGCAGGGAGCGGCTGAGGAGGTTCAGGGAGTGGCTGGGGAGGCTGAGGAGGTGCAGGGAGCGGCTGAGGAGGTGCAGGGAGTCGCTGAAGAGGCCGCAAAAGTGAAGGGAGTAGCGGCGGCATTGGTCTTATTGCATTGGCCTGAGCACGCAATGCTGCCACTCCTGCAGAACCTACTATAGGAGGTCTAGGAGCTGGTTGTACAGGTGCTTGCCTGTGTCTTCCCAAGGGCTGTGCTGGGATAGGCAGTATCCCAGCAGCCTGAGCACGCAAATCTGCCACCGCTGTAGAGCCTACCACCGGATGTCCAATTCCAGCTGCCTGAGCACGCAACTGAGCAATAGCCGCTGAACCTACTACGGGAGCAGGCTGTACAGGGTCTGGCCTATTTCTTCTCAGGGGCTGTAATGGTGGGATAACTGCTAACTGTGCACGAAGGGCTGCCACCTGCTCTCCAGGACTGAGATTAGGAGGACGCGATGGTCCTGCAAGCATAGGAGGACATGATGGCCCGGCCACAGGTTGTTGAAAAGGATCAGCGACATTGCTTCTAGGAGGAGGGTGGGGGATGGCAAAAGGCTGTGGTGGAGGGGGTGGCTGGTCCTGAGCTCTGACAGCAGCAGCAGCAAGTGCACGCGCTCTCCGATCAGTGGGCGATGTCATATGACCCTCCTGCTCCTCCCTCGCCCTTTCATGCTCCTGCTGACGATTTCTCTCTGGAGTAGATGGATCCCTGAGAAATGCAGGCATAAGCTTAGATGAACAATCAAGCTACCCCACTTCAACTTACATTTGCAAGCAGATGCAGCTGTTGTTAATTTTTCTTGGGCAAAGTCAGGGGAATTTATTAATTTCTAATTAAAATAAAATAAATAAATGTCAGATGGCTCACACCAGAGCACAGAGAAATATATACATACCAAGGATGGGACTGAGAATTTGTTTGTTAGGCAAAGTCAAGGGAATTTATGATTTTCTATTTAAAATAAAATAAATGTCAGATGGCTCACAGCAGACCAAAGAGAAATATATACGTACCAAGGAAGGGACGGGGAAATTGTTTGATGAAAATATCCAAGTCTTCTTCGGCTATCCAACTGGAATAATTCCAGTAAAAGGTCTTGGTCCTGGTCCTGGTCCTGGGGAGATGTCTTCTTCAGCCACCAGTAGTGCAAGTCAACACTAAGAGAACTGCAATGCAATTGTGGCTCCCTCTAAGGCAGCCTGGGATGACTACCTGGCTCCTTAGCAGAGAAAAAGCTGCCCCACTGAAGAGGTCAACCTCAATAGTTCACTGCAGAGATCTCCCTGGGAAGAGATCTTTTGTGTTCTACACTATATAGGCTATCTATTAATTCACTCTCACGCAATTTTATTCTATCTAGTGGGCAGAGAGGAGAGGAGGGTGGTGGTGGAGTGCGCAGACGCGGCTGCGCAGTGTTCTGCCAGCGCGTTCTGCCAGCTCAGCGCAGGGTTGAGCGCTGGAGCCGGAAGATCGGCGTGAACCGCCAGGAGCTCACGGCTGCGCCGCTCGCGCGCTCCAGGTTCACGCCGGTCTGCCAGTCACGTGACCGCTGCGCAGCGTTGGTGCTCGCGGCTGCGCCGCTCGCCGCTGACATAAGTTTTATGTAATATTATTTGTAAGCGCGCCCACAACCTCCCACCGTGCTACTTTCACCTATAGGAACTAGGTGGATACCCGCGCTTCGCGCGGGGGTGCAAGTCAAACGCCTCGGTAAGGTCAAACGCATCAGCAAGGTCAAACGCCTTGGGTAAATCAAACTTGGGATAAGTCAAACACATAAGTAACACATCAAGGTAGGTAATGTTATGACCATGCTGCTTGACCAACTCTGGCACCTCCATGCCTCCTCTGGCTCTATTCCGCAACATCCACACTTTGACCTTTTGATCCCCTTGTTCTTTACTATTCACATACTTGCCCTTTTGACTCTATTCACCGGCCTTCCCTACTTGACCCTAAGCATAGCAAGTCCAGAGCATCAGGAGATCCATTTGTTCCACTATCAATTAGACCCACATTCCCCTTGTTCTTTTGCCTATTGATTGTTCTTAGTTTTACCCGGCACCCCCTTGTAGTTCCTCTTGTTCCGTATTAGTTACTTACTCCATTTATCCTAGTTACTTTTGCTTCCACTGGAATTGCTTACCTCTACCTTCTGACATGTTGTCTCAGCTCTTTGAATAAAACCCAGTCATGTGTGCCTCTGTTCTGCAATCAGATAATTGACTTTGATATGTGACTCCCTTTGCACCGTTTCCTGTTCTTACCACAGCAAGTACTTGCATGGCCTCTGTCTCTCTGACCTCCGTCTTCCAACTCGATTTCTGATATCCAACTTCACTTAATTCTTGAACCCTTACCTCTTCAGTTATAATACTTGACCTCTTCCAACTTCCGATCTCCAATCTCCAAAATACTTAGGATGATAGTTGGGGGTGCAACATATAAGTTGAAGCTGCAGTCCTTTTAGAGCCCAGCCCAATACATAACAGGTAATGACTCTACACATTTCTCCCATGTCTGTGTGTCCCCTACCTCACGTGTAGCATGTCCTCACCTGTAGTTGTCATCACACTTCATCTGTCCTCACACATATCGCATCCTCACACGTAGCCTGTCCTCACAGGTGGCATGTCCCCACATGTACTGTGTCCCCAAGTATAGTGTGCATAGTGTGTCCCTCAAGTATAGTGTGTGTAGTGTGTCCCTTGTTTGTAACGTGTCCCTAAGTATAGTGTGCATAGTGTGTCCCCAAATGTAGCATGTCCCTAAATTATAGCATGTGTGTCCCCCCATGCATAGCGTGTCCACATGTGTAGCATCTCCCTACACATAGTGTGTGTAGCCTCTCCCTCAAGTATAGTGTGCAAAGTGTGTCCCCCATCCATAACATGTCCCCCAAGGATAGCATGTATAGAATGTCCCTTGTTTTTCCCCATGCATAGTGTGCGTAGTGTGTCTCTTGTTTGTACCGTGTCCCCCAAGCATAGTGTGTCTGTCCCCAAGCATAGTATGTCCCCAAGCATAGTGTATCCCACCATATAGTGTGCACATCCCCATGCATAGTGTGTGTGTGCCCATGCATAGCATGCTTGTCCCCATGCATAACATGTGTGTCTCTACGCATAACATGCATGTCCCCAAGCATAGCATGCATGTCCCCATGCACAACATGCATGTCTCCACGCCTAACATGCATGTCTCCACGCATAACATGCATGTCTTCACGCCTAACATGCATGTCTCCATGCATAACATATGTGTCTCCATGCATAGCGTGCGTGTCCCCATGCATAGTGTGTGTAGCATGTCCCAATGGCATGTGTAGCATATCCCAAGGGCCTCAAAGTGAAGCAAGCAGAGGCTGTCTTTTCATTACCTTTTAGCAAACTCAGGGACATGTATCAATATCTATTTTGTGACATACAGATATAAATAAAATAGTAAAGGAAGCCATATTTAAGCAGCTGCTGTCATTAATTTTAGCAAAGTCAGGATTATCTATTTTTTGAAAAATGTCAAAACAAATGTCCAGTACATTTAAGCTGAAGTTATTATTAATTTTAGCAGTGTCAAGATTATCTATTTTTTGAAAAATGTCAAAGAAAATGCACTGTACATTTAAGCTGGAGCTGTTGTCAATTTTCACAAAGTCAGGATAATTTATTGACATCTATTTGTGAAAAAATGCCAAAAAAGTACAGTACATTGAAGAAGATGTTATTAATGCCCAGCCCAAGCCAGAGAAGCCCAGAGACTGACAGAGAAACCCAGAGCCCAGCCAAAGCCATAGTAAGCCAGCCACCAGTATAGCCAGAGAAGGAGTGCCTGGTAGCTTTACAGTAAATAAAACAACAAAACAAACCACATTTAAAAGTTTAGAGGAAACTTATTGATGTCAATTTTCGAAAAAAAACCTGAAAGATATATATATATAAATACTTTTTTTCAGCAGTGTTGGGATTTTATTTAAATCTATTTTCGAAAAATTCACAAAAATATAAAGCACATGTGACAATACAATATGATGAAAAAAAAATGGAACCAATCAAATTACAAACACAAATAAAATAAAATACATGGGAATGCATTAAAAAAGAGATATTACTTACCAATAGAAAGCCAGCCAAGCCAATAGATAGCCAGCCAACCAATGCCATAGACAGCCAGCCAGCTAAAAGAGGAGACACCAGAGAGCGCAGCAGACAGCAGACAGCGCAGACAGAACCGAGAACAGACAGCGCAGACACAGCAGAGAGCACACAGCAGAGAGAGCACACAGCAGAGTGAGTAATTGCCGGTCAGGCAGATTCCTGGCATTCCACCCTACCGAACTGCCTTTATATACCGCACGCGCGTGTCGTGCATGGACCACGCGCGAACGGGTCACGTGACCGTGGACGCTGCTGCGCAGCGTTCATTGCTCGCGGCTGCGCCGCTCGCCGCTGACCTAATTTTTACGTAATATTATTTGTCAGCAGCGCCCACAACCTCCCACCGAGCCGCTTTCATATAGTGTAATACTCATGTACACTCTCAAGCCAATCCGAGTATATCTTAACCCTGGCATCATTAACAAGCTTTTCAAGAGTAGACTTACGCCATGTGAGTGGAAAGTACTGGAAAGCATCAAGGAGATACTGGAGGTATGTACACTATTCTCTGTTGAAACAACAATCTTCAATGATTTCATGATATCAGCCTGCACATGCGCTACAGTCTGTAATGTGCTCGGAGTCGACCCCTGTGCTTGCCTGCGTTGTCCCAGCATTCGATTCCCTTCTGAGTGCTTGGTCACGTATGTAAGACCAATGCTTCAAGCCGGCATTGACAAGCTATGCAGTCAGTACAACGACACTCGTTTTTCAAAGTCTTCGATCATTTGCATAGGTAATCTCTTGTTCTTGTTTTTGTGTAATGTTGTTCGGCTAACCTGTGCCTCAGTTCTTCATCCAGCCCTTTGTTTCCGATGGCTTGAAGACAATTGGCCAGAACACCATGTAGTATATGCCAAACAAGTGATAAAGGAAGAGGTAACAAAAATGACTATTTGGAATCACGAACTACTCATTAACTGCACTATATTATTAGCTTAGACAGTATCGTGAGAATCACCTTGATGCCCAACCGTCGCATAGTGCACCAAAGCACCATTCACCATCCAAGAATGCATTTAATATTTTGTTTGGCAAAGGCGCTCCGCATCATACCACTGGTCGGCCCTAGCACACACCCTCTGTCAATGAGGAGTTCAACTCATATTGCTATGCACTAAACTGGCCTGATATCTATTCCCTTGACCTTGTCAGTTGGTGGGATGTAAGCACTTAATATTGTGTGCTACAAGCAAACTAACACTATTATCAGCATCACGAAGACCACTACCCCACCCTCTTTCTCCTGTCACTCAATTACCTCCCAGTGCAGGCATCCTCCGTGCCATCGGAGAGAGCCTTCTCCTCCAGTGCTGAGACAGATACACGTCGCAGAAACCGAATCAACCCAGACCTTATGGAAAAGCTTCAGATGCTGAAATTCCTGCTTAGGAAAGCACGACTGGACTTCACCGCTGGCTGGAAGTGTGATGAAAAGGATCTAGAGTTAGAAAATGACTGCGAGGACAGAAGGGCGCAGACACTCAGCAACCACGTGAAAAATCAGAGGCTTCAGAACCCAGTGGCGGAAACTAGTAGCGAACAGGACAGCGATGATAGCTTGTCATCTGGATTTGATGGGTAGGGTAGGAAATAACGCAAAATACTTAATTTTGTGAGGTATTAATGACATAATGTGCGAAATAACAAACAGCCCACGTTGCTTTCCTCTCGTCTCCACCTTCAGATCTGAAAACTGTAAGGACAACCCTGGCTGGTTATGGAGATCACACTACCACACAACTGACAAGGGGAAATCCAAAGTATGTATAAACGAACAACAGGGTATACAAGACAGGGGATTCTCACCTGACAAGGGGAAATCCAAAGAGAAAAGTCTAAGGACCCCAATGTCAGCGAGCCCGTATTATACTACGCTGCGCAGCCAGGGACAGCACTTGGCACTCGCCATCAACCCTGCATCCCCCTGACTTCCCTGACCCTTGATCGACCCTTGATGCCACCTATTACGCAAGTCGCCTGATTTCTGACACTGTTCCGAGAGCGGAAGTCGGAAATTGGAGTGGAACTGGAAAAGCGAACAGGACTGGTGGAAGTTCTCCCAGAAGCGGAATCATTTCCGAAAGCAGAGGTGGAGATGGAATCGGAACCGGAAGCGGAGTCGGAAATGGAGTCGGAACTGGAAATGGAAAACAGGGTGTCCCCTGACATCACCCCCCCTCTAGCGTGCTGCGTCCTCGAAGCATGGGACACGAGGGATTGAAATGCAAGTGAGCGGATTCGGTGAGGGGCACCAGGGTGTGTCCTATAGAACTCGGGGAGTTTGTCTGGAGTGGAGACATCTTGCTCCGGGACCCACGAATTCTCCTCATACCCATATCCTTCCCATTTCACGAGGAATTGGAGTCGTCCTCGCACAAACCTGCTGTCCAGGATCCGTTCCACCACATAGTGCTCTTCCCCATCTACAATTTCCGGTGGAGGTGGCGGAGGAGCCTTCTGACCTGGAATTGGGTCCTCCGGCGTAGGGAGTAACTTCACCACGTTGAAGACGGGGTGGAGGCGGGACATGGACATCGGAAGTCGGAGGCGGTATGCATTCCGTCCAACCCTCTGCATCACTGTGAAGGGCCCAAGGTAGCGGTGGGCAAGCTTCTGCGAAGGGCACTGTCATGATGTGTTTATCTCCCATACTTAGAAGCTCAGTTTTCCTATTTTCTCACCCCACCTTCGTGTTCGTTCCGATCACCATTGTTATGTTCGGCAACCAACTCTCGCTGTTCGCGCCAACTACCATAGCCACGCCGTCAAATGCACTATCGACGTCCTGGGACTGACTCGGCAGTCATCACTGGGCCTACCACCTCCTCTGCTCGACCCTCTTCCGATGGTGTCCTAATAGTTGGGTTGTCATGACCTGTGCATTTCCTGCACCTTGGTATCCCCATTTCCCTTTCGCTACTCCTCCTCAGTGTTCGCTCGGCTTCGCCCTCGACCTCGACCTCTCCTCCCCTATGTCACCTCTGTTCGCCCTTCCTTGCATTTCGCCAAACGGCTATTCGCTGCTTGCATCATTCGCTGCTTGCATCATTCGCTGCTTGCATCATTCGCCAGCAGGCACACCATCAAAAACGATCAAAACCATTCACCCGGCATGATGGTCCATCATTAACCCCATCGTCTTCTTAAATCCAACCCCATTGGGCGTTCGTATGGTCAAAGTATGTTCGCAGGACATCCCCTCCATAGGCCGTGCGGAATCAACCCAGTAGACCAAGAGTCCGTGCAGGGTAGCATGTATGCGGGTGTTTTGGAACCCTTCAAGACTTTGGTGTCAGAGCTAACACTTTGGTCTATCAGAATGTGTCGTATACGAAACTCAAAGAATATTAAACAATGCTGCAGCACAACTCCGGAAATAATTTAATATTTGTACCTTGGTTGCAATCCGCGTAAAAACTAGTCCAAGTTAATATGGATGGAAGGCAATACGTTTCTTAGCAGCACTGAACAATAAACTAAAAGTCTGTAGGTTCGAGGACGACTATCGGGGTCCAAGTATTCCAAAAAGATAGGAATGGCTTCACAGGAGAGTTTGTAAGTGGACTGACCCGATTAACGTCAATGCACTGCAATAAATGAGCGACTTGGGTTTAAGAAGTGACTTGTGAAAGTCACTGAACAGGAAAGTCACTGAACAGTTCGTCTCGGGTATTGGAGAGCTAATTGACAAGGAAATCGATTGTCAGACTCACTCTGCAGAATTTCACCTGGAGTGTTAGTCCGGGTGGCTAAGTAGAAACGCAACTACTTAACTGAGAATTAATACACTAAGTAAGTGTAATAACCCTAGCTGGGGTTAGCAGCTTAGTAAGCTGTGCAGGCTTGGCAAGTCACACGAGGTACGTGGATAGTAGATGATGATGTATTGGCTGATGAAAGGTGGGCAGTAAGGCCTCCTTTTATATTGTATCTACCATCTATTAATAGACTAGAATGAGTCACGAAAAAATAGGGTAGTGAGTCATTGAGAAAAAGGGTAGTGAGTCAGAGCATGTGTTGGCCAATCACAGTTCACGATTTGGGTGTGAGTCATGCACTGAGTCACAAAGAAATGGAGTAGTGAGTCAGAGAGAAATAGGGTAGTGAGTCAGAGCATGTGTTGGCCAATCGCGATTCACGATTAGGGAGTGAGTCATGCACTGAGTCACGCAGAAATGGGGTGGTGAGTCAGAGTGAAAAAGGGTAATGAGTCAGAACTCGTGTTGACCAATCGCAGCCCATGATTAGGGGGTGAGTCATGCAGAAATGGGGTAGTGAGTCAGGCATGAGTCACATCTAAGAATAAGATACACCCTTATTCTTAAAGAGGATTAGCTCAACACAGCCTTTCATTGGTAAGAGGCCTCTCAGCCAATGATACGCCAGAGTCCGAGCACGAGTCATGTGCCGAGCCAGGCTCTGAGTCATGCAGGAGCCATTTCCCAAGTCACAAGACTTTGGACCAATAATATTCCAGCTTGGCAGTGAGTCATGACCCTAATTCTATTTTAGGAGTGTAGTCATGGCACAGCACAGCCTAGCATAGCCTTGTTGCGATGGTAGCATAGGTTGGGCTGAGTTTGTATTGCACAAACTGTGTTGTGGAGGCTTGGGAATAAATTACTATTTCCAGAGGGCTGAGTCCAAACCGGTAGGTTGGCTAGAGTTTGTGGGCGCGTAAGTGTCCACAGGCTCGAGGTCGGGCGCGCGCGCGCGTCGGAGATTGAATAAGCAGAGTTGTGGGTACATGTGGATTCATAACTCTGCTGCAACAGAATAGAAGTGTTTTGGGCCAAGGACTTCGTCAAAAATGGCGAAAAAATGATAGGAAATTAGAGGAAGTTTAAATAGATCATCCCCAATGATAGAAAAGCCTGTATGCTATATTTTAAGGTCACTATTTCGAAAATACATCTCCTATTTGACCGGCAAAGCAGGATCCCATACAGCGGGTCCCAAGACATGGTTTTGTCCATAAGTGCCTTCGCCACCTCTACTCTCCGTCATTTCATGTTCTCCCCCTTCTTACATTCTATTGTATGTTTATTTCATCTATGTTGTATCATGGCTGCACACCCCTATCCAACCCTGACTCGTGACGGCCTCTTTCCTATTCGCTGATACCTTACGAGTATTCGATATAAGTAGTTTACATTCGCATGTATATTCCCCAGTTCAATTATCATACGTCGTCCATCTTGTGCAAACTTGACCTCGCTGTGATCATCGTCTTGAGCCTCCCCTTGAAGATTTCTATCTTCAACCAGCCAAGGACTTAGGCATCACTGGTGAGTTCTCATACTTCATCTTCATTACCTTAGCCTTCGAACTACTTTCTGTGCTGTTGGCGAAGGGCTCTGAAGGAGCACCTTCGCCAGCGAAGGGACCATCGAAACTTAGACAGCCCTTCCGCGATATCTTGCACGTTACGACGTCAAGTGCTGCGAGCTATTTCGCTACGACTGTAGATAGGGTGAGCCCCGTTCGGGAAACCCTCTTGTTTTGTGAACATTCATCGGTTCACTTATTCGCCAAACGGCATACTTATTCGCACAAGTTATTCGGGCATTCACTGTGTTCACTAATACACGATATTAACGCCTAAAAACCAATCTTGACAGGCGCGTGGTGCGGATGTCGCTTGCATCCAGATACACCTTGTCTCCAACTTGGTATTCCGGGGCAGGAACCCGGCATTGGTTGTAGTACCTTGCCATGTCATCCTTGGGCTTCGCAAGGGCCAACTTGGCTTCCGAAAGGGTGGAGTCCATGCGGTCTCGGAACTCATTGACTGTCTCAAGTCGGGACTCTGCCTGGCGTGGCTCGAAGCCCATCCGCGGGTGTCATCCGGAGTCCAGCATGAAGGGAGTCTGTTGTGTGGCGGAATGTACATGGTTGTTGTATTGGAATTCCGCCAGTGGAAGTAACTCATCCCAGTCATCCTGCCTCTCATTGACAAAGAGGTGGAGATATTGCTCCAACTCCTGATTGACCTGTTCCGTCTGTCCATCACCCTGCGGATGGTACGCTGTGGTGGTAGCCAGCTTTATGCCGAGCAGACGGTAGAGCTCCTGAGTCAGTTCCGTGACAAATTGCAGACCTCGGTTGGAAACAACTTGCTTCGGGAGCCCATGCAACTTCCAGACATGTGCAAGGAACAGGCGGGCCGCTCCGAGGGCTGTGATCGTCGTGTGCGTCGGAATGAAGTGGGACATCTTGCTTACCGAATCCACGACATTCATGATCGTGTTGTAGCCATGAGACTCTGGAAGTTCAACGATGAAGTCGACACTGATGGTGTCCCAGCGGGATTTGGGAATTGGGAGCGGAACAAGTTCTCTGACGGGCGGATGTCGTTGCGCTTTGGTTCGGAGACAAAGGTCACATGTTTTCACATACTGTCCAATGTAGCGGGACATCTGAGGCCACCAGTTATTCCGAGCCACTAACTCCAGCGTCTTCCACCTGCCAGCATGCCCAGCGACCCATGTGTCATGGTGCTGGGACACAATGCGGCGGCGGAGGTCCGCCCCACCTGGAACATAGACCTTGCCTCTGAAGTGGAGCAGTCCATCACGTTCTGACCATTCCGCTGCCCATACAGACCGTGAGTGCCCTTTCCGAAGTTCCTCCACCGCCTTCACCACCGCCTCCTCCTTCTCTCCATTCCGGTACTGCCTCCAGATGTCCTGGAGCATTTCCGCTTCCGCCCCAACTGCAGTCACTCCCTCTAGGGCGCGGATTGCAAAGAGACTAGGGTGGAGCAGTGTCATATCCGCGTTGTCTCCACTTCCACTTCCATGATCCGCACGGCAAGATAGGGCATCGGGCTTACCCATGGTGCGGCCGGGGCGCTGGTGGAGCATGAAGTCGAACCGGGACAGGTGTAGGGACTACCGTGCTTGTCGTCGGTTCAACTTCTTAGATGTGCAGAAATACTCGAGGTTCTTGTGGTCTGTCCAGATCTCAAATGGGCATAGAGCACCCTCGAGGAAGTGTCGCCACTCCTCCAGCGCTCGGATGATTGCCAGCATCTCCTTGTCGTAGATCTCATAGTTCTGCTCGACCGGACTAAGGCTTTTAGAGAAAAAGGCAATCGGATGCCACCCCCCACCATCTTCTGATGACTGTTGTGACAAAACCTCTCCGGTAGCTGTGTTGGAAGAATCCGCCTCGACTCGATAAGGGCGAGAGTCATCAGGAAAGATCAGGACCGGGGCAGAAGTGATCAGCTCCTTGAGTTTGTCAAAGGAGGCCTGTTCCGGCTCTCCCCACCGCCATTCAACCTCCTTCTTGGTGAGGTCGAAGAGGGCATGGGCGTGGCAGGAGAAGTCCTTGATGAACCGCCGGTAGAAATTGACAAACCCAATGAAGGACTGGACCTCCTTCTTGTTCCACGGCACAGGCCAATCCGATACACCGGAAACCTTGACTGGGTCCATTTCCACCCTTCCCTCCGACACAATCACCCCAAGATACTCTATCCGCGTCCGCTCAAATTCACACTTTTCCGGCTTGAGACACAGGTTGTATTCCCGGAGCCGTTCCAGCACTCTCCGCACGACTTCCCGATGTTCCGACATTGTTTTTGTGAAGATGAGGATGTCATCGAGGTAGACGCAGACAACCCCTTCTGCTATCAGGTCGTGGAAAATGTCATTCATCATCGTCTGGAATGTGGCGGGACTGTTGGTGAGGCCAAAGAACATGACCTGTGGCTCAAAGAGTCCTCGGTTGGTGCGGAATGCGGCCTTCCACTCGTCTCCCTCCCGGATCCGAACATTATTGAAGCCCCAGCGGACATCCAGCTTAGTGAAGTACCTTGCCCCATGGAGTTGTGTGATTAGTTCGGAAATGAGTGGAAGGGGGTACCGGTTCTTAATCGTGATCGCATTCAAGGCCCGGTAATCCTGCACAAGTCTGAGTGAGCCATCCTTCTTCTTGATGAAGAACACCGGAGATGCCATGGGTGACTTGGAGGGGCGGATCCTCCCTGTACGGAGGTTTTCCGCAAGGAATGCATCGAGCTCTACCTGCTCCTTGGGTGACAGCGGGTAGACTTTGCAGTTGGTGGGCTTTGACCCAGGCTCCAACTCAATGGCATGGTCCCACAGCTTCCGTGGAGGCAGGGCATCAAATGACTCCTTGGCAAAGATGTCCTTGAACTCCCGCAGGTACTCCGGAATTTCCGCCTCCGCTCTATCATGCTTCTTGGAGGCTTCAGCAAGGCGTTGTGAAATATTTCTGGTGGCGCGGATGTGTTCCGCTTCCGGTGGAAGGTTTACGTACAGCAAGCGCTCCCCTTCCACCAGAGTGTCTTCCGGGCTGAGTTGGAATCGGAATCGGAATCGGAATCCGATGTGGGAGCCGGTTCAAATTCCGCTTCCGAGTCTGCTTCTGCAAGCAGTGGATGGGGGCCAGAACGACATGTCTGTATGAGCCGTTCGGTCTTCTGCTGCTCCTGGCGCTCCTTCCGCACTTCGGACTGGCACATGTGACACTTGGCTGGGAACCGACTCATCAGCACCTTCCGAGTCTGCCAATCGATCTCTGGGTTTTGCTCCTGGAGCCAGGTAAACCCGAGGATGATGTCTTGCTTCCCCAGACTGGTCACTGCGAAGGAAGTGCATTCCGTGTGTCCATCGTAGTGGAGAATTGTGTCTACTATCTCCATGATGGACCCTGCCTCATTGGGGCTTCCATCCACATAGAACACTGGGATTGCACGTTGCAACTTCCACGTGGTCAGTTGGTTCCATTCCACATAGTCCCGGTCTATAAACTGACCAGTGGCCCCGCAATCAACAAGGGCGGGTCTGGATTTGACTTCCACAGTATCTGTTGTCTGGATCTCCACCTTAATGACTAGTTACTTGGGGCCAGGGGTGGAAGCGACAACATAGCGCTTTGGGAGGCATCTCTCCCAAGGGCGGAGGCGGGATGGATGGGGTGTTGGATTTGGTTTTTGTGTGACTTTATCCGGTGGGTCTGTACGAAGTGATGGGTGTGGGGGCTTTTCATTCTCTACTTCGAGACAGGAAAACTGGTTATGTACAGGCAGCAGGGGCACACATCTCACCCGCTGCGCGTCACAAAATCCGACGCATCTCCCGCTCCCGATGCACCATGTTTTGCATTTTCGGAAAGTTCTTCCACAGTGGGCACTCTGCTCATGTCTGCGAGTGCGAGGAACTCTGGAAGGAGCTCGAGTTTCTCCTCCATGGTCATAAGCCGGATGTCAAAGGCTTGGGGGCACTTGCGAGCATAGTGGCCTGGTTGTCGGCATCGGAAGCAGGTGATCGTTCCGTGGCCTTTTCCACGCATGCGGTCAACATCCATCGGGGCAGGGCCACCCTTTGAGGGAGGGGGGCTAGAGTTCCTAATAGGAGCAGGCGGAGCAAGCATCGGAAATATTTTCCGTGTGGGAATGAATGCACTTCCAGGTTTTGGCACAGGTGGAGTAGGACGAGCGGAACTGCGTGTCATGTTCCGGTTTGTCTCCACGAAGGCCTCATTTGCTTCCCTGTTCCGGGACACCCTCTGCGCAGCTTGGTACCACCCTTCCGGGTCATCGAAATCCGGAGCTCCATCCCCAAGCAGCGCGACTTGGTTCTGGAGTGTCGGATCAAGTCATCGTCGGAACTTGAGGACGATCGTCTTGTCGTTGTCATACTCCGCAAGGTCGATGAGCTCCTGGAAGCGATCGATGTAGTCATCGACAGGATCCTTGGCCTGGTACCAGCTTGTCCCCTCGAGCTTTGTAAGGGCTGTGAGCTGCTTGTTTTTCAGGCAGAACTGGTCGGAAAATGTTTTCTCGAAGGCGTCCCAGTCTCGGAAGTAGTTCCCCTTCCCCTTCGCTTCATGTCGGATCACCTTGTTTGCAAAATGGGCTGCGCGGTCCGACTTGAAAAAGGACAATGCCCAGTGGATCCGAGCCTGGTCGTTCGGAAAGAGGTCTCCAACAATTGCGAAGTAGATGCTGTCAGGGGACACCCTGTTTTCCATTCCCAGTTCCGACACCACACCCAGTTCTGACTCCATTTCCGACTCCGGTTCCGGTTCTGATTCCATCTCCGCCTCCGCTTTCAGAAATGATTCCGCTTCTGGGAGAACTTCCACCAGTTCTATTCACCTTGCCAGTTCCACTCCAATTTCCGACTTCCACTCTCGGAACAGTGTTGGAAATCAAGCGACTCGCATAATAGGTGGCATCAAGGGTCGATCAAGGGTGGGGGTGGTCAGGGAGATGCAGGGTTGATGGCGGGTGCCAAGTGTTGTCCCTGGCTGCGCATCGTAGTATAATACAGGCTCGCTGACATTGGGGGTCCTTAGACTTTTCTCTTTGGATTTCCCCTTGTCAGGTGAGAATCCCCTCTCTTGTATACTCTGTTCATTTATACATACTTTGGATTTCCCCTTGTCAGTTGTGTGGTAGTGTGATCTCCACAACTAGTCAGGGTTGCCCTTACAGATGCTGCATGTGTTGAAGAATGCGCGTCCCTTCTCCCGATCTCCGTCAAAGTCCGCCAGAGTTGCGGGTTTGACCTTTGCTAACTTTGTGGACATCCTCTCTTCCGCTGCTTCAGCTTTTCCGAAATCCGGTGTTGGGTGCATTTATGCTCCTGCACCAAAATCAAGCATAATATATCCAATTTGTTGTGTGGCCTTCCAATTTCTTCTCACATTGTTCTTGTATTATGCATCCATTTCTCTGGCTATTTTCGAAATTTTCCACTCATTCCTTATCTCTCTATTTCATCTTGTTATTCCTACTTTCACAAGCGGCTGCACCCAGCGGAGTCTGAAATGACTTCGACGCGCGAGCTCTTGGGCGCTAAAGGGCCGGGTAGTAGTACATGCGCAGTGGAACACATTTCCCCCTCTCTCAGTGACCACTAAATTCACTGAGAGAGGCAAGTAAATTAGTCTAGTAGTCTTTACATTTATTGACCTAGAAATCCTCTGTAGTGAATTGATTTCTAGGTAGTGTATAATATATTTAGAGTGACCACTAAATTCACTGAGAGAGTGAATTGATTTCTAGTCTATTCTTTTGAATAACAAGTCCATACCTACTGCCTATAATTCCTGTCCTCAACAGGGTTATGGGCCCCGGAGACACTTCTGAGAAGCTATTGGGTGTTGAGAAGCTTGCTACTGATGGAAGTAATTGGCCATTGTGGCGAGCCACTCTCATCAGCTATTTCGAGTCCAAAAATCTACTCAAGCATGTAGAAGGGAGAGTCACTAGACCTCCTGATCCTCCAGTTATGCCCCCAGGCCATATTCTTACAGAAGCTGAGGAAACTCAGATGGATAAGGCTGAGGAGAAGCTGGAGAGATACCTTGCTAGAGAAGGACAAGCCAAGACCCAAATCATCGTCTCAGTGTCAGAGTCATTAGCCCTGATGCTACAGAAGCAGAAGACAGCAAAAGAGACTTGGGATGCACTGGTCAATGAGATGACCAAAAAGCCCAAGATGGTCCTCACCAGCCTGCAGAGACAACTCCGCAGTATGAGATGTCCTGAGGATGGAGACTTGAGAGATCATTTGGACAAGGCCCAAGACCTATATGCTCGTCTTAATGAGATGGGAGCCAGAGTTTCTGAAGAAGAATTCATGGACATCATCCTTGCGTCACTTCCACCATCCTATGAGGCAGTCATGAACGCCCTTACCACTTCGCTTGAAGAATGCGGGATGCCATTGGTCCCTGATAATATTATTAGGGTACTAAAGGCTCAGTATGACAGGAAGAAAACACTCCCGCAAGAAGAGCAGGTGTTTATTGGTTCATCTACTAAGAAGGACCAGAAGGGGCAGAAGGCGCATGTATGCACCAACTGCAAAAAGCCTGGACATTCCATCGAAAATTGCTGGGCTAAAGGAGGTGGTAAAGAAGGTCAAGGACCACGTCAGAAGAAGAAAGCCAAAGGCAAGAAGAAGAAGAAGGGTAAAGCAAAAGCGAATGTTGCCGAAGAAGAGTCTACTTCTGAGGAAAGTGGTGATGGGCATCTTGCCTTCACCAATTTCGAAGAGTGCTCTAATTTCAATTTGAGCACATCCTCAGGAGTTATAGTCATACTCGACACCGGAACGACATCGCATATGACTCCTCACAAAAATTTATTGAGGAACTACTGTCAATTCTCACAGCCGAGGACTATCCGAGCAGCCAACAAAGGTACCTTTGATGCCTTCGGCTCAGGACTGCTCGTATTATCCAATAAGGTTGGAGATAGAACAGTAGAAGTCACGTTGCAAGATACATACTATGCACCCAAAATTGCTGCTACCCTCGTCTCGATCGGTCGGTGCGATGATGCTGGCTACGACATTCGACTCGGTGGCCAGAAATGCACAATATCTAACGCTACTGGAAAGGTATTGATGCAAGCACCGAAGGTCAATGGTTTATATCGACTAGACCTCCAGTCACCAAGTGCTCAAGCCCATATGTGTTTGTCTGCCATGGAAATTCATCAAAAAATGGGGCACATCTCGCAGAAGTCCCTACAACATCTATTAAATCATGGCATGATATTGGGCATTGAACTGAGCTCCACAGGCGATAGAATTGTCTGTGATGCGTGTATTCAGGCCAAGATTGCGTGCAAACCTCTTCCTCGAGAACCCAGAGACCGAACATCAAAATTCGGTGACAGAATTTATTCTGATGTCTGGGGACCTGCAAGACACCTCACGATCGATAAGAAGTCATATTATGTCTCCTTTATCGATGACTACTCAAGAGAATCGGTGATCTATCTCATGGCGAACAAATCAGAAGCATTCTCAAAGTACAAGCTCTACGAGGCTTTAATGCTTCGACAGAGAAATGTGCACATCAAGGCACTTGTTTCTGATCGAGGGGGCGAGTATATGAGCTCTGAATTCGAACAGCATCTAGCCAAACAAGGCACGAAGCATCAGTTGACGGTACACGACACACCAGAGTCCAATGGTGTTGCGGAACGCCTGAACCGAACTCTCACTGAGAGAACTCGTGCCATGCTGCTAGAATCAGGCCTTCCTAAGATATTATGGGGCTATGCGATACAGCATGCCAATTATCTTAGGAACAGGACGCATACAAGAGCTCTACCAGATAAAACGCCCTACGAGATGATTCACCATGAAAAACCGAATCTCAAAGACATTCACGCGTGGGGAACTGAATTATGTTAAATCACTCAGGGAGATAAATTGGAAGCTCGTGCCAAGAGAGCTCGGTGGATAGGAATTTCTGCGCAGAGCCATGGTCATTATGTTTATTGGCCTGACTCGCACAAAGTTTCTGTCGAGCGGAACGTTGTGTTTGATTCAGAGATGAAGAAGGGAAAGGTCCCAATCATTTCTATTGAGGAATCCAAGCTACCTACGTCTAGAGAGAGAAGAAGGCCATTCCGGCATCAGTGCCTGTACCCGGTCGCTTAGTCAGCGAAGAGGCAAAGATCGAAGAAATTGATGAAAATGCACCAGAGGAATATCTTGAAAAGCTGCAACCTATTCAGGGAGTTGATGACAGACCTAGAGAAGCTGAACCGATAAGGAGAAGCGAAAGGATCCGTCAACAACAAGTGCAGCCGGCCCCATCAGGTCCCGTGACAAGATCTCAAACCCAGAGACAACTGGCGCACATATGACTACGCTAGCTTACGAGGACGTTGAGGACCATAAAGAAGTTTTATTCGACCAAGAATTATCCTCCGAGATTGATGGCATCAGTAGCTATGAGTGTGCCATCAGTGCGTTTCTAACCGACGGTCAAAACAATAACAAGGCGCCGGATTTGAGTCAAATTGAACCTAGCAATGCAGACGAAGCTCTGAATAATCCTATATGGAAGAAATCAATGGACAAAGAGTATGAGGCCCTAATCGACAAGGGAGTGTGGGAAAGAACCAAACCACCTCCTGGAGCCAACATTGTCGGCAACAAATGGGTCTACCTTTGGAAGCGTAATCCAGAAGGGAAACCAATAATACCTAAATCGAGAATGGTCGCCCAAGGCTTCACGCAGAAGTTTGGAATCGACTATGATGAGACATACTCACCTGTTGCTCGGTTATCCTCCCTACGGATCATATGCGCCATTGCTGCTAGGAATGACTGGCCTATTCATCAAATGGACGTGACTATGCATACCTCAATGCTACGTTGCCCGAACCTATTTACATGAAGCAGCCGTATGGATATGAGTCAGGAGACAAAGGCGAAGTGCTACTTTTGAAGAAAGCACTCTACGGCCTCAAGCAATCTGGAAGAGAATGGTACAAACGTCTAAGTGGTGAATTCCACAAGTTAGGATTCACTACGTCAGCCACAGACGGGGCTGTATTTTATAGACGTGGCGGAAAGGGGCATGTGATCATTGCAACAGCTGTGGACGACCTTACCATCACAGCTGAGAATCAGTCAGTCCTGGACGAAGTCAAACGAGATCTTGCTCAGGTCTTCAGTATGAAAGATCTAGGCGAGATTCATTGGCTATTGAATCTCAAAATCGAAAGAGACTGGCAGAAGAAGACCATTGCAATTTCACAACCTGCATACATCGAGAAGATCATCAAAAAATTTAATCTCGAAGATGCAAAGACTTATGCTACGCCTCTTGATCCAGCCGTAAAATTATCTAAAGACCAATGTCCTTCTACAGAGAGAGGCAAGAAAGCCATGTCGAAGTTTCCATACAGGCAAGCTATAGGATCACTGATGTGGGCGGCTGTAGCCACTCGACCAGAATTGCATTTGCGGTGTCATTACTCTCGCAATTCCTTGAAAATCCAGGTGGCACACACTGGAATGCAGTCAAACGTGTCTTCAAATATTTGAAAGGCACGAAGCATTACAAACTCACACTTGGAAGAAATCAAGACGGCTTGATGGGGTATTCAGATGCGGATTGGGGTTCACAGAGTCATAGGCGTTCGTATTCGGCATACTTATTTCAGATTGATGGAGGCACTGTTTCATGGAGTTGCCAGAAACAGTCGATAGTAGCCCTCTCATCAACTGAAGCCGAATTCGTCGCCCTGACCCATGCGGGCAAAGAGGCTCTCTGGATGCGCCATTTTATTTCTGAAATATTCCAACCACTGAACAGACCCATCAAATTTATTCAGACAATCAATCAGCCATTGCCATCACGTATGGCACCCAACAACACACGAGAACCAAGCATTTCGACATCCGATTATATTTCCTTCGAGATATAATCAAAAATCAACAAGCCAAGCTCGTTTATTTGCCAACCGAACAAATGTTGGCAGATATCCTCACTAAAGGACTTCCTAGTCCTAGAGTGAAGATTCTCAACGAGCAAATCGGAATATATTAAGCTTGAGGGGGCGTGTTGGGTGCATTTATGCTCCTGCACCAAAATCAAGCATAATATATCCAATTTGTTGTGTGGCCTTCCAATTTCTTCTCACATTGTTCTTGTATTATGCATCCATTTCTCTGGTTATTTTCGAAATTTTCCACTCATTCCTTATCTCTCTATTTCATCTTGTTATTTCTACTTTCACAAGCGGCTGCACCCAGCGGAGTCTGAAATGACTTCGACGCGCGAGCTCTTGGGCGCTAAAGGGCCGGGTAGTAGTACATGCGCAGTGGAACACATTTCCCCCTCTCTCAGTGACCACTAAATTCACTGAGAGAGGCAAGTAAATTAGTCTAGTAGTCTTTGCATTAATTGACCTAGAAATCCTCTGTAGTGAATTGATTTCTAGGTAGTGTATAATATATTTACAGTGACCACTAAATTCACTGAGAGAGTGAATTGATTTCTAGTCTATTCTTTTGGATAACAAGTCCATACCTACTGCCTATAATTCCTGTCCTCCACATAGAACTGCTGGCGAAATGCTTCAACAAAATCCTTCCAGGTTGCGTAGAGCGGCACGCCATGCTTTGCTTCGTGAGTGAATGCGCGAGTGGCAAAAGTTGCAGCCCTGCCTGTTTTCATGAAGGACGTCGCCCAAAGGATCTGCGACTGCTCGTCTGGGAAGTCCCTTGCACACACGCCCAGGTAGAGGCTGCACAACTGGATGAAGTTGCGACCATTCGCACGATCCCCATCATATTCAAAGGGCTTTGCTGGTTCAGCTGTTCGCTTTGAGGAGGCGCGAACGCGACCAGGGAGTCCAGCCATCAGCCCAGTGGTCGTAGCCTGCAGGGTGTTCAACCTTGTCTCCAGATCTTGTTTTTCCTGCCTCTCCCTCATCAACTCTTGCTCTATCGCCGCCAAGCGGTCCAAAACTTCAGCAGCAGATGGCAAGTTGTCCATGGTAAGTGTTAGAGGGTGTCAGGGTATGAGAAAGGATTGCTAAAATCACTGCTTTCGAAGGGTGTTCAATTCGAAGTCAGGCAATTTTGCAACCGGTGCTCTATAGAGAGTTTTCTACTATAAGGGCAACCTGGGCAGACGCTCTACACTCAAGCGGCGAACTGGCGAAGGGGGATCCAAAGAGAAAACTCTAAGGAACCCCTTCGCCACCTAACTACAACTATAAGCAAACGTGGGCATGCTAGCCCGATCACCGAATGCCCGAGTTACATAAGCAATCATGCCAGCGATAACAGGGCTGGACAGATAAGGAAGGAATGATGTCGGAAGGGGCCGGAACAGGAAGGGACATAAACTGAACACAAGACAGAAGGATGCTAAAGGCTAGGAGAAGCTCAGGGGCCACCAACAACACGCTGTGATGATGCAGTGTGTGATAATGCACAGTGTGATCATGCACAGTGTGATCATGCACAGTGTGATCATGCACAGTGCGATCATGCACAGTGTGACCATGCTCAGTGCGATCATACACAGTGCGATCATACACAGTGCGATCATGCACAGTGCAATCATACACAGTGCAATCATACACAGTGCAATCATGCACAGTGCAATCATACACAGTGTGTGATTGGTGTTCCCCTGACAGGATGCTCCTCACCAAGGGCCCTCTTCCTGACCTCCATGACTTGAACCTCCAGCTCTTCAGCATCCCTCCGCCGGCCCAGCGTCTGATAGGTTTCAGCAAGGTGGCCCATGGCAGCCAGTGTGTCTGGATGCCCCTCACCAAGGACCCTCTTCCTTCCCTGCATAATTTTAACCTCCAGCTCTTCAGCAACCCTCCACTGTCCCAGACTCCAATAGGTGGCAGCAAGTTTGGCCATAGCAGTCAGTGTGATGGGATGCACCTAACCAAGGACCCTCTTCCTTGCCTCTATGACTTGAACCTCAACTTTTGAGCATCCTCCCACTGGCCCAGACTCCAATAGGTTACATTGATATGTGCCGGCCCTTGAACTCACTAATTTTATGGATTTTGTTGTACGGTTACTCTAACAGATGTTTTATTCTCCAAGCCAGAACTAAAACGGAACAGAAAACTCTAGTGCATACTGTGCATAGCACGGATGTATGGAAGGCCCAGCTATATTACTAAGGCTCAGGCTTCCTCCTCGCGCATGAGGCGACGTTCCCGTTGACGTGCAAGTCGTTGCTTGTCAGCCTCTACCTGGATTTCTGGCACGTTTCAGGGTAGATTACTCACATAGCTCAAGATAGATGGTACTTACGATACTCGAGTCCTTTTTCGGTCAGGCCACTGCGTAAACTGGGGTTGGTAGTGAGGGTTTCAGTTGGTGCGGGGCCCAACCGAGGACGGGTCCTCGAGCTTGAATCCTCGTGAGCTGAGGTTTTCTTTAGCACAGTGGAACGAGTGGGGAGTTGGGTCAGGTTGATCTCCTGTAGAGCTTTCCATTTGGTAGCCACTGGAGCCATTGAGGTCAGTATGCTCGAACGGGTACGCAGTTGTGGTGGTCAGGAAGAAGAAAGGACACAGCTTAGAGATAACCAGTCACATGACTGTTAGAGTGGAGCACGGGGATTGATGGCCGAGTTCCCTGCGGCCATGCCTCCTCCTCAGGGGCGTCAGATATACTTATGCCATGAAGACTCAAATGAAGCACATCCAATTCAAAGCCATACCTGAGGAAATATGGTGCTGCGCTGAGTCACCGGCGGCGTGCTGCGTAGACATGTGCCCATCAGGAAGCCTGCGTCCCTGTAGCTGTGCCATATATTAGTGCCTGCAAAGTGTGACAGAGGAAGTTTCCGCCCCTACCCTGGCAGTCAAGTGCGCGAGAGGGCTAGTAGAGTTCAACAGTAAAGTTCAACCCATCCAAAAACGGTCACTACTATGTTGCCGCGCCATGCTTGCTGCGTAGATACGCGCACGAAAGGAACTCTGTGTCCCTGGGTAGCTGGGCCGTGCACGAGAGAAAAAAAAAGTGAGCCTGGTCAGAGTACGTTGCCTTTCTCTGTGTTTGCTGCGTAGATACGCGCATGAAAGGAACCCTGCGTCCCTGTGTAGCTGGGCCGTGAATTAGTGGGTAGATAAGTGGGCGAGAGGAAGCTTGCTTGCCTGCGAGGTGTACCTGCACCATGTATTGGTGCGTAGATACGCGCTCACACTCTAGCCGACCATAGAAAGCAGATGTCTATGGTAGAAAGGGCCCAGATATGTATCTAACATGATACATAAGGACATTTGAGCACAAGGACTATGTGGACTTACGCAGGCACACGTGCGACTACGTGGGCTACGGTAGACCATGTGATGCGACATGCTGGTAGGCGCCGCTACCAGAATTTCGGGTTTTTCCTGATGTAAGTGCTGCGTGAAGGAGGGTGTTTTAGCGTGAGTGATCCCCACCCTCTTCACCCCGTGGAGAGGGTGTCAGGTCTGTGTGATCAATTCAACGCAGGTGCCAACCTATCCCACCCTTTATCATTCCCCTTGCCAACCAAGCCTCATGAAATAGCCAAACGCCCCCCCGCCCCCCCCCCCCCCCCGCGAAACAGCCCCATGACACAAGCTCACAAAGAACCCATGACCCATCCTGGTGCATGAAGTGTGGAGCGTGCAGACGATGGAAAAAAAAAAAGCATGCAACGTCTAACGTCCAAGGGGGGGGTGAGGAGTGATATTGGCCTCGGCGCCCTGATGCGCTGCCGTCCGATTCTGCACCCCATTCCCCTCTTTCTGCGCCCCCGCGTTATGCTCAGCCCCACACCCGCACGGCCCCTCGCCTCCCCATACTCACCCTGCGCCGTAAGCTCCACATGCCCTACCTGGACCAACATGGAATCAAACGCGCCACGCCTGTAGCAGGCCACGATGCGCTCCAGGTGGTCGGAGGTGGAGATGTGCGAGGTGCGGCGGGTCAGAATGCAGAGAATGAAAACCGAGTCATGGCACCTTCTCTTCGGGTGTCAGCTTTGGTCACGCGGACCATTGATCTTCGCCATAAGCCTCTCTATGATGGAGAACGGGGAACCAATAGGCACAGAAGGGTCAAAGATCCATCCATGAATCTGTGGAATAGCCAGAGCCTGGTCGCGCTGTTCCGGCAACCCGAGGGCGAGAATATCCTGCATGAGCCTATCGTGGACCCAGTGGTAAGACATGTATGTCATTGTCGGTTTTGAAGTTGTATGTGATCGATCCTGGCGACCAATAGCTCCCCATCAGAAGGTTAGGAATTGGGCTGTTTAGGTTGTAAATGGATGGTGCCACTGCGGCGATATAGGAGGGCATCCAAGCAAGCTCGAAGCGGCAATAGCAAAATAATCATAGCGTATGCAGGTAACCAACCTTACTAGTATCCATGTTCAGACTAGCCCAAACGTGATAGGTAAGCCGCATGCAACACTCCCCCCGCGCCTGTGCACACCTCACCGAGTGGCTCACATCCACATAGGCAAGGCGACGTGGGGTAGGGGGATATGCGGATGCGAAGCGGCAGGGTCCCATCTGGAGCAGCACACGCACATGCACATGTGTCCACATTAGTCCCTGCGGCGAGTCTCACCTGCCGGTGGTCGAGACGGACCCAAGCCTCGAGGGGGCGTTGTCTTGCTGGGATGTGCCATCAGGCCTCAGGCCTCAGGCTTGAACCGCCAGGATATCTCCCATGCACGCTGACGTGATGGTCTTTGCCCGGCGGCCTTTGACACTCGCTAAAATACATCAAATATACTTTTTTTGTACTATGAGCAAGCCAGTACCTGACTGTCCTTATTTCGGCGTTGACGTTGGTTCATGATTTGGGCACACCGGGCTTCTATGCACACTCGTACGGCGATTGGGCAAGCAAACTGGATTGTGATGCCAGCACTCTTAGCGCGACCGAGAACTGGGCCATGCTCAAGCCGGCGCAAGCATAAATACAAGTACGACAAAAGAAGTGGGAAGTGGTTGGGTGGGTGCAAAAAATCGGGAGCTCGAAGCCTTAACGGCTATCGAGCGCGATATGAGTGAGAAGGATGCGAAGAAAAGGGGAGAGTAAGAAGAGATGTATATATACTATCAGAGACAATAGAACTCCGTGGACAGTGGACAATGCGAGCTAGGACCGACGTGACTCGTTGTCATAGACCCTGAACAAGGTGTACCTTGTCCATTGCAGGTCAGTTTCTGCACAATCCGGATGACAAGCCGTCTGTTGAGCTAGCGTTTGTTCCGTCAGAGATCTCTCAGAATCTCTAAAAGACTGTCTCACGCAGGGACACCACAATGCCAGCTTTTGTTTGGTTTCTAAAGCATTTATATTTTCTAAGCACAAGACTGGCACAGCCAAGCGTGGGACGAATCCGAAGAAAAACAGCAATGAAAGATGGTTAACACTTTCGATTTTACTGAGCTGCAACAGACCATTGAAAGAATGGTTGAGGCGAAAGCAGTAACAAAGAAAAGCCAATAAGAATCCCCTGACGACACAAGCCGGTACTGCAATAGCAAGGTCATCATGTCCCCCCACGTGCAAGCAGAGGTCGAGGGACGAGGGCGGCAAAAATTGGCTAACCAATGATGACCGCAGTGCGGTCATTTTAGTGGTTAAACTAAAAAGAACAGATACTACACTTGATCTAAGCCTGTACGACGGTTAGCTCTTACTTCTTCGCTTAACTTGTTATGGGTACTCACCAAAAGGCCAGAGTGGTAAGGAAAAGTTGAATGGGGTCGAGGGCCCTATATACTACCATTAGGCGCCCGTGCGCACAGGCCACCAATTGAATTCCCTATATGGTAGCCTATGCCTTTTTCCACTATTCAAATCAGCAGGTTGCCGAACATGCCGTAACAAAAACAGGGTTTCACTCATGGCCCAACCAGATACAATGCTCCATAGCGATACCAATCATAATATCTGTATACGGTATGCCACATAGATCAACCCTGGAGAAACTACCCATCGTTCTACCAGTGTCATCCCCTAAATCTGAGGTGCGCGCATCTCATAGTTCGGCGGGCTCTTCCCAACGAAATTCTTATACACATTTTCAATGAGCCGGACATATGACATATTCCATTGCTTGCTAGTAATGACAGTCCTATGTCCAAGCTACCTGGAGCTTTCTTATAAGTACTTGACATTTTGCAGACTTGTCGCGTTCTTCATGAAACGATCCGAGATGCATTGATCTTGCCATGGAGCTTGCTATTGCAGGTGTGTTGAAGATGCACACACGGATTCTCGGCGTTCAATTCCTGAACGACTTGCTCAACTCAAAACTATCGAACAAGGCTGGGCCGTATGATGGTCAAAATGCACAAAAATGTTTTTTCCCACGTGCGGTGAAAATGTTCCCTCCGCGCACCCTGATATATATATATATATTTGTATATGTATAATCTCATTTAAGACATTATTAAGTATGATACCTTGTTTGTTGTGTCTTGTATTTCAGTGAAAGATATCTTGCGCGCGCGCGCAGACAAACTCGAAATTAAACAAATATAAAAATTACATGAGTGCGTAGGCACGGGGAAGGGGTGGGGGGTCGAGACAGAGACACATTAAGTTTAGAGATACTACCAAGAAATACTAGGTGCCACCTCTGCTGTTGCCTAGTGAAGACATTTGAGGAGTAGTTGACAACTACGCCTCAAATGTCTTCAGCTTTACCAGCGCATTAGAAAAAATCTCATGTTCTCTTTTGAAAACTCCCTGATCCTTCATAATCTGCACAGCCTGAAGTCAGCATGCTGTTGTCACACCTATTATGTTCGTAGTTTCAAGTTTCGAAAGGGCTTCATGTGGTGATAAGGGATAATCGGGGTGTAGGTAGTGTCGGGCAAGTCCATCCCACCATGCACTTTCCCAAGCTGCCTGGCAGGCGAGTACAGTATTTTTGCACGAAGGATGGTGAGACGGTGGTATGAGGGGGTTGAATGCGATAGATAAACGAAGGGCACGAATTTCAGCTTGTGTTGAGGCCACTAAATGGCATACTAAAGGCCCTAGATGTACAAAATCCTCAGCGGGTATTCGGTTTGCTGGAGTATGCATGAGATCTTTGAATGCCGGTTCAATCCACTCTGAGATATGGTATGAGAGGCCAAGTGATAGGCGGTAAGCTGAGGAGAGGCCCATATTTGCTGCACCAAGGGCTTGTATGGCGAATGCCCGTGCGATGTCCATGTCGAGGAAGGTAGACAGTTCAAGGATTGAAATGAGAGATGATAACGTGGGAAATTCAGGGCTAAATCTAAGCAAAATAAGATACAATTGGAATAGTAAATTTGAGGCTATTTACTGGTAGTACCACCTCAATAATGTGTCCATTTTTCTCACTGTAAATGGCAAACCAAGTCGGATCGGTGTTTCATCAGTCAGACCATCCTTGGGAATGATAGTACAAGAATTGGTGGCAGTCATGCTGTTCTGGGAAGGGGGTACTGAGAACATATCCTTGAATATGGTGGAGTTTCGATGAAGGAGTGTCATATGGAGCTTGTAGAGACAGTTTTCAATCTATCAATTGTAACATCAGTAGGCAAAAAAAAAAGAATGTAAACAAAATAAGACAAACCAGAAAAATTGCGGATCCATCTTCAAAATAAAATTCTGCATGGCGTATTATATTTGTATTAACCATCAATGCTGCAGAAAGGGTAATAGAGATGCAGCTTGGGAGACCAGATGACCGTATCTAGTGAAGGTTCTGGAAATAATCCCAGTTGAAGCTCAGATCACTCATATAGAGTTGGCACTAACCTTTCCAACTCTTCCAGGTCCAGGGCCCCCTATTTGCTGGGGGCACAACATACAGCAAGCACATACTATTGTTGCTCAGTCTTATGCTAGCTCATTGCAGGTACTCAAACGGGATGATGGTAATCCACTGTGCCTGCACTACCATATCTAACGTCTACAAACCAGGATATTCCCTCTTCTCGAACAGATGGAATCCACTGAGTTGCCAAGAGGGTGGCTGGAGGAATCAGCACATTGCCTAGGACGCCTGATGCATGAGCTGGAGCTGGCAGCAAAAGGAGCTGATAATCAGTACACCGACTTTATTTTCTGCTAGGCACAGAGTTAATGAAGTAAATACAGTGAGCCCGAATTGACAACAAAGGAAACCCTAGTGTCCTTAGAATACACTGGTTGTCCTGGCCGCCCTACAAAGAAGCATGGGTGCAGGACGCTGTATCAGGAAACATCGCCTCAAAATGAAGGTTCTTGCTTGCCTCTTAGGGATCCATCGCAACACACTGCATTACAAGCTTCGCAAGCTAGGCTTGTATCATCGTTTTTCAACTCTATCTAATTATGAGTTGGATTCTGTGATCACACTCTGGAAACAGCATCGACCAAGCTCTGGACTTTGTTATGCTGTGGGGTTCTTACAGCGACATGGGCTACGTATTCAGAGAGAGCGTATTCGTGGAAGTATGAAACGCCTAGATGGTCTGGGGCAGGCTCCCCGAAGACACGACACGATCATGCGCCGTACCTATATCTCTCAGATGTCCAATGCCGTATCACACATGGATGGTATGCACAAGTTGATTCTGTGGGGCTTTGTCATTCATGGGGCAATCGATGGGCATGATCATATGGTAAGCACGATATCTGCATGTCTGCATCATGCTTACTGTCCACATAGATAACGGCACTCCATGCAAGCACGAACAACCGAGCATCAACTGTACTTAATTTGTTTCTGGACTCAATCACTGAACATGGTTGTCCATCACGTGCTCGTGGCGATCGAGGTGGCGAGAACCTTGATGTAGCAACATGGATGATCATGCACAAAGGCCCTCGTCGTGGCTCATACTTATGGGGGTCGTAAGTTGCTCTATTTACTACACTCCTATTTTACTAAATTAAACAAGGTCAACTCATAACACAAGAATTGAACGGCTGTGGGTCGAAGTGGCCACACAGTTCGCTCGGCGCTGGAGAGGTTTTTTTATACGTCTTGAGAAGCTTCATCGCCTCAATCGCCACAACCCCAACCATCCATGGCTGCTTCAAGTGCTGTTTCTAGACCCCATCAACGCTGACTGTGATGCATTCAAGGCTGAATGGAATGCTCATCCCATATCGACAATGAACAACCGTAGTCCTATTGTGAGTCAGTTCATATTCACCTTCATTACTCTACTAATATGTATGTAGGATATGCGATTTGTCAGTGAAACAACACACGGCAAGGTAGTATCAGAGCACAATGAAGTCCACCCAGATATCCTTCAGCGGTACTATGCAGCTGATGGTCCGATTGTGCAGCGTAGATCTCATCAGACTGGAGCAGGCCACCCTAGTGATGAGTCCGAGTCTGAGTCCGAGTCTGAAGTCCACAGTGTGACTGATGAGCCAACTGATGCAGAAAGTTGCGAGGCTGATGATGAGAGAGAGGATGAAGTAGGTACAGGAAGTGAGACTCACCATCCACTGCATGAAGAAATCGCACAAAATGTGCATGCAAACATCAACCATCCGGCAATCAGAGTTCCACAATCTCAGTCACCATTCGCAAACTCCCAGGTGGAAGGATTATTTTTTGCAGCCCTGGAAGAAATTCGCACAGCAGGTATTGTTCCCGAAGGTTATGGTGTGCTTAGTATGGAGTGGGATGATGGCGGCTATCAAACTTATGAGACCATACAGGTGGGAAGATGTGCGCGACAGTTCATGGTTGAACTGCCAGTTCCCGTCTGGTTACCCCGTGCAATCGCATGGTGCCAGGCTTTGCATGCAATGCAGAGCTTTATCTTTCGTTTGGAGGAGAACCAGTAGCTACAGTTTCAATGAATAAAATCAATTTATTATTATTTTTCTGTGCCGCCACAATAAGTCAAGCGAAAAAGCGATAGTTTGCGTTCTCTCTTTCTTTGTTATTCCACCTAATGTCACTATGATGTCTCCATTCCATTCCAAATGGAGATGTTTGCAATTGCCCTCACTTTGTCCCTAGGGCCAACCTCGCTGCAGATGAAGGTAACATGTGCGATGGGTGCCGACATTCAGTATCGTGGCACCAGTCGAACACATCTACCCAAGGTTCAAGTCAATTGGGGGAATCAACAACTGGTTTAACACAAAGTATGAACCACATACTTTCTTCCTATACATCCCAGGCTGCCGCCATTGGCAGTTCACACCAGTCATTTTACTCAAAGAGTCTCACTCCTGTGGAGTGAAATTATGAGATTCATGACAAGGAGATGCTGGCTATTATTTGTGCCTTAGAGGAATGGCGACATTTCCTTGAAGGCACTAAGCATTGCATTGAGATCTGGACAGACCACAAGAACCTGGAGTATTTTCGCACTGCAAAGAAGCTTAATCGCAGGCAGGCTAGATGGTCTCTCTACTTGTCGTGTTTCGATTTCGAGCTTCACCATCGGCCTGGTGTCACGATGGGCAAGTCAGACGCACTGTCACGGTGCTCAGACCATGGGTCAGGATCAGGTGACAACAGCGATTTGACACTCCTATGCCCAGAGCTGTTCATTTTCCGCGCCATGGAGGGGCTCACCCTGGCGGGGGAAGAACATGGGATTGTTCACGACGTGAAGAAGGCATTTGGGGATGGGTCACTGGAGGATGAGGTCGCAGGGGCGGTAAAGAAGCTGCAAGAGTCTGGTGGGAAATCGCTGGTGTCTGCAGAGTGGGCTGAGATGGATGGGCTGCTCACATTCCGAGGTAAAGTTTACGTTCCAGATGTCCAGGACCTCAGGCGACGAATTGTTGCCCAGCAGCATGATTCGCGGGTCGCTGGTCATCCTGGGCGATGGAAGACCCTTGAACTTGTCTCACGAAATTACTGGTGGCCCCACATGTCGCGGTATATTGGTGAGTACTCCAAGATGTGCGATTTATGCCTGCGAACAAAGGCACGAAGGCAGCCACCCCTCAGTGAACTCCATCCACTCCCTGTCCCTGAAGCTCGCTGGGACATGATCAGTGTTGACTTCATTGTGGAACTGCCTGACGCACATGGCTACGATGCTGTGATGAATGTAGTGGACTCGGTCTCCAAGCGGGCACACTTCATCCCCATCAACACCACGATCACTGCAGCTGGAGCAGCGCGAGTTTTCCTACACCATGTCTGGAAGCTGCATGGCCTCCCGCAAACAGTGATGTCAGATCGTGGGGTCCAGTTCGTGCGCGAATTCACTCACGAGCTTTATCGCCTGCTGGGAATTCACATCGCAGCCTCCACAGCATACCACCCACAGACTGATGGGCAGATGGAGCGACTCAATCAAGAGCTATAGCAGTACCTCTGACTCTTTGTCAATGAGCGACAAGACAACTGGGATGACCTCTTGCCCATGGCTGAGTTCCAGTACAATAACCATGTGCATGCTTCGACTCGTCAATCGCCCTTCATGCTGGACACTGGGTGGCACCCACGAATGGGCTTCGAACTGCATCAACACCCATCGAACCTTGAGTCTGTCAATGAATTCAAGGAACGCATGGTGGAGTCACTGTCAGAAGCGAAGTCGGCACTGGCAAAGTCGAAGGAGGACATGGCGACATACTATAATCGCCAACGTGAACCAGCACCTACATTTTCTCCGGGTGACAAGGTCTACCTCGATGCAAGCGATATACACACCACCCATCCTTCGAAAAAGCTAGCTCATCGGCGACTTGGCCCCTATGTTGTTGAACGCCAAGTTGGGTCACAAGCCTACCGTCTCTGCCTCCCAAGGTCTCTAAGTCGCCTCCACCCTGTTTTCCCCATCATTAAGCTCACTCCTGCTCCATCCGATCCAATCTTGGGTCGGCGACCATCCCCACCCCTCCACCCATCCTTAGAGAGGGTGATGAGCACTTTGAAGTTGAACAGGTGTTAGACAGTCACATGCGAGCAAATCGCCTCCAGTTCCTCATCAAGTGGAAGGGGTATGGCTATGAAGAGAATTCTTGGGAAAATCAGGGCGATGTCCAAGCTCCTGACCTTATTGCCGACTTCTACCGTTCACATCCAGGTGCTCCTCATCGCATTCGCTCCTTGGAGGCTGTCATGTTTCAGAATCGCATCCCTGTTCCACCAGTGGGGCTTCATGCGTCGGGTCGCCACATTCTAGAGGGGGGGTGATGTCAGGGGAACACCAATCACACACTGTGTATGATCGCACCGTGCATGATCGCACTGTGTATGATCGCACTGTGTATGATCGCACTGTGCATGGTCACACTGTGCATGATCGCACTGTGCATGGTCGCACTGTGCATGATCGCACTGGGCATGGTCGCACTGTGCATGATCGCACTGTGCATTATCACACACTGCATGATCGCAGCGTGTTGTTGGTGGCCACTGAGCTTCTCCTAGCCTTTAGCATCCTTCTGTCTTGTGTTCCGTTAATGTCCCTTCCTGTTCCGGCCCCTTCCGACATCATTCCTTCCTTATCTGTCCAGCCCTGTTATCGCTGGCATGATTGCTTAGGTAACTAGGGCATTCGGTGATCGGGCTAGCATGCCCACGTTTTCTTATAGTTGTAGTTAGGTGGCGAAGGGGTTCCTTAGAGTTTCCTCTTTGGATCCCCCTTCGCCAGGTATGTCTATGTCCTGTATATAGTTCTCTATCTCACTTTGGATCCCCCTTCGCCAGTTCGCCGCTTGAGTGTAGAGCGTCTGCCCAGGTTGCCCTTATACATCCAGATGCACTGATACAAGCCCCCACCCATGCAGGAATAGACACACCCTAGGCTTTGTCCAAGGAACACATGCAAAGACCAGGATATACAGCCAAACAGCAAATATGACAGTACGACTGTATATATCATCTTACATACAGCCATGCCACAAGAGACACACAATCAGATAAAAAAAAAAAAAACCAGTCTGAAGCCTTAGAGCCAATCCAGATACAGAATTGTTTACAATTAGAAACCCAATGTTACGTAGTGGCTGCCTCAGGCAAGTATGCCACCTCTGTCACAAAGGCATGGTACCTGTGCTCCACTGGGCATGAGAGAAATCAGCCAGTCTGTCTGAATCGCCTATGAGGCTTATGAGGAATTTGTTATCTTGCTGGCATTGCTGAATGTGTATTATCATAGTAGGTTTGAATGTGTGGAGAGTTTATGTAGTGATTTACACCTTTGAACAGACTATTGTAAGGGCAATTCTAGCTAGTTGTGGAGATCACACTACCACACAACTGACAAGGGGACATCCAAAGTACATACATAAATGACAGAATATACAAGACAGGGGATTCTAACCCAACAAGTGGAAATCCAAAGAGAAAAGTCTAAAGACCCCAATGCCAGCAACCCCATATTATACTAGGCCAGTCTGCAGCCAGGGCCAACACCCAGCACAACCATCAACCCTGCATCCCCTGGCCTCCCTGACCTTTGGCTGACCCTGGATGCCACATACTAAGTCAGTTGCTTAACTTCCAAGACTGTTCTGAAGTGGCAGGTGGAATTGGAGCAGAACTGGGGAAGTGGAATTCAGGATAGAGTTGGAACTGGAAAACAGGGTGTCCCCTGACAACTATGATTGCCTGCAGGGAGCAAAGAAAGCTACCAGTAGCTAGAAAGACAAAGTGTCAGGCAGCCTTAGAATCAATTTTACATTTCATGGCTAGCCATAGGTGATTTTACCATGTTCAATGTCCTTGTAATTTATGATAGTACAATGATGTTTTCTGGCTCATCTACTCCCACCTGAATACCTTTCACTACCTGTGAATTAATACTAACTAATACAACTATTATTTTGCAAGTCATATTGATTATAATTAACATGTAAATGTCAAGATTGGTTTTCAGGCATTAATATCGTGTATTAGTGAACACAGTGAATGCCTGAATAACTTGTGCAAATAAGTATGCCGTTCGGTGAATAGGTGGACCAATAATTGTTCACAAGATAAGAGGGTTGCCCGAATCGAGCTCGCCCTATCTACAGTCATAGCGAAATACCCCATGGCACTTGATGATGTAACATACAAGGTGTCACGGAAGGGCTGTCTAAGTAGCGAAAATCCCTTCGCTGACAGCACAGAAAATAGTTCGAAGGCTAAGGTAACGAAGATGAAGTATGAGAAAGTGATGCCTAAGTCCTCCTCTGGTCGAAGATAGGAATCTCCAGGAGAAGGCTCAAGACAATGATCACAGCGAGGTCAAGTTTGCACAAGATGGATGATGTATGATAATTGAACTGAGGAATATACATGTGAATGTAAATGTCTTATATCGAATGCTTGCAAGGTATTAGCGAATAGGAAAGAGGCCGTCATGAGTCAGGGTTGGATAGGGGTGCGCAGTCATGATACAAAATAGATGAAATAAACATACAATAGAGTGAGGGAAGAGTGCGAACATGAAACGACGGAGAGTAAAGGTGGCGAAGGCACTTATGTATGAAACCATGTCTTGGGACGTGCATGCATGCTATCCTGCACGGACTCTTTGTCTACCGGGTTGATCCCACATGACCTACAGATGGGACGTCCCGCGAACACAGTCTGGCCATATGAACACCCAAAGGGGTTGGATTGAGAAGATGATGGGGCTAGTCATGAACCATCACGCCGGGTATATGGTATCCATCCTATTTGATGGTGTGCCTGCTGGCGAAATGTACGAGCAGCGAATAGCGGTTCGGAGAATGGGGCGAACAGCGAATAGAGTGGATGTAGAGGAAGAGTGGTCCAGGGGTGAGGTGAACGCTGGCGAAGATGCTAGGGAGTGACGAGGGGGAACATAGAGACAGTGAGTGGGGTAAGGGAAATAGACAGGTCATGACAACAGGCCGCGAATGCCGCCGCCAGCCATCCCGGTCGAACAGGACGTGAGGTTCAGGAATGAACCCCAAGAGCAAATGGCTGCCCCAATGGAGAGCCGCAATATGATCCAGCAGATCGTCAGGGAACAGGTCGCCTCAGAGCCTCACTCTGAAATGACAACCAAGAGCCTAGAGCTCGAAGTTGCGCACTGGCAGCATAAGGAGGCTGCAGCCGCCCGCCGCCATGTGCGGGCCCTCAAGCTGCTAATGAAGAACGCTGAGGAAGCAGTGGCCCAAAGCCACACCGCTCAGCAGCCCGACGAGCAGCTCACGTGAGCTGTGCAGGACGCATGACAAGCACGCTGGAGCGGTGGCTCCTGGAGCGGAGTAGGCCGGAGACCCAGCCCTGGGCTGAGGTACAGCCAGGGAGTCGGGGTACTGTAGTAGTCATTGTCACATAGATTAGGTCACACACAATCCCTTCTGCCGCTACCTTCAGCAGGCTTCTGCTGCGAGCTCCCCAGCTCTTCTCCCAGAGTACCGAGAGCTGCCTCTCCAACGCGCAGCTTACAACAGCAGGCTGTGGATTCGAAACCCGGGGCTGACGGGGGAAACCAGGCACAAACGCCCCCGGACCTGAGAGCACAAAATGCTCCCGATCCTGAGCCCGACCCAGGCCTGTCAGGGCGTACAACAGCCTGCCCCATGTGGCATCACAGCCGCGCGAACAATCCATGGCCCCAACAGAGGGCCAGGGCAAACCAGATCAGGCTGATGTCGTACCGGTAGAGCCGGACAATGGGATCACACAGATGATCCATGTGGCATTAGCAGACACCACCAACACAGACCCAGAGAAGTCTGTGCTAGCGAAAGCTGGCATGAAGTTGGCTCACCCCGAGCCATATGCTGGGGGATCTGACCTCGAAGAGTTTTAGATCTTCGTCGCAGCCATCTTAAGATGGCTGAAAATGAACTGCCTCCTAGGGCCAACCAGCATAGACATGCAGGTCGGCTATGTGGGCACTCGCCTAACCGGCGAAGCCCAGGAATGGTTCCTTCGAAACGTAGAACACTTTGATCGCCAGGCCCGCAGCTGGACACTGGAAACAGTGATGCAGGGCCTTCAAAAAAGGTTCCTGCACACACTGACGTACCATCACGAATCGAATAAATTCGATGTGGTCATGCAGGGCATGAAGACCATTCAGGAGATGCTGAACGAGCTCACGAAATACATGGCGCGCATGATACAGCCGCCAGACGATTACATGTTCCGGAGACAGTTCATGTCGGCGCTGCATGAAACGCTGCGCAATGAAGTCCTCAAAAAGGGCTACAACACTGAGAGCAGCTCTTCGAGATGGCCTGAATGATAGAGGAAGCATCCCGATGCAATATGGGGATGCGCCACGCAGAGAGCGCAGCGGCAACGGCAAGCGCTGCCCAGCTTACAGGGAGCAAGCCGTTGACACAGATGGGCCTGACCAGGCCCAGCCTGTTCTCAAGAAGTGGAGCGGTGCAGCGGCCGCCACCCCCACGCCCAGCACATGCTGGACGCCAGCCTGAAGCTAAACAGCCTCAAGCATCAGGATCGCCCCAGCGACCTGCCCCACCAGCGAAAGCGTTGGGCCGGCCTAACGATCAGCCCAGCGGCAAACAAAGCAGCACCACGTGCTTTGAATGTGGCAAACCTGGCCACAAGAAAGCAGAGTGCCCCCGGCTTAGGTCCAGGATCAGGACAGCGGCCACGAGGCATGAAGAGGAGACTGAGGATCTGGAGACGGATCTTGGTCAACATTCTCTACATCAAATTGAGGAAGAGGGGGAGGGTCATCCCCAACCCAACGACTCTCCGGACAACCGAGACGCGCCCGCTGAAGAGTGGGATCCCAAGCCGTCCCAATATTATGAATGGGATGAAGAGGTGGAGGACACCACCTACAGGTCCAGTGCGATCAGATTTGTGCCGGAAGACAAAGCCACCACAAAGGTCATGGCGGCACGCACATCGGTCACGCCAGACAAGGCCGCCGAGCCGGTGTATCACCACCGAAGCAAGCATAGGACGCGGCCAATGTGCCCACACAGTGAGCACTGTACCCTGTTGGGGTACTGGGAAATAAACAGCATAAAAGCCCACTGCCTGCTAGATAGCGGCAGTGAAGGGGTACTGCTATCCCCTGAATTCACGCAAGCTACAGGGATGAAGACATTCTCCCTGGAGCAGCCAATCACGCTGCAGCTAGCCTGCATAGGCAGCCATTCCACGATCAACTATGGAATGACCATGACCATTAAATTTGGTCGTGAAACATACGACGAATATTTCGATGTGGCAAACGTCGAATATTACAATGTGATCTTAGGGACACCATTCCTAAGGAGATTTGGCATAACCCTGGACTTCTCGAGCCCAGGGATGACCCGCAAGGGGAACGAAATAGTCCCCATGGGCAAGGTCTTGTTCGACGACGATGGATCGACGAACGAGGACAAGGGGTCACGGATGAGCAGGATCACCCAGGCGCCGAAGCCTAGCCTGGCTCATTGAAGCCAGGAGGACGAGTCGTGGGACGACTCGTCCTTGAGCTCGCCCTACAATCATAGGGAGAGGCACTCTCACCTAACGGGGAAAGCGATGGGAAAAAGGAAGGCGGTTCCACGCGCCGCGGACCTAATAGACTCACCCAGCGCCTAATGGCTTCTAAGCCAACCACCACCATCATCTTCATGGATGATGACCTTCCTCGCAGAGGCGAGGAATGGATGGAACGAATCACTGACCTAGTCAGTGGAATTCCATTAGAACTACCGCCATTACAGGAGATCAACCATGAGATCAACCTCATTGATCCCAACAAACACATGCTGTATCGACTACTGAAGTGCCCCGAACATTTCCGAGAGGAACTGTTGGCTAAGATAGAACGATACACCACTGCAAAGTGGTGGATTCTGGCAGTTGTGCAGCAGGCCGTACCCATGCTGTGTGTGCCAAAAATGAATGGTACATTACGAACCATCTTCGATCTGGGCCAGCAGAACGAGAACACGGTGAAGGACGTCACGTCCTTCCCGGATCAAGATATCATCCACAGTGACATGGCTCACCATCGGTATCAAACAAAACTCGATATGTCGGAAGCATACAAGCAGAACCGGATTCATCCAGATCACGTAGCAAAGACCGCCTTTGCCACGATCCTTTGCACATTTAGGAGCCAGGTGATACAGATGGGAGACTGCAATGCCCCTATCAAGGTTCCAACGGCTGATGACAGCCATTTTCCGCGACTGCATAGGTTGCTTCATCCATGTCTACATGGACGACATCTTCATTTCTCGCTCTCGATACAAGAGCATGAAGAGCACCTGTATATTGTCTTTTACAGGCTGAGGAAGAACCACCTTTTTCTGAGCAAGAAAAAGGTGGATCCCTATTCCATCCAAATGGAGTGTCTCGTCCACATCATCGATGGCTGAGGGGTACATGCCGACGAGGACAGGTGGCAACGCATCCGAGAGTGGCGTCGGCCGTGGATGTTCAACAATGTCCAGCATTTCCTCAGGCTAGTACAGTATCTGGCACATTACATGCCAGATGTTACTGCATACACCACCCCACTATCGGGCTGTGCGTGTAACAACCGTCCATTCGAATGGACCCCACTACTGGACAAATGCTGGCAAAGAATTAAGGCGTTGGCCTGTAAGGCCCCGATCCTGCATCCAATAGACGCACGGTGCCCAGAGCCGATCTGGGTGATCACTGACGGGTCAAAAGCGGGTGTCAGTGCGGTCTACGGCCAAGGCCCCGACTGGAAAACCTGTCGGCCTGCCAGCTTCTTGTCAAAGAAGTTCAGTGTTGCTCAGCAACACTACCGGACTCACGAGCACGAGACAATTGCGGTGCTTGAGGCTCTCATGAAATGGGAGGACAAGCTGCTGGGATGAAGGTTCACCCTCATCACAGACCACAAAGGGCTGGAATACTTCGAGACCCAAAAGAGCCTATCTGACTGCCAGGTCAGATGGTTGGAGTTTCTCTCATGGTTCAACTTCAACACCGTACATGTTGACGGTGTAGAGAACAAGGTAGCAGACTGCCTGTTGTGCTACTACGAGAGCGACACGAGTGATGACAATCATGTTAGCAACTTGGGGTTATGGCAGGGAAGGTTCAGTAGAGTTCTTAGAAAGCTAGAATCAAATGCACTACATGATTTTCAGTCAACATGCCTTGAAAATATAAAGAATACTACTTGCCTCTCTCAGTGAATTTATTGTCACTGAGAGAGGAGCACTATCCTGTCTCAGAAGGCATATACGTGCACCCGGGCCTTTAACGCTCAAGAGCTCAAGCGTCGAAGTCATTTCAAACTCCGCTGGGTGCAGCCGCCTGTGAAAATAGAGATAACAAAATGAAATGGGGAGGTAGAGAGTGACTGGAAAATTTCGAAAATAATCAGAGAAATGAATGCATGGTACAAGAACAATGTGAGAAGAGATTGAAACACCATACAATAAATCGAATACATTGTGCTTGATTTTGGTGCAGGAGCATAAATGCACCCAACAAATCACCTGGATCACATTGTCAAGATTGGTTTTTAGGTGTTAATATCATGTATTAGTGAACACAGCGAATGCCCGAATAACTTGTGCGAATATGTATGCCATTCGGCGAATAGGTGAACCAATAAATGTTCACAAGATAAGAGGGCTGCCCGAGCAGAGCTCACCCTATCTACAGTCATAGCGAAATAGCCCATGGCACTTGACGATGTAACGTACAATGTGTCATGGAAGGGTTGTCTAAGTAGCGACAATCCCCTCGCCATCAGCACAGAAAATGGTTCGAAGGCTAAGGTAACGAAGATGAAGTATGAGAACTCACCAGTGATGCCTAAGTCCTCTTCTGGTTGAAGATATGAATCTCCAGGAGAAGGCTCAAGACGATGATCACAGCAAGGTCAAGTTTGCACAAGATGGATGATGTATGATAATTGAACTGGGGAATGTACATGCAAATGCAAACTACTTATATCAAATGCTCGGAAGGTATCAGCGAATAGGAAAGAGGCCATCACGAGTCAGGGTTGGATAGGGGTGTGCAGTCGTGATACAACATAGATGAAATAGACATACAATAGAGTAAGAGAGGGAGAACATGAAATGACGGAGAGTAAAGGTGGCGAAGGCACCTATGTATGAAATCATGTCTTGGGGCCTGCATATACACCGCCCTGCATGGGTTCTTCATCTACTGGGTTCATCCCACATGACCTACTGTTAGGACTGTTCCAATCAACCATCTCCGCCGCCTCCGCACATCCTCCGCGCTACCTCCGCATCACCTCCGACTCTAATTCCGACATCCGCAACATCCGCAACCCTCCTCCCTTGTTCTTTCAGTTCCCCGGGCCACCTCCAGATACCGGCCCCCGTACTTGACCCTGAGCACAACAAAATACCATTTCCGTAATTCCGTTTCTTCCAATGCCTATTGTACTTACCCGCCTTGTTCTTTGCCATTGTACTTACCCTACCCTGCACCCCCCTTGTCACCCATTGTTCCGTAGTAGTTACTTACCCCGTATGTCTATCCGATTCCCACACTCCCCGGAACTTGCTTAGTATCATACCATTACTTGTTGTTTCTGCACTTTGTATAAAACCCCCTCATGTATGTCTGTTATTCTGCAATCAGATAATCACCTTCGATACTTGATTTCCTTCGCTCCATCTCCTGTTCTTAGTACAGTGAGTCTAGCAAGACCTCAGTCTCTCTCCATCTTCCGTCTTCCATCTTCCGCCTTCTGCCTTCCACCTTCCGCCTCAGTTCTGACTCAAGTTCCGACCAACCTCTAGTTTAGTACTTACCGACTTCCGACTCATCTCCGAAATACCTAGGACGATAGTTCATTGGGGGTGCAACCTGCAAGTTGAAGCCGCTGTCCTTTCCAGTTCCGACTTAGCGGAAATCTCGATACATAACACCTATGGGTCACAAATTCAAAGGTAAATTTGAAGCAAACAATGTTTACTTCCTAAATGAACTGAAGGAGGTGACGGCTGATGTGCTCATGGCCAACATCGGGATGTCATGGGGTGACGCGAATTTCATCAAAGGAGCGGCTAGAAAGGCTATAAGGAAGTTTGCTAAGAAGGTGTGAGAGGGAGGGAGGCAAGCAGAATTATGCCAGTAGGACACAATAATTAGATTTACTATATACATCAAAAAGAACAATTTAGAGAATTATGGATATTTGAGATCGGCGGCCTTAGTACCGTCTGAGGCAGCACACGGCACATTATTGGTATTTAACCTTGAGGCCGCTACCACCAACACACCGCAAGAATGTAGATGGTTCACTTGTCACGTGACTTGTCCGCATGTTGACAACAGCTCTGCCTCTCAGACTCGCACAACATAGTTCTTTACTTGTTGTCTGCCTCTAATTCTCAATATTTGTTATTCTAGATGCCATCAACACCGCCCCAATCTCTCAAGCTTCCGTTGATGACGAGCACACCATATAACGTCAGTTCCAGTAAATCTCATGAATCACACATTCGGACCCAGGATGATTTGAAAAAGCTGATGAAGGGTGAGTTCTCTGGTGCGATATTCGAGAGGAATTCTCTGCTTGAAGAGCGCTGTTGGGCGGATCAACAAATTGTCGACACTGTCCTATCCAAACTGAAACCTGGCGTGTTCTGGGACAGCCCAACCGACACTTTCAAGGAATGGCCCAGCCGCACTCATCCAGAAAGCGCTCATTATGCGCCGTTGGAGTGGTTACTCAACCAGATTCTGTCCATCTCCTCCCAAAAGCTGCAGAATGGCAATATCCACCGAGGTCTTCAGTTTTACGTGTATGGTCAGGAAATGGCTGAAGGACTTGACAAAGACTCCCCCCTAAAACCAGACCTTGTTGGTTGTCAGTCTGTTGGTGAGAGCCGAGGCTCGAAGCCGAAGCTCTCATGGAACGAGGCTGAAATTTGCGTAGAGGTGAATAATAACTGGCCTGGTTTGATCCTGCAGTCAAGCACGTACACGCGCTGTATGTTCACACACTGATTGGATAGACTCTTCATCACTGTTATCCATTTCAACAACGCAACGATGGGGGTGTGCTTCGGATTTGATTCTCGCATGGGTCTGGTTGTTACGCCAGAACTTGACCTCTCAAAGGAGGGAGGCTTTAAAGGATTTGTCTGCGGAGTGGTTGGGATTAATTCTTGGACCGACACAAACCACACTGGAATCGATACTACTCGTACCATCACAGACATTGCGATTCCCGAGAGGGGTATATTCAAGATTTCGAAAAAACTTTGTGACCGACGTTGCGTTTGCGGACGAGCAACGCGTGTGTATCTTTTGGTCAAGAAGGGTGCATTTTGACGTTTAGAGATCTGGGCCAGTAGTTAACAATTGGGTTTGAAGGTGCAACCGCCACCGATGGTTCTCCCGCTCAACCTCCGTCCACTCACCGGTATAACTTACGAAGTCACCAACCCCCGCGTTCTCAGCCTGGAAAAGAGACTGACGGTCGAGAACCCTTGAGGTTGAAGGGAGGCATATCTTTTCTCTTGCTGGACACTGTCATTCTGAAAGATTCATGGCCATTGAAAACCCATAACGAAGAAGGCACAATGTTTCGAGCGTTATTGGGCGGATTTGGACTGCCAGACATCCTTGCCTCATACCCTGTCGAGGACGGAATGGATAAGCTCATACCAGATGACGCAACATATTGGCCATGTGTGCGCCAGAGCCATATGCCGGGGTTAGGCCTGACGAACGAATACATATGCGATCTGTTTTTGAGACCCGAGGGACATCACTGCGAGCTGCACAAAGTCCTCGATTGCTCGTGCGTTGCATAGTGCACGCCATGTTGGGTATGTGAACGAAGAGGGCATTGGACATGATTTACCTATAATGGTAGTTGACAGGGAATTTTGGGCTGTTTAAGAATGGCTGGTTGCACCACGACGTAAGCGTTGGGGACGTCATGCTGATGGATGAAGCTGAGCGGCCGCCTGTGGCAGAGTACGTACCGTCTGTCCTTTCATTTTTTTATGTTTGCTTCAGTTTTGCCGTGACTCGAGAAGTTACTAGATGTGTGGGATTCATATGCGATGGGGACCAGGCAATTCATTGGATGGATCAGAAGCAGGAATTTCGCTCAGTGGGTCTTTAGTTGATGTGTGCGGCTTGTGATTTACATGGTTCTAGGGTACGCTGCCTTTCATGTCTCAGGCGCTGATTGTTGCTTGGGACTCTGGAACGCAACTTGTGCACCAAGTAATTGATGACCTGGAGTCGTTTATATGCGTTTTATTTTGGTTGATTCTGGATATTCTGGAGACCAAGGGGGCACTTGTGCTACTAGAACTGAATTACTTTCAAACGATGCTCTCCGATGAGTTACCTGTGTTACAAGCTAGGGGAAGTTTCCTTGATAGGTTAAAGCAACAGGATGCCGCGAAAAACCTCTCTACGGGCTTGAAGCCATTCTCAAACCTTTTGATTCAATGGTTAATGCTTTCTCGGGAGACTGCTCTGGAATGGCTGAAACCAGACTTCGTTAAGGTTGTATTTTCGGACACCGATGAGTACACTTTACAGGCCACCAAGCAATACAAGCAGTATGTAACGATTGGGCTTGAATCTCTTTCAGACCTGCCAGAGAGTTGGGATTATGTTAATGAGGGGGAAATGACAGGTGAAGAGAGAGTCGAGGAGGGGGAAATGACAGGTGAAGAGAGAAGATGAGCTGGGAAAGACCGCATGTAACGCATGACATATAATATTATGAGATCCTGTAGCCACTGTAGGAAGAGCGGGCACTTACAATGAGTACCTTTTGCACTACTAAGTGTTGTTTACCAATATCATCCATCACATTGCAGATAATTTTCAACATTCTGACAACAAAAAAATTACATTACAGTAGTACAACTGCACTACAGATAGCCACAGTCCTTCATCCACCCTCGCGCATGTCTGCGTGTAATCCGATCCAGTGCCTCGTAGAGAAACATGAATAGCTCAGCCCTCTCCTTACTTGCAACACATGCACGGAACTCGGCACCATGACGTCTGAGGTGAGCTTTGATGAAGGAGAATGGTTCTTCGATCGGGTTGAGATTGGGCGAGTACGGCAGAAGATACATCAGGTTGATTCCTCTGCAAATGCAAGATTAGACACTAGTGAAAACAGTTTATGATGGTAAAAACCTTTTGGCACATAAGAGTGAGACCTCAGGTATGTGGTGAATGGCGCAGTTATCCATAACAAGAACGCTCTGTGGTGCCGGGTAAGGGTTCATTTCCTCTAAAAGGCCCTTCAGAAACCCAAGGAACTCTGGACCATCGTATGCCCCTAATTTGATATGGCTATAGATGATTCCATCTTGTGAGAGCACCGGAAGGATTGAAAATCTGAGTGGATATTAGCGATACAATAATGGAGGCCCGTGCACAAATCGTTACCTTTCGCCCCTTTGGAAACGTGCTCGCACTCGAGGCCTACATCCCTTGTAAGCCCATCCCATTAGTCTATACGTTGTGCGAAGGTCAATTGCGCTTTCATCTGTGAAAACCAAACGGTCTGGTGGTTCACTACCAATATGAAACTGGAAAGCAGTCCGCAAGGCTTCACAGCGCTCTGCGGCTGCCCGTGAAAGCTGGATTGGAGACAAATATAAAGGTTGTCATTCCTCGAGGATTTAATGACTCACTTTCTTTCTTTGCAAGCCAAGATGTCGAAGCGTCCTCCAGACAGTTGATATACTTACTAAAATACCATGCTGCACCTCTAGCTCTTTGAGAAGCTCATCAAGGTAAAGATCAGGCGAGTGTTCAAGAAGCGCAAGAAGAAACTGTTATAAAATAAAATAAGCTACAGCTAAACACAGACATGAATTACTTACTTCACTCTGAGCTGAGGTCATTTTTGACCCATGAGATAGCCACTTTGGCTCTGCCACGACGTCTCCAACATCCCGCCAGAGTTTGATTGTGCGTTGAACTACACATAGTGACATATCGAGGTCAATTGCAATATCGGTTGATTTCTTGTTGAGCTTGAATTTTTGGTGTATATCGCGATCCTGCAGATCCTTGCTGTACATGTGACGAACAGGTTTAGGGTTGCCAGGGCGAGGCATATGAGCGATGGTGTGGGTAGTACATACAAGGAGAACGGAAGTTCCCGAAACACACACCCTGACCAAGAATTCTATGACATGAATCGTGCAACAGCATTTGCACCCTTACTCCCAATGCTGAACCCCAACTCAAGTGTAATTTTCAGGTGTCGAATGGCCACTATCCCGTTTTTATTGGTGAGTTTGTTACTTATGCTTACTTTACATCCTCGCTGAAAGGGCTGTCATGCGTCCCAACTACAAGTCCACCATTGTGACTTGAAGCGCCCCTTCTACTCGTACAAGCATGAGCAGTTCCTTCCTGTCGTCCACCCGCACCCCAACCGACCATGGCTCCATCACTCCTACCATCAACACCCTCGCGATGACCACCGCCACGTCCCGTGCCTCCACGCGCTACCGCAACACCAACCGCGGCAACGCCCTCGCACGCCTTGAGGGCCGCCAGCCCAGTCGTGTCACGTCCGCGCTCCCGTCCCTCTACCGGCTGCCGTTTGGGCCGGTATCCCCCATGTCCCCTGCGTGGAGTCCCCTGGGTGTCAAGGTGTGTCGACGGCCCCGCACCCTGCTAACCGTATGCCCAGTCTCCTCACGATGAGCTCCGTGTCGTCGGTGCTGCAATCGCACCCGCACCCGCACCCGCACCCGCACCCGCACCCGCACCCGCACCTGCTGCCGCCCACTTCCCCACCACCCCGTCCTCCTACACCAACTCGCCCACCTCCACCCCCGAGTCCTTCGCATCACCGCCCAACCCACACCCGCACCCGCAGCTGCACCCACACCCGCACCCACACCTGCACCCACACCCGCACCCACACCCGCACCCGCACCTGCACCCACACCCGCACCCGCACCTGCACCCACACCTGCACCCGCACCCGCACCTGCCGCCGCCTGCTCCCCCACCACCCCGTCCTCCTACACCAGCTCGCCCACCCCAGCACCTCTGCGCCCCTCACCCCACCGCATACGTGTGCGCCCCCACGGTTTCCGAGCTCAAGAACGTGTCAGGATTGGCGAATTTGCCTTATGGTGCATTGGCACTCGGTGTGGAAGGGATCAAAGATGCTATTATGAACTTTGATGATGCGTATGTTCCACGTTATATGATCCCTCAGATTTTCGGGGCTTATGCTACACAGGAGGAAATCCGACATCGAGAATGAATGCCTACCGTCAGATCTTGTTGGGTGCATTTATGCTCCTGCACCAAAATCAAGCATAATATGTTCAATTTATTGTGTGGTGTTTCAATATTTTCTCATACTGTTCTTGTACCATGCATCCACTTCTCTGCTTATTTTCGAAATTTTCTAGTCACTCCCTATCTCTCCATTTCATTCTGTTATTTCTACTTTCACAGGCGGCTGCACCCAGCGGAGTTTGAAATGACTTCGACGCGCGAGCCCTTGGGCGCTAAAGAGCCGGGTGCACGTATATGCCTTCTGAGACAGGATAGTGCTCCTCTCTCAGTGACAATAAATTCACTGAGAGAGGCGAGTAGTATCTTTCATATTTACATAGCATGTTGACTGAAAATCATGTAGTGTATTTCATTCTAGGTATTGTATTAATACATCAGTGACAATAAATTCACTGAGAGAGTGTATTTGATTCTAGCTTTCTAAGAACTCTACCGAACCTTCCCTGCCATAGCCCCTAGTTGCTAACACCACCAACCTTGACCACTGTGCACGATGACCAATGTTGAGGGCCCTGTGAAACCACCGTAAGCCCACAATTGAAATTAGGGCAGAACACTGAATGGGCGCAACCCAAGAGGTTAAGCCAAGCCTTCTGCTCCGAAACCTGGCCTGGCTCTGGTTTGGAGCTGAGCCTCAGTAAATTTTTTTTTTTTTTTGTCATTTTATTCGACCTCAGGATAAACCTATGATGGTCGCTACATGCGCTGTACCTATGAAAGGTGGGCCTTTCCCCTCTCTCCCTGGGACTCCCAACCCCTGCGTCCTCGAGTGGGCGGATGCACTGCCGACGAGCTCCATGCCCCCCGGCAGCCCGACTCCTTGAGTCGTTTTCCGCCCCCCTCTCTTGTGAGGTAAGGTACTCACTCTCCCCGGGTGGTCTATCCCTAACGTGTGTGGTCTAGCTTCGTAAGTGCTCGGCCACCAAGGTGGTCTAGCACGACGGGAGTGAGCGCCGCAGGCAAAGAATAAAAAGTGGTCCTAGGGTCTTCATTGTCTTGCTGCGACGAGTCGGTTCCCGCCGTTGCCCGAGCTTGTAAGGTGAGGGTGATATAGTATGATCATGTTCGTGTCGAAGAGCCGGTTGTACGTATCCGTGTCTAATAGAGGTCTTGTTGGTGCCCGAAACTCATGCATGTTACACTCCTCAGATGTGTTTCCCTGCCCTAGTTGGTGGGTTATCTCTCTGTCATATGAGTGGGGGGGATACATCACTGAATGTAGCCTTCAAACGGCCTGTAGCAGCCACGTAGTTCAGTAGTTCCAGCATGCCCGCCGGCTTCCCTAGCAATTCACTGATCGATGTTGCTTTTCGCCCTAGCTTCCTCCTTAGCTTGTGTCTGGCGTACTCATATGTCCGGCATTTGAACAGGAAGTGGTGGACCGACTCGTCGGCCCTAGTGCAAGCGGGACAGATCGGCATGGGCAATCTCTTGATCCTGTGGAGGTGCTTGTTGAGCGGGGCATGGCTGGTTCTCAACTGGGTGATTAGGCTGCATTGTGCTCTGGTCAACCTGGCCGTGTCCACGATATAGTTGCTGGAGGGCATCTTGCCGTCTATCTTCGATAGTCTCCCATACTGGGGGGATCACTGCCACCGTAACCTCCAGTTCTGTTTCGTCCCCGTCCTAAATGCTTGTCTCGCGGCCGCCATGCTGCGCGGAAGGGGTTCAGCCTCCAGGAGGGGCGGGAGATCACTTAGCTGGTGAGTAGCGTCTAACACTGCCTTTTTTGCCTCAGCGTCTGCCTCCTCGTTGCCGCCCACCCCGTCATGTCCCGATATCCAGACTACGGCTAGGTCTATCTTGCATTGTCGTGTCGGTGTCGCCATCCTGGTGGCCATGTCGTGTATCTGGCTCAGGATGTGTTGTCCCGGCCTCGGACGTATCTTCTCTATCGCCTGTATCACCCCTTGATTGTCGAGGAGGATTGTGGCCTTTCTGACTTCTTTCTCACGCCTCAGTAGTTCTAGCCCCAGAAGTACTCCGATCGCCTCTGCCTTGTAGGTGGTGTGCTCTGTCAGCGGGCCGAGGTGGTATCCCAAGATAGCTTTCCTCCTGCCTTCCCTGTATAATACTGCCGCGGCTCCTGCTCCACCCTCTGTGCCCGATCTGTCCGTGTATATCATCACGTCGGCCGTGCTGGTCGCCTCGCCCTCCTTGGACTCTAACCTTGTGGCCGCTATCTCGGTCGTGTATCGCCGCGGTGCGTCGGGAACTTGTGCGAAGGGTAGTATTTCCTCGTAGGTGTCGGGTGCGATGTCGAAGATATGGGTCAGTGTGTGCAGTGGGGACGGGTGTCTCTTTACTAGACGGCGGGCGCACATGCGAAGTGGCTGGTGGAGAGGGTGTGCCCTTGGGAGGGTTGCCATGCGGCTGACCGCCTTGTAGCATACGTTCAGTAGTAGGAGTTCTATCAGCATTATGTTGGCATGTGCCTCGAGGATGTCGCTGGCAGTCGTTCTCATGGCTCCAGTGATAGCGATAGTGGCAATGCGCTATATCGACGTTAGCTTACGCACTATTTTCACTGAACCTGTGGACCTCTTCTTCCCTCCATTCTCTGAACTGGCGTGTACCACACGTCCGCCGCATATGTGAATTTTGGTATGGCCACTGCGCAGTATAATTGTCTCATGTACGTTGCTCGGACACCTATGGAGGGCTTGGTCAGTCTGCGCGCTAGGAGTGTCCACTTTACCGCCTTGGCTGTAACTTTCTCCGCATGCTCGCTCCACCTCAGTTCCTCGTCCAGGAGTACGCCCAGGAATTTATGTGATGTCGAGGGCTGGATGACCACGTCCTGGTATACAAAGCCTGGTCTTGGTTCGCGTATGGTCTTGCGTGGTCTGGTGGGGTTGGGGACTCTGCGGCGCGAGAAACCAATCACGGCGAATTTGTTCTTTTCGAACCTGGACTGGTGAGTGCACGTCCATTCACCCGCCCCACCTTCTTTGAGTAGCATTTCTCTGATGCCCTTGTATGCCTCCTCATATGTGTCCCCTTCCGCGTATAGGTTGGTGTCGTCCACGTATGCCGTCGCCACCCTTCCTTTCCCTGACGCCACCTCTACTAGATCCGCATTGTAGTAGAGATAGAGTATCATTGATAGCGGGTCGCCTTGCCCTATCCCGTTGTCTATGTTGACCCAGTCCGATAGATAGTCGTCGAATTTCAGCCTGGTGCATCTGTCTGCCAACATCCTCTCGACGAAGAGCATGTAAGGCTCTGGCACCTTGCGTTTCCTCATGTTGTGGAGCAGGCGGTCCGTGACTGCGTTCGGGAATGCGCCTTCAATGTCGAGGAATAACATGGCCGCTACCTTCTTCCTCCTCCACACCCCTTTTATCTTGTTGACCATTAGGTGGAGGGAGTCGGTTGTTGTCCTACCAGGCCTCCCTCCGAAGTGGGTGGCTGGGATGAGCTGGTGCTTCTCTGTCAGGTACGTGATGTCTTCCGCCACTATTGCTGTGAGGAGTTTACCGATCATGTTACAGGGCGATGGGACGGTATGATTTTGGCACCTCATAGTTGGCCTTTCCCGGTTTCCGTAGTACAATTGTGATCCAGGTCCTCCAGTTGTCACTGTATGTGTTCAATGCAAATGTTGCTTGGAATATGCACAGAAGATACTCAGCGAGTAAGTCCACCGATTCCTTCAGGACAACATTAGGGATTCCATCATCGCCAGGCGCTTTGTGCGGCTTTAGCTTGTCCAGTTGTCGCCTCAGCTGCGCCTCGTGGATCTGGAACCCGTGTTTGATGCGTTTCGGATATTTGTAGTTGGCTGGGATCTGGGACTCGGCTGGTTTGGGTGGAAAGAAGGCCGCTGCGAGGGCGGCGCTTTTGTCCTCATTTGTTTCTGCTGTGCGGCCAGTTCCATCGGTCCCAGGGATATGCAGTGTCGGGATCCTCAATCTGCCCCCATCCGTGGTCGGGTGGGATATGTACCTGTTTGCCGTCCACAGTAGTCCATCGTTGAGGTCCTCCAGGTATTCGGCCCAGTGTTGAGATTTGGCCTTGCTAATCGCCTTGCTGTATCTGTCGGTGATCTCCCTGTGTTCTTCGTGGGTCGGGTGGTCAGCGATGGCACGATGTATATATGATAGATGGTTTAGCCTATTTTTTGCTTTCTTGAGGTCTGTGAGCTCTTTGCACCACCATCTGCGGGAGTGTGGTGTTGGCTTCGATAGTGGGACCACGGTGTCGATAGTGTCCTGGATGGCAGCCGTCAGCGCGTTGACCATGTCATTGTACTCACCTATGTCTTCCAACTCCTTCGCCTCTGGCACTTCCACCAGTCGCTCTGCTAGCTGCTCTCTAAACTCGCCCCAGTCCACCATCCTGAAGTTGCGATATGGTTCCGGGTTCTGGATTTCCACTCCAACGTCGATAGTCGTGAGGATGGGAACGTGGTCGGTGCCTGGTCCCCTTCTGTCGGGGGAGGTGTCGCAGCCGATGATGGTGTCGATGATGTTGTCTGTGCAGAAGACATTGTCGACCCTCGTCCAGTTCTTGGTTGACATCGATTGCAGGGTGGGGAGCCGCTTAGGAAGTGCCATTACCATATTGTAGTCAGCCAGCATAGAGATCAGCTCTTCCGCCGCCTTGGTCGCGTCGGCCGTGAATAAATGGTGGTTTCTCTCTTCGTCCCACATGGGATGGTGTCTGTTGAAGTCGCCACACCAGACCATGGAGTCCGTTTCGCGGTGAATTAGGTTTCGTCTCCCAGCTCTGACAAAGTCGTCTAAGGTCTGTAGCATCGCTGAGTGTTCGCAGTCATTGTATATATTGAAGATTGTTATGTTTCCCTGACGGTGTCGAATCTGTATTGCTGTGATGTCGTTTGTCCCTTTGACTGAAACCTGTGACCATGCATTAGTATCCATTAGGACATTTACCAGTATGATAGAGCGCTTTGTGGCTCCGTTGCTTAGGTGAGATGTAGGGTAAAGCACGCGCCAGTTGTGGTTCGCCTTGGTGTTGCCTAGCATGTCGATGTACGGCTCCTGTAGCAGAATGATGTCCCATTCCTTGTGCGCATCCGAATTGATGAGATCATACTGAGCCTTGTCAGATTTGTTCAGGTTCTGTTGGTATATTCTCAGCCTCGCCGGTGTTGGTTCCATTGTGTATGACATCAGCGAGGGGAAGGGAGAGGCGGCCCACTGTGTCCATCTGTGTCACCCCACCTGGTGGTGGGGCCCAGGGCGATGCTGTTGGAGGATGTTGTCGGGCTCTCATGCGGTCGTGCTTGCTGCGATGGACCTGCGTTTGGATGTCCTGCAGTTTTCGGGTCTGGGGTTCGCCTTCCATATGGTAGCATGGTCTGTCTGAGCCCTCCCGCGCGTCGCGTGACTGTCTCCCAGCCTCCGCTGTGTTGCGTCATGGGCTGTTGCTCGGTCTGTAGGGGCAGTAGGGCCTGCGCCTTAGAGGGTTGTGAGACGCGGGTCCATACTTCTTCGGTCGGGAAGTATGGCAGTTGGTTTTCGAGCAGTCTGGCATCGAGCTCTGGGCATTTGCGTAGGAAGACGGGGCAGGTTCTGGCCCAGCTGGCGTGCTTGTCCGACCTGCATGAGACGCATCGACGTTCGGTCTGGTCGCACGTGGCTGTTTTGTGTCGCCCACCGCAGGTCCCGCAAGTGTCATATTCCTGTGGGCATCTGTACGACAGGTGGTTCCACCCCTGGCATTTGAGGCATCGGGTTGGTTCCTTCCTGCATTTCTCTGCGTATACTCTTTTCTGACATATTATTATTCCGTCGGTGAGCGCTTTGTTGGCAGTCTCCGGTGCAGTGAATGTGATGATGACGTGTCCGCAGGTTGGCTGGCTGCTCGCCGATGCTTAGGTTTGATCCATCTTGCTTTGTCGATTGCGCCCCTCGGGAGCCTGTTAACCACCTCTATGCCCCGTAGGTCGCCCTCCCTTTCCGGTTCGAAGTGTAGGGGCATGAATTGGATTACGAGCGGGTATGACCTCGCCTTCATCCTGGCGTCAGGTGATAGGGCTTCCGTGAATTGGGTCCTGCGTTCCGCCTCGTTGAGCCATCTCGCCGCTTCCGCCGTGTTGAGCTCGAACAGCACTCCGCCGTGACGATCGCTTCGTGCTGACCACAATTCTCTCGCCCTCTGCGTCTAGGTTCCTGATAGCCTCGTTTGCTTTGAGCGCCAGCCCGGTATCGTCCATGTCAGCAGGACCCGTTCTCCTGCGTTTGCGGCATCCACTAGTACCTGTCGCTGCTTTATGCCTTCTCGGGCACGGACTCTGCATCGAGCTGGTGGCACCAGGCGACATGTGCTGGGTCGCCGTTGCTGCTT